>OU785222.1:0-530493 GCA_917051295.2 Erebia ligea | reverse complement strand
CTTAAGGTGAAAATAATAAGGTCAGGGTAAGAATATGCGTAATTTATAAGAATTTATACTACATCTCGCCCTGGCTTTTCTTACTACCAAATCGATGAAGTTTATATGATAAAATTTTAAATAAACAGACGTACACAGCTATTATCTCAATAAATATGTATCGCGTATTTGTTGGTGTTAGTAAACGGTGTTGAATTCACTTTGGACAATGGACAGTTTCCGCGAAACCCCAAGGCATTGATTTGGAAATAACCATACGACTGTGCAATACAAAAACCATGTAAACGAACAAAACCATAAATTAAGGTAATCCTTAAAAATGTATATTATCTTATTTATTCGATGGTATTTTATGTTCAAACTAGCTGATGCCCGCGACTTCGCCCGCGTGGAATCAGTTTTTAGTTCCCACGGGAACTCTTCAATTTTCCGGGTTAAAAATTAGCCTATATGTTATTCCAGACTGTAATCTATCTCTGTGCCAAATTTCATCCAGATCCGTTCAGCCGTTGGGGTGTGATTGAGTAACAAACATCCACACATCCATACATCCAAGCAAATGACTCCAAAATAATCTTTGTTAACCTAATGACCACCAAAATTTTAATCATATTTTAATTTAACTTTAATTTTAACCACATTTTAACTCAAGTGAAGGTGAAGATAAAAAGCGAGTGTTTTCAATTCGATAAGACTTAGTTTGAAATCGAGTATACCTAATACTCGATTCTAAAGAAGATATAATATGGAAACACGTTTTGATAAATGTCACTTACAAGGTTTTAATATTGCTGTCTATAATATCTTACTTATGACATCCCTATCCCTTTTACTCGTATAAATTTTATAGTAAGCTCATCTCAGTACGGTTAGTCTAAGTTTCAACATTGCAAATCCGATTGATCGTAATCGAGCGTTCACATTAGCGTCAAAGTAAAATGAACATTAATCGCATTTTGTTAGAGTTCAATTTCGTGTATACATTCACGACCAGAGCTCCAACGAAAACGTATTAAAACTAAAAGTGATTGTACTCAATTTGCGACTCTAAATCAAGGTTTTTGCATCCATTTTACTTTGAGGCCTTATTCCGATCAATCGAATCGAAATTTACAATCTTAAAACTAAGACTAAACGTACAGGGTACTATTGTTTGCGGTAGCTTTTGCATGTAAGTGAATTCCCATTTCCACGGATTTTCGATTTGCTGTTCGAGGGATATTTTGTATGCGAATAAGAAAAAGCTTATCTTTGCACGAAAAGAAAACTAAATATAACCCTTAAAATAATGACGTTAAAGTAAAAGATTAAATAACTATTTTCCCGACTTTCATACAGCGATTACACTGAAGCTATCACAATACTCGTTACTAGCTTTCGCTCACGACTCCACCTTTTGCGATTCGTACCTGAATTCACATATTGAATTATGGAATACATATTTTGAAAAATATCTTTGTTCCAAATTTCATCAACTAAGTATGAATTAGCAAAAGCCGGGTGGACGAACACATTTTCACATTTATTAGGTTCGTGGATGTTAAACAAACTAACAAACCCATCGATTAACTTTAGCAATAATGTAGCGCTTATAATATGATTTGCAGCTAGATTTGCTTGCCACTATTTTGAAATTAGTTACCAATTAATTAGTTCACAAAATATTCAATGTACAGACAAACGTATCCAATCAAGCTGTATGTTAATAATGTAAGTGCTAAACGGTGTCGAAATTGTGGTCGAAATCATCGAGTTAGGCGACAATTCGACGAAACAATGCATGTGTAAACAAAAATAGCTTATTCTGCCATTTAGCCTGAATCGAGAAATGTTACGAAATCAAAACTCTTATATTTTGTACTAGCTGATGCCTGCGACCTCGTCCGCGTGATTTGAGTTTTTTGATTCCCGCGGGAACTCGTTAATTTTCCGAGATAAAAAGAAGCCTATGTCACTCTCCAGGTCCTCAAATATACCCATGCCAAAAATCACATCGATCCGTTGCTCCGTTGCGGCGTGATTGAAGGATAAACTAACAAACCAACAAACCAATAAACCAACAAACAAACACACTTTCGCATTTATAATATTAGTATGATTGTTTGTTGTCAGGTACTAACTTTAAATTTCATTTCATTTGAAAGGACGTGTTGTGATGTCTTCGGTAAGTAAGCAAAATTATAAAATATTATGTACTTAAATTAAGTGTTCTTATTTTATTTTAAAGGTCATAGATTATTTTTGATTAAAACTATTTTTTATTAAAATCATACTTAATATTTATAAATGCGAAAGTGTGTTTGTTTGTTGTTTTGTCCTTCAATTACACCGCAACGAAGCAACGGATCGACGTGATTTTTGGTATGGGTATAGTTGAGGACCTGGAGAGTGACTAAGGCTACTTTTTATCCCGGAACATTGAGGAGTTCCTGCGGGAATCGAATAAACTTAAAGCACGCGGGCGAAGTCGCGGGCATCAGCTAGTTAAAACTATAAAGTCTCTATAGGTAACAAATATATCTCCAAAAGTCGTAAGCATCAAGATTTTCTAATTATTGGGCTATATCACAAATAATTCAGCAATTATTTTTATTTCACTGATGAATACTTACTTTCTTTTAGGATCAGGATCTGTTCAATTTCGTTGAAAGGGCGCGGACTGAGCCGAGCCGAAAGCGATCTCATCAAGAAGCTGATAAAGACGATAATAACTACAATTATGTAAAAGTTCCTGCTCGTGGTGGGAAGATTATAAAAATTGAAATATACGATGTGAAGGACAACAATTTAGAGCTCAATGTTTCAGCACAACACATAGTAAAAAGCATTATTTTTGATGATGTGTATATAAAAACGAAAGAAATTGTAAACTTAATTCATGAAGATTTAGGAAAATCAATAAGTAAATAATATGTAGTAGAATTAATTTAAATTACAATAAATGATGATGAATCATGCAAATGTTTTATTTCTTCCATTTTAAAATTTCATTGATTAAATTATGTATAGTTCTGATATGAAAAGTAGGAATTTATTTTTATGATGCATTTATAAAATAAATTCAGGTACTTTTCATATCTGTAAGTGATAAATGAATTTTAATCTTTCGAAGTATTAAGTATGTTTTCAAAGTCATGTATTCATTTACATAAACAAAAAGAAGCATCATGTTATATTCTAATAGAATGTAACATTAATATATTTAATACCTACATACATTTTCAAATATTGCAAATGTTTTTTATTTCTTCCATTCATCTTTATTTTTACTTGAGTTTTATCAATTAAAATTTCATTGATTAAATGATGTTTAGTCTTGATTTGAAATAGGAATTTTAATTATAAAGGAATCCTATCTGCAGAATTTCTTTATATGAATTTTAATCTATTCGAATGTATAAAGTTTTAATTAGAGTATGTATCCAAATTAATGTAGGTATTCATTTAACATCATCGGAAAGGAAGCACCATGTTGTATTCTATTAAAACATAATAATATATTTAATATATGAATTTTCATTCTCACCTATTTAAATAGACAAAATTCATCTTTTTAAATAGATGACATACGTCGTATTCATATAGACATATTTTGATTAATCAATACTTTTCACCTATCTGAATATGAAATTAATACCATTTATTCATTTAGATATATACCTATATTTAAACAGACAAACTACATCTTTCAAATATATGTCGCTGTATTTTTTATTAGTCATATTTTGTTTCATTAATTAATTTCCATCTATTTGAATATACAATTATTAGTATCATTTATTCACTTGCATATATTTAAATAGCCAAACTACACCTTTCAAATAGAGGCAATGCGTTGTATTCAAATAGAACACCTTTTCAATGAATGCATTTTCATCTATTAGAATAGAGACATTTCCTCTTTTCAAAGTAGGAGGTAGAATTGGGGTATCTGGGTCACATCCTCTATTTGAAAGGATGTGATCCAGATGCCCCAATTATACCTACTACTCGCGTGGATTGAGGTTTTTCGGTTCCCGCGGGAACTCTTTAATTTTCCGGGATAAAAAGTAGCCTATGTGCTATTCCAGACTATAATCTATCTCTGTGCCAAATTTCATCCAGATCCGTTCATCCGTTGGAGCGTGATTGAGTAACAAACATACATCCATACATCCAAACTTTCGCATTTATAATATTTACTAGCTGATGCCCGCGACTTCGTCCGCGTGGATCGAGGTTTTTCGGTTCCCGTGGGAACTCCTTAATTTTCCGGGATAAAAAGTAGCCTATGTGTTATTCCAGACTATAATCTATCTCCGTGCCAAATCTCATCCAGATCCGTTCAGCCGCTGGGGCGTGATTGAGTAACAAACATACATCCATACATCCATCCATCCAAACTTTCGCATTTATAATATTAGTTAGATTTGATTTGATTCACAAGCCTCGTATGCTGGGCCGCAGCCATGAATCTAGGCTGAATTGTCTCAGAGCCGCTCCGAAATCCGAATGTATTTATTCCATTATTTGCAAATGGCCTGCCCCCTTTAGCTGCCAGACTATAGCCGATCTGAGATCTGACCTGGAAAACGTGCTCACATATTTATAGCGTTATCAGTTAGGTGTGTGGTAAATACATATATTATGTACTGTAGATAACTCATCGATACATATGTAGGTACTAGATGGGCCCTTGCCCCTTTCATAGAAAAAAGTCCGGCGTCCGACTTGCTGAGCACGTTCCTCACCTGTCATAAGCCTGGCTTTGTCCCCGTCGCGTCGTAGCGCTGTCACGATCACTCGTCGTGTTATAGATAATTTGTTATTATTATTAAATTAACATCTAAAGTCTAATTAGTTTGGCACTGTATAATTTTTATTTTAAGGTAAGTGTTCCGAAATCGGGCATTTTCCGACATAACACGTGAGTTTAACCGGGAGTTACCTATGTATGGTTATAATGAATATCACTCACGATAGTTGAAACGTTAAAATAGCTAGTTATTAGGTATTCTGACTAGCTAATGTCTTGAATCGAAGCAGGCGTTACTTTGCGGAAGTCCATGATAATGAATGAACGAGAAGTTTAATTCGCTATAATCCGCCACAGCAGACCAATCTATGTGGTACAGTGCGTGTCCTTCACCAATAGCATGCGAACAACCACCACCCAGCAATTCGCACCACACCACAATTTACCACCACCCAGCAATTCGCACCACACCACAAAATTGTGGTGTTGTTCGCATGCTATTGGTGAAGGACACGCACTGTACGACATAGATTGGTCTGCTGTGGCGGATTATAGCGAATTAAACTTCTCGTTCATTCATTAGCTAATGTCTACCCTAGCTTCAAATCCTGTGCACGCCACTGTAAGCTATGTCTCGGAATCAAACCGAGCACCTCGTCATCCGCTGTCGAACATGTCAATTATCAACCAGTATGGCCTCAGATACACGGACAGCTTGAAGCAGTCAGGATTGACTGCTTCAAGCTGCGACTGCATAGTAAACTACAGTCTTCTACGTACACACATACATCGAACCGCTCGAGCTGTTGCGATCGCTTCGGGCGGTTGGCGTCAGTTATCAATGGTAGCTTCAAGCTGTTGACTATAACTGCTCGAGCAGTCCGTGTATGGCCGGTCTATACCGACGGGGCAGTTCCCATATTAATATCGCGTCCACATATATATTCTAGGAGAGTCCTCATTTCTACCACCGATACAAAAACAGGTCAATATAATCCTGCCTACACGGCAAGTCTATAGTAACATAACACTGCTTTATTCGACGCCTTTACACCTTACGACTAATGCGTACTAATATAATAAAACCGAAAGTGTGTCTGTATTTCTTTCCGCTTGCTACGTTTTCATGGTAGGTACATCTATTCAAATGACTTTGACGCAAAAGTACAGAGATAAAATTCGTATCGCGGAAGGACTTATTAGTCTACTTTTTATCCCGGAAAATTGAGGAGTTCTCACAGGATTTACATGAAGCCTAATTCCAAGCGGACGAAGTCGTGGGAAGCGTCTAGGTACATTTTTTCTTCCATTAAGATGAGTATATAGTATATACAACCTATACTCACTAAGATTACAATTTAGCCTTAAAATTAGACTAATGAGTAATTTAACGTTATCCTAAACGTTAAATTATCCTTTATACTAAGAAGTAGTCTAGGTATGTAAATAACTAAATGAAACCCAGTGTTTACGTTTATAAACGCGGGAACTCTTTGATTTTATTTCATTATATTTTGTGCGGAAAACTTACAGTTACATACAAAAAGTGGAATAGATATAATAAAAGAAAATAATAAAAATGTTATTCAATTATGACTACCTAACACCTACAGTTAAACTATACACAGACACAAAACTTATGAACATCAAACAGCTCCATACATACTATACTTGCATATTGATAAGAAAAATACTCAATAAATCCATTCACACACACATAACTTTTACCAAAATACACCAGGTGCAAAGTCGAAGCAGTCGTAGAGGAGATCACATCTTACTGCCACACATGCGCACTTCCCAAGGCAAAAGAAATATTAAGTTTGCAGGAGTGCAAGTGTATAATAAACTACCAAAGGAGGTGAAGAATGCGGCTTCGTTCAACATTTTTAAAAACAAACTTAAAAAACATGTACTTCATGATATAAACTTACTCAAATAATGTTACTAAATTATCATAAATTAATTTAACCTACTGATATTGGCTACACCGTGGCAACGATCTCGCATTCTTCAACCGGAGTAATTATGATGAGTTTATGAGGGTACATATAGAAATGTAATAAATTTAAAGTGAAATTGTATGTGATTGCCGAAATATTTAAATATATTGTAAAAATTGTGTTTTCTCTGTAAGTGAATTGTACAATTCTTTTGAGAAAATAAATTCTTTAACCTGAAAAGAAGAAACATAACGTCAATTACAACTTTTCATAGATAGAATTTTACTTAAGATAGGTAAAGCTCGCATGGGTGGAAACATCGGGTGGAAAAGAGAACCAGAGTTTACTAATATTTGGAATAATTTATAAAATATTAATTATTTAGATTACCAAAGATTTTCTGGAATAAGAAGAAGTCTTCAGTCATAATTATTGGTAAAACTGATAGGCTATGAGAAAAATTCAATAATTTTTAAGTACGAGCTAATACCTATTCTGTGGTACGAGTAAAAAGATTATCGTTGTCGTATCGTCATCGTGTACCATAAATAAGTTTGTGCGTGCCTAAGTACACAGTATACACGTGGGAAAATACCGCAAAGGGTATGCGTAGGCGCCTCGAATGTTACTTCCAACATTAGCTTACTAAGCTTTACTACCTACCTCTCGTATTACCCAACCGCGACCAAGTCTGGGTTATGAATTATTATGATTTTACTGTATAGTACAGACGCTACTATAGATCGTTTCTTGGGCAGGTGAAAATATGGTCATCTCTATCTATACTCATATTATAAATGCGAAAGTTTGGATGGATGGATGTATGGATTAATGGATGTTTGTTACTCAACCACTCCAGAACGGCAGAATGGATCTGTATGTTTAGCACACAGATAGATCATAGATCATAGTCTGGAATAGGTAGCAGATAGGCTACTTTTTATCCCGGAAAATTAAAGAGTTCCCGCCGGAACCAAAAAACCTCTATCCACGCGGACGAAGTCGCAGGCATCAGCTAGTATACTATACTTTGGATAGTATATTATACTAACCAGTGAACGAATAAAGCATAATATGTGATTTAAATTGACTTTTTCTAGATAATGTTGTGTATACATAATTAGGGTTGTAACCTGGATCCTGTTTTGAATTGCTTGTATTTTGTCGATGTGTTGGTGGCAACCTGTTTTGTGTACCTTTTTGTTCACTGTTACGAGCCCAATCCGCACTTTGCTGGCTTGGTCGAACCAATAAATGACTCCATTATAATTCATTTATTTAAAACATGTAGGACATACAGGTGTCCCTTATGTTACTTCATGTTTTGACTCTACCACCGGTTCGGAAAGAAGATTCTGCTGAGAAGAGCCGACAAGAAACTCAGCAGTTGCTCTTTTTTTTTATACAATAATATATTACATTACGTAGGTAAGTATGTAAATTAAATACAATAGTGTATGTTATTATACTGTCCTGTGGGGAGCTTGACCCAGTGCTTCCATACAACTTTGTCATTAAGAAATTCGTCAATTGTATAATAGCCCCGACTCAACAAGTTTTCTTGTTCTTTTGGAACCATATTATAAAAGGTAATACTCGACCCCACAAAGCTATTTCTGCACCTTACGTAGACGACATTGCGGCATTACTAGTTTATGCCGGTTTCTAGTAAGTCGATTTTGTGTATCCCCTCTTTGTCTATAGAGATGAATATTTTGTTTCACAAACATTATGTTAACGTATAATATATATGTACTGCGATGCCAATTTCTTTAAATTTTTCACGAAGGGACTCGCGTGATCCGAGTTTATATATTGATCGAATCGCCCTCTTTTGCAAAACAAAAATTGTTTGTATATCAGCAGCTGAGATACAAACAATTCCCATTACAATGAGAATGATAATCATAGGTTTTTAAATATACTAGTTCGATAGTTCCTTATAAGATGATTTGTGAGATGGTGATAATAAAAAAAACCCAGGCTGAGTTTGTTGTGGGCTCTTCTCAGACCAGGGCGCGTTTGGAAGTTAATTTATTTGTTAATTATATCATCAAGTGAAAATAAAGATCTTACTCAGCTACTATTAAAATGTAACAACAGGTTTTTTTTTTTCTATTATTAAGTACCTACCATTGAGGGTGCTCAATATAATTACAATCTAGCCAAATTATTTGACTAATAAGTAATTTTACTTTAACCTAAGCTTATAATTATCTGAAGCTATAATTATCTTAACAACAGGATGGCAAAAAAATAATTAAAAATCGTTATTTATTTTATTTTCTCGCAATCGAAGTGAAAAGTAGAGTGTTTACCACGGGACTAAAAGCCATTCTACTCGACACTATAGCATGCCTCGCTACGCTCGGTAAGCTAAACATCTCGTATGAAATGGCTCATTTTAGTCCCTTGATGAACAATCAACTATTTAGCAATAATTAATAAACAATAATATAAATGTTTTGAATCCTATTTATGTTATTGTTTATTAACGCGCAATGCAATGTGATATTCTTCTCATAAATAAAGGTGGTAATGGTCGACGTGTTTGGCTAAAATTATCCGATCCCAACATTTGCGCGGCTCAGGTGGTCTCAATTATTACATACACTAGCCGATGCCCACGACCTCGTCCGCGTGGTTTAAGTCCCTTTTTTCCGCAGGAACTCCTTAATTTTCCGGGATAAAAAGTAGCCTATGTCCTTCCCCGGGATTCAATCTACCTCTATACCAAATTTCATCAAAATCGGTTAAAGATGGGCCGTGAAAGCGTAGCAGACAGACAGACACACTTTCGCATTTATAAATATTAGTATGGAAGTATGGATATAGAAGAAAATTGGTTTTAAGAAATATGTAATTGACCGAGCGAAGCGAAGGTCTCTGAGTCTACTTGAGTGAATTGGCACTTGTCCGTCCGTCCGTCCGTCCGTCCGTCCGTCCGTCCGTCCGTCCGTCCGTCCGTCCGTCCGTCCGTCCGTCCGTCCGTCCGTCCGTCTGTCCGTCTGTCAGAGCCTTATAACTCCTGAATTACTGAATGTAATTACTTCAAATTTAAATATAATATGTAAACCAATGGCTTCCCGCCGAATATGGCTTAAAAAGTTATAAAAATCTTTATTTCAGGGGGGCTCTCATAGAAGCGAATGCGGAGTAAAATATTTTTTATAGCGTTACATAGGGTTGCGGTATATCATTTTAAAGATAATGAGGAACAGAGTTCAAAAATATTTTTTTTTTAATTTTTCCCCTAAAATTGACGAAATGGGAGGCTTTCAAAGTGGAGATTTTCTGACGTCCAAAGATGACCTCAGAACTCCCAATTTTCTGAAAGGCTGAGCCTGAAACTTAATTAATTATTTGAATTATATCCTGTACTTGAACAACAAATACTAAAATTAGATAAATATTATAAGGAAACGAAATTATTTAATTTTTAATGAGCTTCATTATTTTTAACAAACTTCACAATTATGTCAATAGATGGCGCTCTGTACAAGTTTATTCGTTTGTGCATAGAAAGAAAAGGCTGAGCCTGAAACTTGATCACTTATTTGAATTATATCCTGTACTTGAACAACAAATACTAAAATTAGATAAATATTCTAAGGAAACGAAATTATTTAATTTTTAATGAGCTTCACTATTTTTAACAGAACTTCACAAAGATGGCGCTCTGTAAGTTTATGGATACCGCGAGGTCTCAGTTCGGGGCGAACCACTAGTATAAATTACCGTGCGGACACCATAACAGTGATTCAGTCGTGAAGGAAGAATGGTCAGAACTCAGAATGGGGGCAGACCATTATGTACTGCGGCTACTTCCCGTGACCACCTCGTATTGTTTGACGACCTCCGTGGCGCAGTATTGAGCGCTGTTGTCTTAACGTGCGGAGGTCCCGGGTTCGATCCCCGGCAGGGTCAATTTAGTAATTTATAATTTCTGAATTTTCCCTGGTCTGACCTGGTGGGAAATTTCGGCCGTGGTTAGTTACCACCCTACCGGCAAAGACGTGCCGCCAAACGATTTAGCGTTCCGGTACGATGCCGTGTTGAAACCGAATAGGGGCATGGGTTAAATATAACTGCTATACCCCTAACAGGTTAGCCCGCTACCATCTTAGACTGCATCATCACTTACCCTCAGGTGAGATCGCAGTCAAGGGCTAACTTGTAGTGGATAAAAAAAAGAGTTCTTTATAATAATTAAGCGACTTTGAGTGCAGACTGCAGCAGCAAGGATAAATACTAATATTACAAATGCGAAAGTGTGTTTGTTTGTTGGTTTGTTGGTATGTTGGTTTGCCCTTCAATCACGCTGCAACAGAGCAACGGATCGACGTGATTTTTTGCATGGGTATAGTTGATGAACTGGAGAGTGACATAGGCTACTTTTTATCCCGGAAAATTAAGGAGTTCCCGTGGGAATAAAAAAACTTATTCCACGGGGACAAAGTCGCGGGCATCAGCTAGTACCATAATATATTCAGCGTATACCTTACCGTATACCATTCAAAATATACCTAGCCAAATGGTCTTCATAGTTAAAATTAAAACGCATAGCAATTGTAACAACTTAGTAAAGAACAGGTAGAATGTGTATACGAGTGAATCATCTATATTTATGGAGGAATTTTCCCGTACTTTTCCCATGCGTATACGTTTTCCGTGATAGAAGAATAGGCTGGGGTCATGTGATACATGCCATAAAACGGGATTAGAGCTCATATACCTACCTACTTATTGTCTATACTATATTCATATTATAAAGAGGTCAAGTTTGTGACGTTGTAGGGGGTAATCTCTAGATCTACTGAACCGATTTTGAAAATTCTGGTACCAATAGAAAGCCACATTATTTGTGAGTCATAGGCTATATTAACCCGAAAATTAGGGAGTTCCCGTGGGAATTTAAAAAACTTATTTCACGCGGATGAAGTCGCGGGCATCTGCTAGTTAATCATCAACTCCGAAAATTTAGAAGTCCGGGAATCGAACCTTAGACCCCGTAAAGGATATCGGGTGTCTCAACTCTTAACCACTAGACTGTCACCGCTTACCACTACGTAAATAATAATATGTAGATCAATTATTATCACCTACCGCGCAGGTACAAGTTCAGAGTTTCTATTAGCTGTCGCCAACAGCTGGTCTACACTAAAATGATACACACGAGAGCTCAGCCTGTGACCCAGATATGCACGTCCGAAATGTCCCGAAGCATTTTCGCGGTAAATATTTCCCAACGCGTTCGGTATTGCATAACTGCATACTTAACGAACTGAATTAGAACAACAATATTGTTTGTAGTTTAGAGCAGTCTATTAAACACAGTCGGTATAGCTTTCGTATGTGTCACATCACACTACACAATAATACTAGTGGTTCGCCCTGAACTGAGACCTCGCGGTATCACGGAGCGCCATCTATTGACATCATTGTGAAGTTCTGTTAAAAGTACTGAAGCACATTAAAAATTAAATAATTTCGTTTCCTTATAATATTTATCTAATTTTAGTATTTGTTGTTCATGTACAGGATATAATTCAAATAATTGATAAGTTTCAGGCTCAGCCTTTCAGAAAATAGAGAGTTCTGAGGTCAACAACTGCCCTTACCGCATACTATGCATACGCACAGTCCTGGCTGAGATACGGAGTCATGATGTGGGGAAATAGCGTCAATTCCGAAGAACTATTTATCATGCAAAAAAAATGTATTAGAGTAATTTTTGACCTCGGCAACCGGGACAGCTGTCGACCATATTTCATAAAATATAATATTTTGACCTTACCTTGCCTATACATACTAGAAGTTTGTTTATTTGTGAGGAAACATCTAAACTTTTATACACAAAAAACATATAAATCGACTCGACATAAATCTAAACTGGCCTTATCGCAACACAGAACGAAACTATTCTCTAATAGCCCACATTACGCATCAACAATAATATTTAACAAAATTCCCGATTGCATTAAAAATATTGAATCCGACATTAAATTTAGGAAAGAGCTACAGACCCTGATAACCCAGAAGGGATTTTATGAGGTTGAGGAATTTTTAGCCACCTAGTTTGACATAATTTAATAATTAATTGTATTGTAACTACTTGACATATTTTTACTTAATAATTTTATTTGTGAAATCTGATATTGTAATGTTCTAATTTTAATGAATATGCTGTTATGTGATTGTCTTATGTTTAATTTTAATAAATTTAATAACAATGTAATAATTAAGATAAGGTAACTTAATGTACTTAATGCATTTTTAACTATTGTAATTTATTTAATGTACATGTACTTGCTTTGCCCTAACAGGGCTGAAATGCAAATAAATAAATATGAAATATGAACTTTGGGCGTTAGAAAATCGCCACTTTGAAAGCCCCCCATTTCGTCAATTTTAGGGGGGAAATTAAAAAAAAATATATTTTTGGACTCTATTCCTAATTATCATTAAACTGATATACCGCAACCCTATGTAACGCTATAAAAATATTTTACTTCGCATTCGCTTCTATGAGAGCCCTCCTGAAATAACAATTTTTATAACTTTTTAAGCCCTATTCGGCGGGAGGCCATCGGTTTACATATTATATTTAAATTCAGTTCAGTAATTCAGAAGTTATAAGGCTCTGACAGACGGACGGACGGACGGACAAGTGCAAATTCACTCAAGTAGGCTCAGAGACCTTCGCTTCGCTCGGTCAAAAAGGCTTTGTCCTGAGTGACAGACAACCTACAGACCAAACGGCTGAACGTAGAAATTTGAAATTTTGAGAGAATACCTTACGAACCCTAGAGGCACATAATAGGTAATCTAGAGGTGTATTAAGGAAGGAATTTTCGAAATTCCACCCCCAAATAGGCGGATATGTCCATGGAACTTGCTATTTGTGCTTTCGCTGAAAAATGCAGGAGAATTTTATGTTTTTTTTCACTGTTTTTTGAAAAAAAATTTAAGGTCCTAAATTCACGCGGACGAAGTCGCGGGCATTATCTAGTTAGTATATAAGTATATATATTATATATATACACATATATATAATATATATACTAGATGCCCGCATCATCATACTATACTATCGCATCATCATCTAGTATGCCCGCGACTTCGTCCGCGTGGATTAAGGTTTTTGATTACCGCGGGAACTCCTGAATTTTCCGGGATAAAAAGTAGCCTATGTCCTTCCCCGGGATACAACCTATCCCTGTACCAAAAATCAAAATCGGTTGAACAGGTGGGCCGTGAAAGCGTTGCAGACAGACAGACAGACGGACGGACAGACAGACGACTTCTTGACGACCTCCGTGGCGCAGTGTGTATAGCGCTGTTGTCTTAACGTGCGGAGGTCCCGGGTTTGATCCCCGGCAGGGTCAATTTGGGAATTTATAATTTCTGAATTTTCCCTGGTCTGGTCTGGTGGGATGCTTCGGCCGTGGCTAGTTACCACACTACCGGCAAAGACGTGCCGCCAAGCGATTTAGCGTTCCGGTACGATGCCGTGTAGAAACCGAATAGGTATGGGTTTAACATAGCTGCCATGCCGCTACCATCTTAGACTGCATCATCACTTCCCATCAGGTGAGATCGCAGTTAAGGGCTAACTTGTAGTGGATAAAAAAAACAGATAGACACACTTTCGCATATAATATATTAGTATGGATTAATTAATTAATTAAATACCGGCGGACAGCGAGTGCGCGCCCATAGCTTGTTACAGATGGCGCCGTAATCCTATGCATCGCGCTCACGATGCGCTTTTTGGAAACATGTATATCATACTAAAGATTTCCGAACATAAATGGCCCAATTTAAAAATAAAGTTAGAATTGAATTTTTGAGAAAAGATATGTTCTGGTATCTTTTTATAATATAAATTGTATTCCAGACACACATTTCGCATAAATTATAATGTTAGTATGGAATGAGTATGGATAAGCAAGTTTTCGTAAGAACCACTGAAACAAAACTGATTGTAATCTGCGTACCTAGCAAGCGTAAAATATCGTTATTGCTCTACACTTCGTTGCAACGTTAATTATTATTATACCCGTTATGATGCAACCTTACTCACTATCATACTAATATTATAAATGCGAAAGTGTGTTGGTTTGTTGGTTTGTCCTTCAATCACGCCACAACGGAGCAACGGATCGACGTGATTTTTGGCATGGGTATAGTTGAGGACCGGAGAGTGACAGAGGCTACTTTTTATCCCGGAAAATTAAGGAGCTCTCGTGGGAATCAAAAAAACTTAAACCACGCGGACGAAGTCGCGGGCATCAGCTAGTTTAATAATATATTATGTAGATAGGTACTTCAATTTACATATTACGAGAGTATACTGTATTCGTTACCAAATTAAAATTGCACAAATATTGTTTTTAAACCTGCCGTAGAAGAATATACCTACCCACAGATAAGAGAATTAATACAACCCATTAACGTCCCACTGCTGGGCACAGGCCTCCACTCTCATATGAGAGAGGGAATTAGAAATTCGCAGTACTAGCCCAGAGTCAGGAAGCTGGCGGCATCTCACCCCCGTGCCTCGGAGAGCACGTTAAGCCGTCGGTCCCGGTTATTATTACTAACATAACATAAATAAATAAAAAAAATAACATGTTAATAGTCGTTAAAGCCCGCCAACCCGCATTGGAGCAGCGTGGCGGGTCTAAGCTCTAATTCCCTCTCTCCTATGAGAGTGGAGGCCTGTGCCCAGCAGTGGGACGTTAATGGGCTATAGTCGTACACGTTTAGTTTGGATAACAATGCAGGGCTGAGTGACGTCGTTCTGAATCCAATATGGCGGCCGTCCAACTATGGCGGACTACTTATTTTTATTATTTTATAACTAAGTAGTAATTTTTTTAACATCCCCGTGATATGGATTTGCTAAGAAGAATACGAAAAATAAAATGACGGGACGCCACACTTAATTTAATATTGCGGACGATAAATGTTTGATTTTTAGAAATGTTTTTAATGATTTAAGACTTATTAGTGTAAGGGACACGCGACGGTTACAATGAATGCAATGAAACGGTATATGTTTTTATAATAAACTCCCAGAAGACATATTGGAGTAACTTTGAACTTGTTGAGATGTCTCTCAACAAGTTCAAAGTTTTTGTAAAACGGAAACTAATTGAAAAGTCATATTATAGTGTAAAGGATTATTTGAATGACAGGCAGCCATGGGTATGAATTGTTCCAGCGGCTAATTAAGTTATATTATAAATATAATTTAGTAATTTCCTATATTTGTGAGATGGTGATAATAAAAATAAACCCGGCTGAGTTTGTTGTGGGCTCTTCTCAGACGGGCGCTTTTGGAACCCTCGTAGTTTTAGTCTTAAGATACCGTTATTAATTATCACCATCAACTCTGATTCTTTATAAACATGACGTTCAGAAGGTGTACTTTGTAGGTACCAATTTTGAATAAAGATGATTTGAGTTTGAGTTTGAAATGAATGGCGGTTGAAACAGACACGGCGGCGTCAGGGGCTGACTTCTGTACTCAGTAGTGATGATTGATATACAATCACCCAGATGATCGTTGATCGGCTAGATCGCGTGACATCGCTTGCGTCATGAACCTGCGCGTTTAAAAACTCCTATTGTCGCAGCGGCTCACGCGCGGCTCGCAGGGCTGCCACCCACCACCACCACTACAGCCCATTAACGTCCCACTGCTGTCCACAGGCCTCCACTCTCATAGGAGAGAGGGAATTAGAGCTTAGACCAACCATTCTGCTCCAATGCGGGTTGGCGGGTTTTAACTACTATTATCATGTTAGTGATCATCATACAGTGGATTTCATTATAGTTAATATTATTAATGCGGAAGTAGGTTAAATGCGGAAGTATGTTTGTTTGTTGGTTTATTGGTTTGTTCGTTTGTCCTTCAATCACGGCGCAACGGAGCAACGGATCGACGTGATTTTTGGCATGGGTATAGTTGAAGACCTGGAGAGTAACATAGGCTACTTTTTATCCCGGAAAAATAAGGAGTTCCCGCGGGAATAAAAAAAACTTAAACAACGCGGACGAAGTCGCAGGCATCAGCTAGTAATACAATAAAATAAAGCAAAATATGCGGGAAATCGATTTGGGAGATGAACAGTCATCATCCGTCATCACCATTACAATTTACAACCTATTGTAGGCTCACCACTGAGCACGAGTCTCCTCTCGGAATCTGCCCCCCGATTATGTAAGAATTGTCGATCAAATAGTAAAAGTTCGGCGTCAAAGTAAAATAAGTATTGGTTGATTCACTTGATGATTTCAAAGCATTTATATGTGAAAGTTTATTTGATTAAAAAATACGAGTGTGCTAGAGTTAGACCACACGACTGAAGTAAAACTTAGTAACTGGCTGACTATGAAAGAAAGAGAGAAAGAAAATGCGTGCTCGCACCTCTCTCTCTTGCGACAGTAATATACGAAACGTATACGTATCTATCTTTACTAACTTATTATATCTCCCTCCCAACTTCCGTTCGCACATTTCGTAACGCTCATTTCACGCATTCACCAGCTTATTCCCCAAGTCAAGCGTGCGTAAATAAGTTTTACTTCAACCAGAAAAACTTTTTAACTTTTTGAAATTAAAACTGAAAAAAGTTGGTGGCAGCCCTAAGCAGCGGTTGCCTATAGACATGCTACGAACGTATTTAAACTATTATAAGTTTTTACTGAAAATTCAACTCGCTAATGATTAGTTTTAATCGTTGTTATTTATGTAACATCTATGTTCATACATCAATGACGCAACCACAACCTACATTGGTATCATATTATTATCATCTTCAAATCTGCACAAGATTATTAATAGGTATTATACCTACCAGTAAATGCGAAAGTGTATTTCAAGCAACTTGTAACAAAGCAACGGATCGAGGTGATATACCTATTTGGCATAGGTATAGTTGAGGACATGGAGAGTGACATAGGCTAAAATAATAGGACGGGCATAGTTTGGACTTTGGTGGCACTAATAGTCTTTATAGCGCGTATAGACGTGTCTTTATGCCTCTACGGCCCGCACGCCTGGGCATAGCCTGGAAAGTGTCACAAGTCTCTAATAACCACCAAAACTGTCGAAGTGTATTCGACTATTATCCAACACCGGAAGTGCTGGACGTGCGCCGCTGTCGCCTAATGCTCCGCGCTATACGACAACCATGCTAATATACGAACCGCCTCGAGTTGCAAGCTATCAGCGATTTTAGGAACGAGCTAATTTGTCAGTACACACGTTCACATGCTCCCTGGTGGTTGTTGTAATTTCTTTATTCAGGAAAAAGAGACACAGACAATGGCGTTATGCTAGATATTATAGATGACCATTACACTTGACACTACACAATTGACAAGTTATAAAGCTAAACTTACACTACCTATGTAGTTTACACAACATCTCCCTTTTTAAATATCTTTAAGTTAATTAAATTCACAATTTGTTTGTTTAGTTGACATTTCAAGTTACATTTTAAGTTAAGAGTTTAAAATTATTATGAGTATGACATTACATTATTAAATTAAACAGTTACTAGATAGTTTACTTTAATTACTACAGAATTGATTATACAATAAGATATTAATTATTGATAATTTATAAAAATATTTACGCATGCATGCAACATTTAATTTTAATTACTAAGTTATAGATCAATTCTCTTAGGTATATTTACTTGTCTTCCGGATTTAGTTACATATTTGTCCATAAATGAATCCTGGTCTGCCTCCACCTGACCCTCGCTTGATTCCTCTTCCCTTAAGTTAATTTGGTTTTTAGAATCATTGGATTGCATATCGTAATCGAACTTGTGACGGCTTTCATTGGAAATGAACCTTATTTGTACCCTACTCCTCCTGTATCTATTGCCTTTACTGTCCTCTATTAAGTATGACCTCTGACACTTTAACCTCTCTATTACAACAGCTGGAAGCCAGTCACAGTCACTATGTAGTTTACACAACAGTGGTTAATATTCAAAACCTGAATAGATGAATCTACTCGTATTATTTCCTAAAAACAATAAAGCTCGCTTCATTATAAAGGCGAAAGTTTGTATGTGTTTGGGTATGTTTGTTACACTTTCACGCAAAATCTACTGGACGGATTCGGCTGAAATTTGGAATAGAGTTTGGAATGGATTTTACCCTGGATTAACACATAGGCTACATTTCCCGCGGGAAAAATACCTCAATCCACGCGGACGAAGTCGCAGGCACCATCTAGTACATTAGTACAATATTTGAATGCTGATTTCTTGTTCGGTTTTATTTTTGCTAAGTTTTATTTCCGTGTAATTAAAGAAGTAAAATCGCGCTCACTCGTTCGCTCGCATTTATATGTTTTGAATATTTTATTTTATGTAGAGATTTCGAATCATCTGACCTGGGAAATCCGCTGGTCGCTCTACACTTGGAGCCAACCATGCCAACGTAACAAAAGCGCACGATCCTCGTGCACGTCTCTACTCAATATTACTAGTGGTTCGCCCCGAACTGAGACCTCGCGGTATCCATAAAGTTTTACAGAGCGCCATCTAATGACGTGATTGTGAAGTTCTGTTAAAAAGACAAGCTCTTTAAAAATTAAATAATTTTGTTTCCTTATAATATTTATCTAATTTTAGTATTTGTTGTTCAAGTACAGGATATAATTCAAATAATTGATCAAGTTTCAGGCTCAGCCTTTCAGAAAATTGAGAGTTCTGAGAGTTCTGAGGTCAACTTTGGACGTTAGAAAATCTCCATTTCGTCAATTTTAGGAGAAAATTAAAAAAATATATTTTTGGACTCTATTCCTAATTATCTTTAAAATTATATACCGCAACCCTATGTAACGCTATAAAAAATATTTTACTTCGCATTCGCTTCTATATGAGACCCCTTGAAATAAAGATTTTTATAACTTTTTAAGCCATATTCGGCTGGAGGCTATCGGTTTACATATTATGTATATTTAAATTTGAAGTAATGACGTTCAGTAATTCAGAAGTTAGGTATAAGGCTCTGACAGACGGACGGACGGACGGACGGACAAGAGCAAATTCACTCAAGTAGACTCAGAGACCTTTGCTTCGATCGGTCAAATATGTAAACGACTGCTTTTTTATATCCACTACAAGTTAGCCCTTGACTGCAGTCTCACCTGATGGTAAGTGACGATGCAGTCTAAGATGGTAGCGGGCTGACCTGTTAGCGGCATGGCAGTTATATTAAACCCATACCCCTATTCGGTTTCTGCACGGCATCACTGACTGCGCTGCTGACACAGCGCTATCAGCTATAGCTGCTAGCTGGAAGTGCTAATCATCTGGTAAAGGCTTCGGCCGTGCCTGGTTACCACCCTACCGCCATTCGCCAAGCGATTTCGCGTTCCAGCGACCGGTACGATGGCGTGCAGAAACCAGTTAGGTGTATAGGTTTAAAATAACTGCTATCAGGTTAGCCCTGTTGCATCGCTGTTTTTTTTTAATAATCATATCATAGGTAATCCTAATCATTTATTTGCTGATTGCAGGTGAGTACATATTAAAATAGCAAGTTGTTACAATAGTAAAGTTCCGAGCCACAATCTGCCAATCATATGGCGTGCAAATTAAAGTTAATATACAATACAATTTTATTAAAAAACTTTTTTTTTCCACTTATACATATTATTATGATAGGAATAATTCATTCATTCAACCACTAATTATTATCATATTACAATCTTCATCAATCTAAAAATCATTCTTATTATCATGCAATGTCAAAATATTTACTAATATTATGTCCAATTAATATAAAATAAGAGAAAATAAAGAAAATAAAGTGTGAAGCTGATCGTCAAGTTATGAAAAAAAAAAAAAATTTAAACAATTTTGAGTATTAATTTGTAGGTAGGTAATGTTGTATCCTCAGTTGGTAAATCGATGGTCAACGGTCTCAGTAAGGTAGATTGCGTCACCCCCGCTAACAACTAACAAGATTGACCGTGAACGGCTAACATTGTCTGCGCAGTAACAGATTGATCTGTTGTAATAAACTGGCCAAGAGCGTGGCCGAAAGCGTGGCCAAGTGCGTGGCCAGAACACGCGTGGTAGGGTTCCGTTGTCATGCTTTTTGCCAAAAGTTTACTTTGTAATTATTGGCTACTAGAGGTCGCCCGCGACTTCGTCCGCGCCATAGATTTAATAAATTTACTACAGGTCCGCGTACAATTTCTGATTTTCTGTGAGATGATATGAATTTTTCCCGCTGCAAAAAGCCTATTTTTATACAGAGAAGCTTTATATAGCTTACTAGCTGATGCCCGCGACTTCGTCCGCGTGATTTAAGATTTTTTGATTCCCACGGGAACTCCTTAATTTTCCGGGAAAAAAGTAGCCTATGTCAATAGTCCAGGTCCTCAACTTAGATACCCATGCCAAAAATCACGTCGATCCGTGACTCCGTTGCGGCGTGATTGAAGGACAAACCAACAAACCAATAAACCAACAAACAAACACACTTTCGCATTTGTAATATTAGTATGATGCAGGATTTTATTATTTAAAACTAATAACCTAAATGCTGAATGTCAAGTCTCTAACTTCAAAAACATAGGACTTTCATATAAACCAACCCCCACTTCACCCCCTTAGGGGTGAAAATATTTTTCTTATTTTATCGACACCGCCTAACAAAATATAGCATTATCAGCATTACTATTTTTGCTTTAACGCACCTAGGTATACATACAAAATTACAATACAAAAGTATTGTAACCTAGCTAGGTAGTAGGTACATATATATACCTTATTAATACATGTATTATGTAAATATATGTAACTTATTATTAACTTTTCCGTTGACGTTAGACGTTTCACTTAATCGACGTTTTGACTTTCAGTTGTTTTCAGGGGATAAAATGTGAACCATAGAGTTATTCATTATTATTATTTACTACCGATTCAAACAGTACCAAACACTTTATGTACCTACACACTATAGAAACAATAATAGTGCTCCAAGCTAATCGTTTTAACTGATACTTCATGTAATTTCACTGAGTTCGCGTACCTACTAATATAACCAGCTCGAAGGATTATCATGAATGCAGCGTTTAATTGGCTTTTACATAAGCCTGCTTCTAATTATTTGCTCACTATGTAAGCTTCGTAACGTAACGTATAGCCCATTAACGTCCCGCTGCTGGGCACAGACCTCCATTCTCATAGGAGAGAGGGAATAAGAGCATAGACCTACCACGCTGCTCCAATGCGGGTTGGCGGGCTTTATTATAATGACTATTATCATATCATAGTGATGATAACTGCCTCGTTGGTCTAGTAGTTAGCATGTTTGACTGCGGCCGACGAGGTCTCGGGTTCGAGTCCCGGGTCGGGCCATAATTAAGTATTGGGTTTTTCCGACTAGAAATTCTCAGTACTAACCCGGAGTTAGGAAGTTGGCGGTGTTTCACCCCCGTGCCTCGGAGAGCGCGTTAAGCCGTTGGTTATTATCACTAACATGATAATAGTCGTTAAAGTCCGCCAACCCGCATTGGAGCAGCGTGGTGGGTCTAAGCTCTGATTCCCTCACTGCTATGAGAGTGGAGGCCTGTGCCCAGCTGTGGGACGTTAATGAGCTGTAGTGGTAGTGGTGGCAGATGATAATAACTGGACTACTTAGTACTTATGCTTATTCGGTAAAATAAAGCAGTTAACAGAATCTTGCATGTAGCATACATTTCACCTTTTCTATTCCTCCACAAGTTAACCCAGTTCGCCCTTGACTGCCAACTCACCGGGTTGTAAATGCTGATGCAGTCTAAGATGATAGCGGGTTAAACTGTTAAGGGTATGGCAGCTATATTAAACCCACTACAGCTACAAAAAAGTCATGGTAGTATGCACTATGCACAGATAAGGTAGTATGCCCCAGTACATAAAGAAATGAAAATGAAAATACACTTTATTGTACACCAAATTAGATACAAAACAGAATAACATAGACACATGTCCTAACATTGAGGAAAGAAGCTGTACAATAGGCGGCCTTATCGCTAAGAAGCGATCTCTTCCAGTCAACCTAAACTAAAGAGGTTGAAAAAACTAGAAGTTTAATTAGCTATAATCCGCCACAGAAGGTAAATCTATGTGGTAGGTACAGTGCGTATCTTGAACTTGAGGAGATGTTGACTCTACAATGCACGATTGTGAAGACAATCACAATTACACTTCACAATCGTGCATTGTAGAGTCAACATCTCCTGAGGATGCTCCGGTGTCGGAGTGAAACGTACGTTGAGGGTATTTTGGAAGATTTATGTGGTGTGGAGAATATCGCGGGCCGCAAGTTCAAGATACGCACTGTACCACATAGATTTACCTTCTGTAGCGGATTATAGCGAATTAAACTTCTAGTTTTTTCAATGTCATGGACTTCCGCAAAGTAACGCCTGCTTCTATCCAATAACCTAAAGAGGATAATATAATACCTAATAGAAATACTGCATGAGGGTTTACTTTAAAAAAAGAATAAAGGATGAAACAATAAATAGGTTCAACTACGAAAAGGACAACTTCTTGCAGAACAAAGGAAATTCCTTAATGACCATCTTAGTTTTGCCGATTCAAGTTTAACACATGTTGATGCTGATAATCAACATGAAAATACCATCGGCCATCGGGGTGGAATGTCGATTTTATTGCGGGACCGGATAGAAACCGCGTTACAAGGCAACTTCGGTACTTACTTGCTTTTAAGTTTTAACTTTTTATAGAACAACTGAATTCAATTTTTTTTTGAAGTGAAAACTTCTTTAACCACGTTGAGCACTTTTTGGTAGGGGAAAATCTTAAGGGTTCGCGTCACCGACATGATCAGGTGACGTATAATTGCACAAATACGTGCAACATTAGTGCTGTGCACAGATCAGAGAATCAAGGGAGATATGCTAAGGGGGCTTGGTGCGTGCGAACTCATCAGGTCATAAATAGACATAATTTCTATACAATTTGGTTCATAAAACATATCTCCCTTGATTCTCTGATCTGTGGTGCTGTGTATGTCTTTACAAGTAAAATTGAATGGATTTAATGTGTATAATATACTGTACATTGTTCAAATAGTGTTTGAGATTGATTATTATCAGATTGATAATTTTAATTTAAACATCTTCTATCGGCAGTAGGTACCTATGACTGCCAATTTTTTTAATTCCACGACACGTTAGCCCTTGACTGCGATCTCACCAGGTGGTAAGTAATGCAGTCTGAGATGGCAGCGGGATAACCTGTTAAGGATATGGCAGTTATATTATATAACCCATAATTACACCTAATCTGTTTCTACACGGCATCGTACCGGAGCGCTAATTCGCGTGGCAACTAACAGCCATGGTCTCACCAGACCAGATCAGAGAAAATTCAGAAATTACCCTGCCGGCGATCGAACCCGGAACCTCCCGCTTAAATCTGTTAAACTGTCAATGAGTGAGAAAAGGAAAAAGCACAAAATACTTATTCAATTTACAACCCGATTTTTTTAATCTATACCTACTTATAATAAAACTGTAACAGGTCCAATTCTGTACATTGAAGATATTTTGAAATTTTTTTTTGGAGGGCACTCATTATTCGATACTGAAGCCAAATCTGTAATTTTTTTCATTTTTGTCTGTCTGTCTGTCTGTCTGTCTGTATCTTGGCCGCGCATCACGCCGAAACTACTGAACGAATTCAAACGAAACTTGGCACGATTTGAGCCCATACTACGAGGTAGGACATAGGATACTTTTTATCCTGAAATTCCACCCCTAAAGGGGTGAAATAGGGGGTGAAAGTTTGTATGAAAGTCCGTCATTTCTCAAGTTATATCGATTAAACTTGGTATACAAGCTACTGGTTGAAAATGAAGAAATAAGTGTTTCACAGTTGTTGCAAATTTTACCCCCGAAGGGGTGAAACAGGGGTTGAAAGTTTGTATGAAAGTCCTTCATTTCTCAAGTTATAGCCATGAAACTTGATATATGAGCCGCGGGTTAAAAATGAAGACATACCTACCTGTTTCACAGTTTTTCAAAATTTCACCCTCAAAGGGGTGAAATAGGGGTTGAAAGTTTGTATGAAAGTCCTTCATTTCTCAAGTTATATCGATGAAACTTGGTATACAAGCTACCGGTTAAAAATGAAAAAAATACGTGTTTCACAGTTTTCGTAAATTTTACCCCCGAAGGGATGAAATAGGGGTTGAAAGTTTGTATGAAAGTCCTTCATTTCTCAAGTTATATCCATGAAACTTGGTATATGAGCTGCGGGTTAAAAACGAAAACATACGTTTCACAGTTTTTCAAAATTCCACCCCCAAAGGGGTGAAATAGGGGTTGAAAGTTTGTATAAAAGTCCTTCATTTCTCAAGTTATTTCGATGAAACTTGGTATATCCACGCGGACGAAGTCGCGGGCATCAGCTAGTACTTAATAAGTAAGTTGCTATAATAAATAACAATAATTAGTCATAATACAAGGATCTAGATTCTAGCATCTTCGCCCCACGGGCCACGACCCCAGGGTTTCAACACCAAAAGGCACAAAAATGAAATTATTTTCTACTAGCTGATGCCCGCGACTTTGTCCGCGTAAATTGGGGTTTTTTGGTTCCCGCGGGAACTCCTTAGTTTTCCGGGATAAAAGTAGCCTATGTGTTATTCCAGACTATAATCTATCTCTGTGCCAAATTTCATCCAGATCCGTTCAGCCGTTCGGGCGTGATTGAGTAACAAACATCCACACATCCATGTCATCCAAACTTTCGCATTTATAATATTTATTTGATAACTATCCAAATAACAGTCTTTGATATTTTCGACTAGGGTAACAGTTTATAGACACATTTTGATGTAACTTATTACTAAGTAGTTAATTAAAGTCTTTTCCCAGTTCATCTGGTTCCCTAATAAATATACCTAGTGCCACATATCGCCATCATTACACCGAGGTAGAGGTATTGCGAGAGTCGCCGCGTCGTATTTTCCACTAATAGAAAGTTCTGCCGCCCGGGCTGCGTTCTGTGCTACTGACCGCCTGTCTACACTTACCTATACTTATAATAAAACTTTAGCTGGACGATTATAATAATTGGAATTTTGTTCTGGTGGGAGGCTTCGGCCGTGGCTAGCTATCACCCATAAGTATAAGTCATAAATATTTATTTATTGACGTCCAGTTACATAAAAATATAATAGTGATACGGTATCCTAAAACTAAAGCTACGAGGGTTCCAAACGGTTACGGTATCTCAAAACTAAAGCTACGAGGGTACCAAACGCGCCGGTCTGAGAAGAGCTCACAACAAACTCAGCGGGGTTTGTATTTTTTTTTCATTAACACCATCTCACAAACCATCTTAACTATAGAACTGCCAGAGCTATTAGAGCAAATTATTGCCAGCTTCCTTGTCATTTAGGTAATCCTTTACATGATAATAAGATTTTTCAATGAGTTTACCCTTCCGACAAAAGCGATTTAGCGTTCCGGTACGATACCATGTAGAAACCGACTAGGGATATGGGTTTAATATAACTGCCATCCCCCTAACAGGTTAGCCCTCTACCATTTTAGACTGCATCGTCACATACCGTCAGTGAGATCCGAGGTCAAGGGCAAACTTGCAGTGGAATCCACCACTACAGCCTGATAACGTCCCACAGCTGGGCACAGGCCTCCACTCTCATAGGAGAGAGGGATTTAGAGCTTAGACCCATCACGCTGCTCCAATGCGGGTCGACGGGCTTTAATGACTATTATCATGTTATAGTGATAATAACCGGGACCGACGGCTTAACGTGCTCTCCGAGGCACGGGGGTAAAACACCATCAGCTTCCTAACTCCGGGTTAGTACTGAGAATTTCTAGTCAGAAAAACCCTATTGGGTTTTTCTGACTAGAAATACTACTTACTACTACTTAATTATGGCCCGCCCCGGGACTCGAACCCGCGGGACCTCGACCGAATTATAAAATTAGTATAGACCATTGACTTACCAATACAGACTAATAACGCTATTACGGCGTGACGTAGACATCCGCTGAGAAGAGATTTGGAAAATCCAGCCCCTAAGGAGGTAAAATAGTGGTTTGAAATTTGTGTGTGAAAGCTAGTCAGTTAAAAAAGTGAGTTCGCGGTATTTGTGGTCTCCTTGCGCTTGCAATATTTTCGACACCACATAAATCTTCCAAAATATTCTCAAAATATTCTCGACACCACATAAATCTTGAACATAATTCGGTGAATATTGCAAGCTGCAAGTGCAAGATACGCTGTACGACATAGATTTGCCTACTGTTGCGGATTATCAAATCAAATAAATATTATAAATGCGAAAGTTTGGATGGATGGATGTATGTATGGATGTATGTTTGTTACTCAATCACGCTCCAACGGATGAACGGATCTGGATGAAATTTGGCACAGAGATAGATTTTAGTCTGGAATAGCACATAGGCTACTTTTTATCCCGGAAAACTAAGGAGTTCCCGCGGGAACCAAAAAACCTCAATCCACGCGGACGAAGTCGCGGGCATCAGCTAGTAGCAAAATAAATTTCCAGTTCCTTCATTACACAAGGGAAGAGTAATTAATACCCAGCTATTATTCTGCGCTGGAGACCACAAATACCACGAACTCACATAAGCCTGCTGAACACCGAACCGTGGTCCCTGAACTGGAGGCGTGATGAATTGACCGAAAGGCGCCGGGTTCGATGACCGACCGTTTCCCGGCCACAAGGAATGTTCTAGTGGTCTAGTGTGTATCGCCTTTCTGTCCGACCACATTCACTTACTACTAGATGATGCCCGTGACTTCGTCCGCGTGGATTAAGTTTTTTTTAATTCCCACGGGAACTCCCTTATTTTTCGGGTTAATATAGGTATATCCTATGACACTCACAAATAATGTAGCTTTCTATTGGTACCAGAATTTTCAAAATCGGTTCAGTTGATCCAGAGATTATCCCCTAATACCTCACAACCTCACAAACTTTACCTCTTTATAATATTACTCGTAGTATAGATTAAATTTCAAGTTCTTTCATCATTCGATTTTCATACAAAATTCAAAGCACTATTTAACCCTAAAGGGGGTGAATTTTCATAAATCCTTTCTTAGCGGATGCCTACGTCATAATAGCTATATCTGCCCATCCTGATTCGTCCAGTGGCTTGAGCTGTGCGTTGATAGATCAGTCAGTCAGTCAGTCACCTTTTCCTTACATATTATATTTAAATAAGTAGTTTTCTTTCAAATAACAGCGACATACATTTTTTTACGCCACTAAAAGTTAGCCTTTGACTGCAATCTCACCTTCAGTGCTAGCATGGGCCGGAGATAAAAATTTTACCCCCCGATTTTATCCACTGACAAGAGATAAAATTAACCTACTTCTCAGAGCACAGCAACAGGGGAGAGGAGAAGTTTATCCCCGTTTGACATTTCACGGGGACTCGGGGGACATATTTATCCACCGTTATTTAGCGTTTTTATTTATTTATTTAGGAATAAACTTTTTATCCTTTCGTCGGGGAGAAAATTGTCTCGGCAGCGTATGCTAGGGGGGCTCATGGTGAGTGATGATGCAGTCTAAGATGGTATCGGGCTAACCTGTTGGGGGTATGGCCGTTATATAACCCGTAACCCAATCGGTTTCTACACGACATCTTACTGGATCGCTAAATCGGTACGCTAAACGCTTGGTGGTACGCATTATGCAGTAGCCACGGCCGAAGCCTCCCACCAGGCCAGACCGGAGAAAATTCAAAAATTATAATCTAAAAATATTATAACTAACATTACAATTTTTTTTGGTTCCTGGTGCAAAACCAAGCGCTATGGGGACCAAAATTGATTTAATATTTAAATCTAAGTGGAATAAAATTAATATTATCAAAAAATACAGAACATATCTTTTTTCAAAAATTGTTAAATAATCAAGTATTTTCTTTTGAGGACAATAATGTTCGGATGTCTTCAGTGTGCTTTAAATCATAGTAATATTAAAATGCGAAAATGTGTTTGTTTGTTGGTTTGTTGGTTTATTGGTTTGTTGCTTTGTTGGTTTGTCCTTCAATCACGGCGCAACGGAGCAACGGATCGACGTGATTTTTGGCATGGGTATAGTTGAAGACCTGGACATAGGCAGTGACATAGGCTACTTTTTATCCCGGAAAATTAAGGAGTTCCCGCGAGAATAAAAAAAACTTAGCCACGCTTACGGAGATAAATGCAAAAGTTTGGATCGATGGATTGATGGATGGATGAATGTTTGTTACTCAATCACACCAGAACAGCTGAACGGATCTGGATGAAATTTGGCACAGAGATAGATTATAGTCTGGAATAACACATAGACTAGTTTTTATCCCGGACAATCAACAAGCTCCCACGTTAACCAAAAAACCTTAAGTCCTAACCAAAAAACCTACGAGTACCTATATCTTATATCTATCCATCTAACCTTCAGCTATTTCATAACTGTATTAATATTATATTTTTTATTTTACCGTTTTAAGCGCTTCCTTTAGATTGCTGTGATAATACGATCCTTGAGTGGCATCAGATAGCGCAAAATAGTGAAAAAAATTTTTACACCAGACGATTGTGGACGGGCGTCTTCGCCCGCGTGAATTTTTATGTTTTTTTTTCCATTATCCCGTGGGAATTCCTTGATATTCCAAGATAAAAAGTACCTAGGCTATATATCAATTTCCAGATCTTTAGATATAGATCCATGCAATATATCTCGTGGATCGGTTGCGGCATTTTTTAAGTCAAAGTCAAGGTCGAAAATTCAAAATTATATTAATTACTAGATGATGCCCGCGACTTCGTCCGCGTGGACATAGTTTTTCCGATTCCCGCGGGAACTTCTTAATTTTCCGGGATAAAAAGTAGCCTATGTCCTTCCCCGGGATCTAACCTATCCCTGTACCAAATTTCAGAAAAATTGGTTGAACA
The DNA here is from genome assembly GCA_917051295.2 of Erebia ligea. NCBI lineage: Eukaryota > Metazoa > Arthropoda > Insecta > Lepidoptera > Nymphalidae > Erebia > Erebia ligea. The sequence continues at coordinate 500,800 of OU785222.1, read as the reverse complement.
GATGGGCCGTGAAAGCGTAGCAGACAGACAGACAGACACACTTTCGCATTTATAATATTAGTATGTATTCAAGTAAATAATCAAAGGCATTCGGCATTTGTCAGCATTTTGCAAACTACTTCCTACGTATTTCTTAAAAGTCTAATCATTACATTAATATTTTATAACATCACGAACGTTATCTCGAATTTCCCGAAACTATGTGAAAACCATTGATATGAAAAATCAAAGACATGCTGTCTTAATACAGAAACGTTACGCATAAAAAACTGAAACTCACTCACTCACGGGAAAATTAGAAATCATTAGGTATTATTAATATTTTACCCAAATTGATTCGATTATCGCAGAGCGCTGTTTCTTATAATATAAGACACAGCGCTTACCAGCGGTAAAGAGGTCGACAAAATATATAAGTACGAGTATGTTCAAAAGGTTTGGATGTCTCTTTGTGATGGCGTGAACTTCACAATAAGTAGTAAAATATAGATAACTGGCAGGGGCTAGATTGTCTAAAAAAAATCGTGTTTATTTGAGAGCTTAGAAGTTAGAACGTAGTCTATTACTCGAACTTTTTAAGGAGTTCACGCATGCTATTTTATTTGTAAGCATGAACTATGAGTTAACTATCATTTGTATAGAATATATCGAGATTCGAGTGCCAGCTGTTATCTGTCATCAAGCGCTTGACAATTCCAAACGATTTACGAATCGTAGTTAAAGCGATAGAATAAGTAAAAAACTTTCACTAGGCCCCCAGGTTCTTCAATGTGTTCAATGCTGACAAGCAACTGCTGTGTTTCTTGCTGGCTCTTCTCAGTAGAATTAGCTTTCCGAAGCGGTGGTAGAGTCTTAACTTATCATAAGTGGCACAATTTGTCCTGCGTGAAATAAATAAATCATTTCATTTCATAACGTGCGAACTTCGTTTTAAAAAGTACAGTATCAGCGGTAAGAACACGTGTTTTTAAATGACGCTAGTCTTCAGTTAGTTAATCATTTGCGGTGACGCGCGTTCTCTTGCCACTGCCCGATCGACTGGAATCCTTACCGTTAAATTACCAAAAGCACTACAGTCCGTTTGCCGCGGTCAACAAAACCGAGAACGGACGCAATCTTTGTCACTACTGTGTAGTCAAATAAACGCTTCACCATCCACCTACGGCGGCGTTCACGGAATGTTGACGACCTCCGTGGCGCAGTGTTGAGCGCTGTTGCCTTAACGTGCGGAGGTCCCGGGTTCGATCCCCGGCAGGGTTTGGAAATTTATAATTTCTGAATTTCCCTGGTCTGGCCTGGTGGGAGGCTTCGGCCGTGGCTAGTTACCACCCTACCGGTAAAGACGTGCCGCCAAGCGATTTAGCGTTCCGGTACGATGCCGTGTAGAAACCGAATAGGGGTATGGGTTTAATATAACTGCCATGCCCCTAACAGGTTAGCCCGCTACCATCTTAGATTGCATCATCACTTACCATCAAGTGAGATCGCAGTCAAGGGCTAACTTGTAGGGGATAAAAAAAAAAAAAATGTCGCCGCGCGATTTTACGTATATCAGCGGTGAGGACACATGTTTTTATATGACGCCAGCTGCCAGCATTCAGTTGGCTAAGCGCTTGCGGTGCCTCGCGTTCTCTCGCCGCTGCCCAAGTGACCGGAATTTCTATCGTCCTACTAATGTTATTTGAAATACGAGTGTTTGTTTGGTGGTTTGTCCTTCCATCACGCCGCGACGGAGCCACGGATCGATTTGAATTTTTTACATGGATATAGTTTTTTTCTCGGAAAATTACAGTTTCCTCGGGATCTTGAAATGTATCTATCCACGGGGCTCCGTCCAGAACATTAGAAACAAATTAAAAACACTATGGTCAAGTAAAAGCAGGACTCTCAACTGGCGTTCAGTGGTTCCGTGTTTAATTCTAATCGTAATTTAAATGACAATTCATTGCAACATGTTGATCTATTCACTTTTTGAGAGACAAAATTGTTGAATTAATATGGGTGACGTAGGTAATGGAAATAATTGATGTTTTCGATTTATTTCTTTACGTGTGCCTCTAGAGTCTAGAGTCTAGACCAAACGTGCCAAGTTGCAAGGTCAGGCGTAGCCTAATCCGCAAACCACGTAAGATTTTATAAACTTAGTAGGTATTTAATTGAAAAATCAGTCAGTTATTCGAGAGTTTAGTGTGCAAATTATATTATTATGGTAGATTCACTCGACGGTTCAAAAGCAGTTTTAAAAGTGTATTTGATTAAAAGAGTTGAGTTTGAGTTTTGAAAGTAGGTAGTTAAATTAACATTTTTTTTTTATTAACTATAAGTTAGCCTTTGACTGCGATCTCACCTGATGGTAAGTGATGATGCAGTCTAAGATGGTAGCGGGCTAACCTGTTAGGGGGTATGGCAGTTTAAACCCTTAACCCATACCCCTATTCGGTTTCTACACGGCATCGTACCGGAACGCTAAATCGCTTGGCGGCACGTCTTTACCGCGGTAGGGTGGTAACTAGCCACGGCCGAAGCCTCCCACCAGGCCAGACCAGGGAAAATTCAGATAAGAAATTCAGGGACAGACAGGGAGAATTCAGAAATTATAAATTTCCAAAACTGTCAGGCATCGACCCCGAGACCTCCGCACGTTAAGGCAACAGCGCTCAACACATAAGATTTATTTATTTTCTCTCAAACATAGATATACTTAGAACTAAAGAACGAAAACAACTGCCTTAGTATAAAACTGTGTTGCAGCTGTTTACGCCCACCTCCAGGTTTACAAATCAGAAGAAAACAAATAACAAACAGAAAATTAATGTTAGTGACAAGTTATTTATTATTATATTAAAAAAAAAAAAAAAAATTAAAATTAATATTAAAGTTAAATTAAAAAAATAGTTAAAATTAATTCTTAGTATACACTGCGACACGGAGGTCGTCAAATTCATCGTCAGTTCATTTTTACAAGGATATTCTAATATGGATAGAATAATTCGAAGAATAATTCAAAGAATAGAAATTTGTAATAGGTAGGGATCATATTGACAGGCACACATGTACCATACTATACATTTTCTTGTAGCGGTAATCTGTATGAGGCTTACGACTTACAGTTGAGTCCCAGTTAGCTAGATTTTAGTACATATTCGAAATCAGCTCGTTATTTAACTGATAAGGAAAATAAAGGCTTAAACTATTTTTAAAAACCATTATAAAAAGAAAAAGGGCAATTTTGACTCACGGACATACGGAATACGGATCCCTAAAAACAACGGTACCTTAATCGTGTGTTTTAATTGCAAAGGACCCAATTCCCAACTAGCTGATGCCCGCGACTTCGTCTACGTGGATTGAGGGTTTTTGTTTCCCGCGGGAACTCTTTAATTTTTCAGGATAAAAAGTAGCCTATGTGTTATTCCATGACTATAATCTATCTCTGTGCCAAATTTCATCCAGATCCGTTCTGCCGTTCTGACGTGATTGAGTAACAAACATCCATTCATCCATCCAAACTTTCGAATTTGTAGCTAATATTAGTATAGATATGTTTGTTTGTTGGTTTGTTGGTTTATTGGGTTGTCCTTCAATCATGCCGCAACGGAGCAACGGATCGACGTGATTTTTGGCACGGGCATAGTTGAGGACCTGGAGAGTGACATAGGCTACTTTTTATCCTGGAAAATTAAGGAGTTCCCGCAGGAATCAAACAAACTTAAACCACGCGGACGAAGTTGCAGGCATCAGCTAATAAATAATATACGTGCGTTTAGCGCACAGAACATATAATAGAGGTTAGAAAGGCCCTAGTGCAAATTTTGTACGGAAACCGCTGTCGCCGTTTTGATCCCACCATTCTTCACTACTACTAATCTAAACGAATACACACGAGAGTTCCCATGTGTGCGTGAGGCAGAAAAAAGCGCTGCGATTGGCGAAGCTACGCACACTAGTGAAACTTTAAACTTGCGCGTGTTGTCGTGTAAAACAGCAACATACGCTAGGGATTGACTAAAATATTTTTTATCGATGTTTATTTTTCGTACGGTCGACAGCATGTCAATATTCATATTGTTAACTTAAGTTGGACTCTATGTCTGGAGATTTTACTATTTTATTTTAAACTAGCTGATGCCCGCGACTTCGTCCGCGTGGAATAAGTTTTTCAGTTAATTTTCCAGGATAAAAAGTATCCTATATTACTATCCCACGGTATAATCCCCCTATAATGGTGAAACACGTACTTCTTCATATTTTAACGAAAGTCCAAATGCTGTTTCATGGCTATAACTTGAGAAATTAAGGATTTTCATACAAACTCTCAAATTCCTATTTCACCCCTTCGGGAGTGGAATTTTGAAAAACTGTGAAACACATATGTTTTCATTTTCAACCCGCAAGTACCAAGTTTCATGGCTATAACTTGAGAAATTAAGGACTTTCATACCAACTTTCAACCCCTATTTTGGGATAAAAAGTATCCTATGTCCTACCTCGTAGTATGGGCTCAAATCGTGCCAAGTTTGAATTCATTCAGTAGTTTCGGCGTGATGCGCGGCCAAGATACAGACAGACAGACAGATAAAAATGAAAAAAATTGCAGATTTGGCTTCAGTATCGAATAATGAGTGACCTCTAAAAAAAATTTTCAAAATATCTTCAATGTACCTACAGAATTGGACCTGTTACAGTTTTATTATAAGTATAGATTAAAAAATGTATGGAGACATAATGATATTTCTTTTGCTTATAACTACTGTTTCTTTATAAGAAATAAATAAAATAAAAAAATAACTATGGTTTACAAATGGTTTTTATTTGAATACATCAACAATTTTTAAAACACACTATACAACAAAACCAACAAACACAAAATACTATAACAATATTTCAAACATTTATGATTAAAATCTAAATCTGTAACTATCATTAAAAGTTCATAATAATAAACTCAGAAACAAATAAACTATTTATCGATACGGTGGAAAAATGCTACTCAGCCCTATCGACAAGTTACTCTTATTGGGTAATACCAGGTAACAAGTGGAGTTGATCGTTCATACGCACTACGCTTTACATTGCCGCTCGCGTACATGACTCTGTTGGACCGCGTTGTTCGCACCAGCGATGTACATACAAATTTGCGATCCAGTCACACTAGTGAAGGAAAACATAATGTCTTTAGTATTTTCAATTAAATCATTTAAAATCAAGGCTTAATGTACTTACCGATGAAAAGATATCTTGCCATTAGTCACATTGACATTTTGGCTTCTAGCTCTGCAGGTTATTACCGCGCAAGAAGGCATTATAAACACTTTTTTGCGCGTAAAACTTCCCAAGACAGTCCGCGGCCGACTGAGGTGTGTTTTTGGTACGTTTGAGCGTTCGCTCAATATAGTGGCGCGCGTGACCCGCCCACATCGCCTTTCTAACCTCTTATTATATGTTCTGTGGTTTAGCGTACCTATACTTTTACTACATAATATTATGGAAGGATCCTATAGAATCGCAAATTTCTGTTTTCCATACATCAAATATATCCTCTTATATTATTATACTAGCTGATGCCCGCGACTTCGTCCGCGTGGATATACCAAGTTTCATCGAAATAACTTGAGAAATGGCGGACTTTTATACAAACTTTCAACCCCTATTTCACCCCTTTGGGGGTAGAATTTTGAAAAACTGTGAAACACGTATGTTTTCATTTCTAACCCGCAGCTCATATACCAAGTTTCATGGATATAACTTGAGAAATGAAGGACTTTCATACAAACTTTCAACCCCTATTTCACCCCTTCGGGGGTAAAATTTACGAAAACTGTGAAACACGTATTTCTTTATTTTTAACCCGCAGCTCATATACCAAGTTTCATCGATATAACTTGAGAAATGAAGGACTTTCATACAAACTTTCAACCCCTATTTCACCCCTTTGAGGGTGAAATTTTGAAAAACTGTGAAACACGTATGTCTTCATTTTTAACCCGCAGCTCATATACCAAGTTTGATGGCTATAACTTGAGAAATGACGGACTTTCATACAAACTTTCACCCCCTATTTCACCCCCTCAGGGGTGGAATTTTGAAAAACTGTGACACACGTACTTCTTTATTTTTTTCCGTTAGACAAAATAAAAAGTTTTGTTAATATAACTTGTAAAACATCTTGAGAAACGAAGGACTTTCATACCAACTTTCATCCCCTATTTCACCCTTTTGGGGGTCGAATTTTCAAAAACTGTGAAACACGTATGTCTCCATTTTCAACCCGCAGCTCATATATCAAGTTTCATGGCTATAACTTGAGAAATTAAGGACTTTCATACAAACTTTTAACCCCTATTTAACCCCTTCGGGGGTAGAATTTCGGGATAAAAAGTATCCTATGTCCTACCTCGTAGTATGGGCTCAAATCGTGCCAAGTTTCGTTTGAATTAATTCAGTAGTTTCGGCGTGATGCGCGGCCAAGATACAGACAGACAGACAGACAGACAGACAGACAGACAGACAGACAGACAGACAAAAATGAAAAAAATTACAGATTTGGCTTCAGTATCGAATAATGAGTGCCCTCCAAAAAAAATTTTCAAAATATCTTCAATGTACAGAATTGGACCTGTTACAGTTTTATTATAAGTATAGAAATGGGAAAGTGAGTTTGTTTGTATGTTTGTTCCGCTTTCACGCCGTAACTACTGAACGGATCTGGATGAAATTTGGCACAGAGATAGATTATAGTCTAGAATAGCACATAGGCTACTTTTTATCCCGGAAAATTAAAGAGTTCCCGAGGGAACCGAAAAACCTCAATCCACGCGGACGAAGTCGCGGGCATCAGCTAGTATAATAAATATTATAAATGCGAAAGTTTGGATGGATGTATGGATGGATGTTTGTTACTCAATCACGCCCCAACGGCTGAACGGATCTGGACGAAATTTGGCACAGAGATAGATTATAGTCTGGAATAACACATAGGCTACTTTTTATCCCGGAAAATTAAGGAGTTCCCGCGGGAAACGAAAAACCTCGATCCACGCGGACGAAGTCGCGGGCATCAGCTAGTTTCGTAATATACCTTATAGGCATATTTAAAAAATCTGCTTCGCAAATTACCGAATGGTGTTGGTAACAAAACAGGCCCATCTAATTGAATCCTCATTTAGTCTGGACTCAGCTACTGAATGCCTACATCTACCTAACTATAATCTTCTAACTAAAGTGTGTTCTAGTTGTCTACAGTTAATTAGTGTAACAATGTAAATTATAAATAATATCAGTGATTGAACAGCTGTGATCCGTGATTAGTGTTAAAGTAAATAGAATATGATCGAGCTAGTGAAAATGGGTGATAACCGGGTGGGTGTGCCGGTGCGCGAGCTGGGTGAGGACTCGTTCGTGTGTCGGGTGCAGTACCTGAACGACCTGGATCCGTTCATGGAGTACAACGTACGGGAGCCTCCACGTGCGCTGTACCACACCTTCAACACTACCATCCCTCTGTCGTACCAGATCGCCGCGGTGCACCGGCTACTGCAAGCGCCTCATAGGGTAAGCATTTTAAATCTTCATCATCATCATCATCAGCTGTTATGCATCCACTGTCAGATATAGCACATGAAGCGGTGATACTGACAGCCTAGCCCGGGGATCGAACCGACCTCCTGTTCGCGGGTTCGATACCTCCAACTTTTCGAAGTTATGTGCGTTTTAAGAAATCACTTACTTCAAACGATGACCGAAAACGTCGAGTCGCAAGAAGCCGTTGTATCCAGGGCCCAGGCGGTACAAGACCGCGGCGTAAGGAAGTTCCTACAACAGACCTAAGTATGTCTTGCAGGGTCTACTGGTTGGAGACGACTGGGGCCCAGGCGGTACAAGACCGCGGCGTAAGAAAGTTCCTACAACAGACCTAAGTATGTCTTGCAGGGTCTACTGGTTGGAGACGAGTGACGACGATACCGGGAGGATGCCTCCAGTCGACAATGCCGAGTTTCGTCTCGATAGGAATGGCATTCCGAACTAATGAAAGTTTATTTGAATAAAAAAACATTTGAAAATTTTTGACTTTTGAGGGCCAAACCCCTTCTCGTATGTGGGCCATCGATGGTTTGATTGAAATGATGATGATACGAGTATATCCGCCTTAGGATAGGTAGGCAATAAATCTATCGTATATCTATCGTATTTAAACTATGTATGTATAATATTATCTATTTTTATAATGTACACTTTACTTCACAGTTCATTGTGTGAATGTTTTTATACTTTGCACTGAACGCAAGCTTGTTAGGCCTTGGACGTAATAATATAATATCTAACCTACAATAAACACAGGCGGTAGGTTCAGTGTAGGAAACTTTCGGGAAGAATTGCTAAATATTTCAGAATACATTGCGAACAGAGATTTGACGACGATTTGATTTGCGGGAGGGATCCCGCCCTGGTGCAGTAGTTATCGCTGCGGGCTTGAAAATGGGATGTTCTTGGGTTGATTACCTGCTAGGGCGGGCAGCAATTTATAAATTGGCTCAGAGCTGACTTAGTTGGAGGCTTTGGAACTAGTTTAAAGTCATGCCACCAAGCGATTTAGCCTTCCAAAGTTCCAATACGATGCCGCGTGGAAACCCGGAAAAAAAAACCGGCCAAGTGCGAGTCGGACTCGCGCACCGAGGGTTCCGTACAAACCTGTAGTAAGTTTTACGATTTATGACGTATTAAAAACAAGACGAAATGAACCGCAAAACTAACTTTGTTTGTAGAGGTTTACTGTTAATATAAAAAAAACTATGCTAGTTAGAGCATTGGCTATAGTTTTCCTGTAAAATATACATAAATTCCTATTGACCATAATTATTTCAGATTTTTCGATTGGTAAACTCCGGAGATAAGGGGGGGGGGAACGGTATTTTTTTCGACATTTTGCCCGATAAATCAAAAACTATCATGACTAAAAATAATAATAAAAATCTGTTTTAGAATGTACAAAGTAAACCCTTTCATATGATACCCCACACAGTACAGTTATCTCACTTTTAAATTTCAACCCTCCGATTTTCCCCCCTTTTTAAATAAGAACAAAAATAATTTTCAATTTTTTTTAATTCCAGTGTCTTTGGGCCACTAATATACACAACTATTCCAAATTTCATGTCGATAGCTTCGGTAGTTACTGAAATAATCGAGTGTGACGGACGGACAGACAGACGGAGAAAGTCGCACCATAAGGGTTCCATTTTACCATTTTGGTACGGAACCCTAAAAAGGAACTTAAACCACGTGGACGAGGTCGCGGGCGCCGGCTAGTGTGTGTAATAATTAATGATTAAACGAACTTACCTGTACGTGAAGTTCTATCATAATTATACGAGCGCCGAGTCCGAAGAGATTAGTAATGTAGATATTATTATTTACACATGTAGTTACGCATAGATGTCACCACTCTGCACTAAGTTGAGAAAAAGGAAGGAAAAAGGTATTAAAAAAAATATTTCTTTTGTGGGTAGGTATCATCCATTTGTACTCCCAGCCGATTGTTGCCCGTCATTTAGTTTAGAGTAACAGATCCTGATATTCATTGACGTATTTCCGAGACACTAATGGGGGTATGCAAAGCACTGGGCGGGCGGGATTACTAATCTCTTCGGACTCGGCGCTCGTATAATTATGATAGAACTTCACGTACAGGTAAGTTCGTTTAATCATTAATTATACTCGCGCCTCCTCCTCGAGATTAGTAATGTAGATATTATTATTTACACATGTAGACTTTGAGAGTTTTGCGGGAATATCGTCAATGAAAAATAAATGTTTGTATCTAATTAGAATTTTATTGTTATATCTTTTAGTACAATCAATAAACATAAGGAACTTGTATTTCTAGGATTATTAAGAATAATTCGATTCACAAGAGTATATTAACTAACTAAAGATTAATTAATTAACTATTATCTTTATAATAGCTATCTTAGCTAGATGTAAACAATCATATATTATAAGTACAATGTAAGTAGGTATAATATGCTTTGGGAGTGATTGCAGTGGATATAGGACTGATCAATTATGATAAAGTTTGATTAATTATTGATTCTGCTAAAGTAGTATCATCATTATTAACAATATCCCTTTGATAAAATTTAGCAAACGTTGTGGAATTCCTACTCCAGCCAGCCGTTTTACGGATAGTGTCTACGCTAACTCCGAGTGAGTGCGCGCGCGACGATGCGGCATGCCTCGTGCTGTGAGCACTGCAGAACACGCTCGTGTCGACCCCACACTCACTGAGTGTTTTCTTTATCCAGCGGCTAAGGGTTTGCGTCCCTACTGGTTTATGAGGTTTCCTAATTCCAACGAATAATTCATCAGATGTTCTTACTGATGAGGTGCGTTCTATATAACGTAGCAATGTAGTGGCTGGACATATATGGCTGTTTTCTCTATAAAGAAGGGTAAATGAATAATGGGTTGTTGAAAGCCAGGTCTAGAGGTTTTTAATATGTCGGGAATTTTAATTGTGATACGCTGAGGCTGAGAGAAATTTTGAATATTACTAACTTTTATCTTCGAGAGAGTTTGGACTCTTTGTGCGGTTGACAGAGCTAATAAAGTAATGGTTTTATTTGTAAGCTTATCTAGGGTTAATTCCTCATTGGGGTACCATGAGCTCAGTTTATTTAAGACTAGGTTGGCATCCCAGGTAACATCATATTTGGGTTTTGGTGGTTTCAGTCGAAAGACCCCTTTTAGGAATCTTTTTATGCTATCATCATTAACTAGTTCTGGGTTTAGTATCAGCGAAAGAGCAGATTTGCACGAGTTTAGTGTGCCATATTGGTAACCATCATTAAAAAGTTGGGTTAAAAAACAAATTACCGTGGGTATAGATGCATCATAAATATTTACAGAGTTAGTTTGACAGAAATACCACCATTTCTTCAAGTAAACGTCGTATTGTTTCACGGAGTTAGGTGCTAATGATGCCAACATTATTTCAAGAGATGATTCTGGTATGTTTTTTCTTGAAAACGCATCCCGGATAATAAGCCTGCCACCAGGGTAGTCGAGTGGTGTATTCGACGGGAGCTGGAATGAGACAATAAGGCATGGCTCTTAGGGTAAAATGTAACAGTATCCGAAATAAGGAGGGACCTAATAACAAGGGGTACCATGGCTGTGTAGGCCAAAATGGTACAACCATGATACCTCGTGCTTTGTCTGTAATTATTTTTCTAAGTGTTTTAAGTATGACTGACACCGGTGGGAATGCATATAAATTATAATCTGACCATGAAACTGTAAATGAATCTATAGCGAATGCGTCTGGGTCTCGGTGCCAGGATATGTATGTGGCGCATTTGTTATTGATGCGACTTGCAAACAAGTCTATATTTGGATAACCGAATGTATTGGTGAGACTGTCAAAAGCCCAATCAGACAGCTCCCATTCTATGTCTGGGTGAACTCTTCGTGATTCATAGTCTGCAATTGTATTGTCACTAGATTTTATGTAAGATAAGAAAACGAAAAAACGTTTGCTTTCACACCATTCCCATATATCACGAGTAATTCTTGTGAGGTGAGGGTACTGTATACCGCCCATTTTATTTATGTATGCTACTGCCGTTGAATTGTCAACGCGTAGCAATATTTGGCAGTCAAAAAAGTTTTTTGCAAAATTTTTTAAAGCAATAAATGCAGCAAGCAGCTCTAAATAATTGATGTGTCGTTCTCGTTCGTTATTCGACCACGGACCACTTGCAGACCTACCTTCACATGCGGCCCCCCACCCCGTCGTTGAGGCGTCAGAAAATATCTCAACTTGGTAGACATCAATCTTTATTCGATGGACAGAGCTTTCTATTTTATTTATCCACCAGTCGAAATCGGGTTGAAGTGATTCGGGTAAATTCATAATTTTGTTATAATCATCATGACCTTTCAAGTTGAGATATTTACATCTTTCCATCTCCTTAGTGTGCAGCCATCCGTATTCGATGACTGGACAAGAAGATACTAATAAGCCTAATAGCTGAGCAAAAGTTCTAATTTTGCAGCGCATTAATTTTGAGAACATTTCAAGTTGCGCTTTTATTCGTAATCTTTTATCTGTTGGTAAGCTAATTTGAAACTTGTGTGAATCTATGATCATACCTAAGAATTTACATTTGGTTGAAGGAAAGAGTACGCTTTTTACTTCATTAATAATGAAACCAAGTGACACTAATAGTCCTTTAGTTAGATCGATGTTAGTCAAACATTCTGAACGGGAATAACCGAACAATAGCCAATCGTCTAAATAGACGGTAGACAGAAGACCAGCGGAGCGCAATAATTTAGCTATAGGTTTACATATTTTAGTAAAAACGTAGGTATGGGCACAGAATAGGTAATAGTAGGTATGGGGCCGTACTCAGCCCAAATGGCAAGACCTTAAATTCGAATAATCTACCCTCAAAAAAGAATCTTAAATATTTTCGTGATTCTTTATGTACTTTAATCAAAAAATACGCGTCTTTTAAGTCAATTGACGCCATTTGACAATCATGTGTTACAATTTTTAATGCTGTTCTTAAATCCTCCAGTTTAAAATGATCCGTTTTAACAAACTTATTGAGATTTTTTAAATTCAAAATAAAGCGCATCTTGCCACAAGGTTTAGGTACCAGGAAAACACTTGAGATAAATTGATTTTTACAAGGCAAACATTCTGATATGGCTCCTATATTGAGTAGGTTATTAATAGCTTCTAAGTAATGAGGTCTTTCATTAGCCGAGCAAGTTGGGCTAGCAGGAAGTATCTGTTGTACAACAGGTGATATAAATGGTATTTTATAACCTTTTATCCAGGATAGTATAGTACTATCGTTTGTAATCGTAGCCCACTGTTGATAAAATTTAGATAAACGGCCTGCGTACTTAACTGTATCTAATAGCGGCGACGGGGTTACGTTGCCTGGTGGCCCCGCGACGACGTCTTGGATGAGTGCGCGTGCGGCGGAGGCGGGTAGCGCGTCGGCGGCGGGTAGTGTGCCGGCGGCGGGTGGTACGAAGTGCGCTCCGTGGCAGGCTCGCGGCTCCTCGGTGGCCCCGCAGGCGGCCTGCGCGCCTGGGGTGGAGCCTTGCGGTTTAAATTTCTCAATGCCGGTCCTTTATAATTAGTGTTCGCAGTCCTGTTGCCAGATTCAGCTTTCAGTTCTATCCCTGATTTATTTACAGCCTTAGCCGATTTTAATGTATCGGATAAATTTTCGCCAAACATGAAAAGTATCTATTTTCGTGTTTTTAAGATGCTCTTTTACGTCATTCTTGAGGGCGAATAAAATAAAGTTTCTACGTGTGATGGAATCTGCATGCTGTAAATCGCATAAGATTCTGCTTATATCCATTAATTTTTGCAACATTGTTTATTGTTTATTGATTTCGAATTCAGTTGAGAATTGATGATGTCAGCTAGGCAAGCTATTGCACTAGACATTTGTTTTTGTTTGTTTTCGATGCCCTTATCGCGTTCTGCAGTATCAGCAATTGCCGCTTTAATTTCAAGATTTATTTTAGGGGCATCAAGTTGAGCACAATTTTTTGGCAATAGGTATTTTGTGATTAGGTTTTTACGGTCTTCCTTATTACGACCGTCTTTAACAATGTGTAATAAACGATTAGCAAGTTCTTTGCGTATTTCTGGCCCATATTTATCATCACAGGTAGGGTCATCGCCTAAAATTTCTAGAATTTCTGTATCCAGATCAGGAACATCTGTATCATGAGCAATAGGCTCTTCGGTGGGAACATCTGCATCAGTACTAGGGTCTGGCTGAGGTTCACAGTTATTGTTAGAATTCTGAACTGTGTTGTCCTCAGTTTGCCATTCTAGTAGCCAATCATCTGGTCGCAGTGCGGGCGTATCCGAAATTTATCATAGATATGATAATTTCAAAATTTGTAAGTAATCTAAATAGCTTACTTAAAAAGTGGACCTCAAGAAGTCCCTGACAAATTTTCATAATTTATTATTCTTTAAACAAAGAATATAATATGATTATGGTACATTACTATTAAGCTAGGTTAGATTGTAAATTTGTCAGTTAGTTATATTAGGTTAGGTTTCAATCCCCAGCGGAAGGAACGCCAACCGTATTTTAATGCGTTGAAACAGCCCCAATGACTGTTCAGGTTGCATTTAAATATAATTTTTATCGGTACGTAGACACGTAGGTACGTAGGTACAGGTAAGAGAGAGTGCATCACTTTAAGACAATAAACAAATATGTAAATACCTGCACCAAATTCGTCGTCGATTGCAGCAACAGTTTCTTCCAAGTCTGATACACTTTCCGAACCACTAATTTGTCGTTCACGAATTTTTCGTTCTAACTTTCGTATTCTATTTTTATAATGGTTTATATCGTCTTCACGAGACCTAGATTTTTTACGTTTCGGCATTTTTTACCGAACAGTGCGAAAACGCTTATAAGGTATTGGAGTGGTTGAGCACTAGAATGCGAATGACGGGCAACAATCGGCTGGGAGTACAAATGGATGATACCTACCCACAAAAGAAATATTTTTTTTAATACCTTTTTCCTTCCTTTTTCTCAACTTAGTGCAGAGTGGTGACATCTATGCGTAACTACATGTGTAAATAATAATATCTACATTACTAATCTCGAGGAGGAGGCGCGAGTATAATTGCGATTTGCGAGTAGATCAGCGCCTCACCTGAGCCGCGCAAATATTGGGAACGGATAATTTTAGCCAAACATCCCGATGAGTAACACGTCGACCATTACCACCTTTATTTATGAGACGAAGAGCACATTGCATTGTGTGATTATAAATGATAATTACAGTTACCTATTTGGATTCTAAACTTAATTATCATTAATTATAAATAACATAAAATTTTATGGAGCAATATTTTTACAGGGCTATAAATACTAGGCCTGTAAAAATACTGACTCTAGTAAAATAATGTTTGAACCAAGTATTTATATTATAATGGAAACTGAACCCTCGCGCGACATACAAGGCATCAACCTGGCCTTGCCCCTGCCACCTAGGGGCCGACGTAATTTTTGTGATTCATTTGCTAGATTTTAACTTCCACTCTCAATTGAGTCTCCACTCTCCCCGGTAGATAGTAAATATATTCAGTTTATGCCAAACATATTTAATACTAGCTGATGCCCGCGACTTCGTCCGCGTGGATTGAGGTTTTTCGGTTCCCGCGGGAACTCCTTAATTTTCCGGGATAAAAAGTAGCCTATGTGCTATTCCAGACTATAATCTATCTCTGTGCCAAATTTCATCCAGATCCGTTCATCCGTTGGAGCGTGATTGAGTAACAAACATACATCCATACATCCATCCATCCAAACTTTCGCATTTATAATATTTATTTGACTAGACGATGCCCGTGACTTTGTCCGCGTAAAAATTCCCGCTGGAACTGTTGAATTTTCCGGGATAAACGTCTATGTCCTTCCCCGGGATACAACCTATCCCTGTACCAAATTTCATCAAAATCGGTCGATCGGGACGTGAAAGCGTAGCAGACAGACAGACACACTTTCGCATTTATAATATTAGTATGGATTCCACTACAATTAACTGTTTAGCTTTGCATTATAATAAATATTGTATATTTTTAACTACCTAAGTATATGATCTATTATCTAGTGATTTTAAATGCAAGTAAAATCAATAACTATAAAAGGCTGTCCTCAGTGACTGACAGACTTGCTAAACCCCTAAACGGTTGAACGTAGAAATTTGAATTTTTTATAGAATATTCCTTGAGCGCCCTAGAGGTGTTCTAAGGAAGCAATTTTCGAAATTCTACCCCCAAGGAGGTAAAATAGGCGGTTCAAGTTATATCTATGAAACTTGGTATTTGTGCTTTCGGTGAAAAATGAAGAATTTCATGATTTTCACAGTTTTTTGAAATTCGAACCTAATTCCACACGGACGAAGTCGTGGGCAAACGCTAGTATAACAATAAAACATTAAAGAAAAGTGGAAATCAAACAAAAATAACACTTTCGTTTGGTTTGTGTTTCACTTCAATAGTCATCATTCATCTCGTTGATATTCCATCCGATCGCTTGATGGGTCATTATACGCTCGTGTGACAATTTACATGGCTGTTATATGTTGGTAATAACAACGATTGTGCGGCCAGTTTTATTAGAGCAAGACGAGGCGAAACACAATGGCAACCAGTTCTGTGGGACGCCTCGAAGTAGACGTATGGTGCGACCAGCTATATGTTGCAAGGCATCTACACATGCGCCAACTAGTCCGGCTTGAAGAGCCACAGAAGGAATAAAAAAATTGGCAGTCATAGGGAATGCAGATAGAAGTGAAAACTTAATTTTTTTTATTAAAAACAAAAAAATATATATATGTATAATTAAAATAGAAAACTTAAAACTAAGGCATTAAAGTTTAATTACGAATGTAATATATTTTTATATTTAAAACCTTTTGTCTTCGTAACAACGCGATCATGTCGGTGACGATGTCGGTGTCGGTGACGCGAATCCACAAGTTTACCCCCTACCAAAAGAGCGCAAAGCGTCTAAAGAAGTTTTCACTTCAAAAATGTTGGATTGAAGAAGGCGTTACTTGTCGGAGGTTCATGACAAGGAACAAGAACTAAGAAGCTTGCTTTCTTTTTCTGCATGTTAAGAAGCGGAAGGTTTAGCGATGCATATAACATGCTGCTCGTTGTACCAAAAAGATTTGTCTGTTTAGCGGATTATAGCACGTTAAGCTTCTTGTTTTTTGTTAAGGAATAGAAAGCTTATATAGATTCACTAGCCATAATTTTAAAGCTTATTATTGTAATACTAGATGACTCGACCCAGCTTAGCACTCCTAATGCACTATGTTAAAAATAAATAACGTTAAAAATCTACTTAATATGTTAAGTATGACCGATCGCGGTATATTTGCTGTTATCCGTTGAGGAGTTCCGCTCTCCATCATCGAACTCCTCTTCTTCGATCTGATCTCGATGAAATTCACATGAAACTAACCTGGCAGCATAAACTTTGTCAAGAAAAAATAATTAAGTATCGATTTGATGGAGCTATGGAGTAAAATGGATCAAAATCTTTATCCCCTGTCCCAAAGCTCTATTGTTTTCTGTAATATAGATTTGCTTGTAATGTTATGTTTGCGATCATCAGTACGAAGCAAAGGTTGCCTGGTCGAGATTGCTTAGTAAGCAATAAGGCCACCTTTGCATACCTAGTTTTTGGATAACTTTTCTTTGTATGCTTTCATGTGTGCAATAAAGTATTCATCTATCTATATACGAGGCAAACTGGGTTGGTACCGACAGTATCTGCCCGTGTGTGAACGCTTAATAGTTATAGTTATTATAATGATGCCAACCTGTCGCCACTCGCCTCACGGCTATATATACAAGTCCATACCGTTATGTTCGACCAGACTTTTTTTGCCGTCATTAAATTGGTGCAACATAATATTATTATTAGGGCCTTTCACAATCCACCACCCACCACTACAGCCCATTGACGTCCCACTGCTGGGCACAGGCCTCCACTCCCATAGGAGAGAGGAAATTAGAGCTTAGACCCACCACGCTGCTCCAATGCAGGTTGGCGGGCTTTAACGACTATTATCATGTTAGTGATAATAACCGGGACCGACGGCTTAACGTGCTCTCCGAGGCACGGGGGTGAAACACCGCCTACTTCCTAACTCCGGGCTAGTACCAAAAGAAAGAAAGAAAGAAAGAAAAACAATTTATTCGACAATGGTGTCACAGACAAAACATAGTATACAATTAATGTAACAATTTCGTCTGTGACACCACCCGGAATGGGTGTACAGCTCAGCATTAAGCTCCGCTTTGTATGCCAATAAATTGCATACAAAGCAAAGCGCTGGTTTTCAGCCGTGACCCGGGTGACGTCACAGTAACAAAAATTTAATCACAACAAAAGTAAAGCTTATAAATAGTCATAAACAAGCAGCAAGTTCCCTTATATATGCATTATTTTAATCATATTCACTGAGCGAATATACATAGATATATGTATATATAATATATTTAATTATAAAATATTTAAAACTACAATAATATAATAATAATAAGTAAATAATATGAAAATTTACACATAGAATACATTACAAACAAATACAATATCAAATTAATGATATATTGGCCGCAATATTCTCAAACTCTATTTGCTTAAGTAACATAAATTTCTTTAACTTATTAACAAAAGTGATTTTACTCCGGGAATCACGTATCGGGGGAGGAATACTGAGAATTTCTAGTCAGAAAACCCCAATACTCAATTATGGCCCGACCCGGGACTCGAACCCGGGACCTCGTCGGCCGCAGTCGAACATGCCGACCACTAGACCAACGAGGCAGTCGTTATCACTAATCCATACTAATATTATAAATGCGTAAGTGTGTCTGTCTGTCTGTCTGTCTGTCTGTCTGTCTGTCTGCTACGCTTTCACGGCCCATCTACTCAACCGATTTTGATGAAATTTGGTACAGGGGTAGATTGTATCCCGGGGAAGGACATAGGCTACTTTTTATCCCGGAAAATTAAAGAGTTCCCGCGGGAATCAAAAAATCTTAATCCACGCGGACGAAGTCGCGGGAATCATCTAGTATTTAATAATTAAACGAACTTACATATTAAGTGAAGCTGAAGTTCTATCATAATTATACGCAGGCTATGTCCGAAGAGATTAGAATTTAAATCGTTACAAACCTTTTAAAATCTTAAAAAGTAAAATTTTTAAAATCTATATTAAGGAGTTCCTTAGTAATGCTTTTAAGCGACTCTCTCTGAGTGCGGCAGTATGAGTTGAGACTAGGGCTTGCAGTATCGATACCATTCCAAGAACCGGGAATTTTTGTCCGATACTGGCACGGAACCGGGAATTCCCGAGACTTTCGATACTTTCGATACTGCCATATAAAATTACGGTAACAGGAATAGGAAAGGGCATAAAATGTGAAATAAAAACCTTACTACTCAAAACTAGTTTTTAATTTCTAACATAAATAAATCACTATAAGTAGGTAGGCATTAAAACTACTTAATAAAATATTATGAACCTCAAAGACAAATCAAAAGTCAAAGTTTAGCCTTTAAACAAAAAGTCAACATATTATTACTAATCTAAATCGAAAGTAAGCCTTCATTCTCGTGCTTATTATATAACCTCTAATAATATTTAAAATTTAGCCTCACTAGTCTGCCAGTTTCCTTCCATCATTCTTTTTGTGTAAATTATGAAAATTTCAAGCCAAACAACATTCAGAATCTTCTCTTATTAATAACAATACTAGCGTACCAAAAAAAAACATAGCTAGCACTTTTTAATATTTATTGACAGAGCTTGCATTTTGCTTCATTTTGAAATCGCAGGAAGTAATGCCAAACAGACGAAATAGCGCCGGATTTACTTGTAAAATCTTCAAAACTCATAGCGGAAGGATTTTTAATTTTCCTGCAAAAGTTATTTATTAATATGATGTGCTTAATATCCTGTCGCTATTAAAAACGAGAATTTAATTAAGAAAGTAACTATAATGCAAATAGGGTATTTAGTTTTTCTCTTTCAATAACTATTTCTTATTGTAATAAGTGTTCACTTAAATATTGCTTTTCAAAGTATGTATAACTAGCTGATGCCCGCGACTTCGTCCGCGTGGATCGAGGTTTTTCGTTTCCCGCGGGAATAAAAAGTAGCCTATGTGTTATTCCAGACTATAATCTATCTCTGTGCTAAATTTCATCCAGATCCGTTCAGCCGTTGGGGCGTGATTGAGTAACAAATATCCATCCATACATCCATACATCCATCCAAACTTTCGCATTTATAATATTTATTTGATATTTGATAAAAAGTATTGGTCATTTAAAATTATGAACTTACCGATCTTATAATGATTTTTCGAAACCGTCGCTCAAAATCGCCGCTTGTGCTCTTAATGACGTGATATCCAGTCACTTCACAGTTCAATAACAAGTAACGAGAGACTAGACCAATATATTCAAACAAAACAAGTGATTTGACCAATTTCAACATAAACAAACGTTTCGGTGCGTATTAAATTACAAAAAGTTAATGCAGTAAGCATATACAATGCGAATATTTTAATTTACTCAAGATTTTCGAATAGTCTCGAAAGTATCGAAAGTACCGGACCTCTCTCGTGGAGAACCGGGACTGAATATATTCAAAAGTCTCGGGAATTCCCGATACTTTTGATACTGATATTTCCCGGGAGCATGCCCTAGTTGAGACACTCTTAGGCGAGTCGCATGCGGAAGGATCTGAGAACCCACCGCAATATTATCTCAAGAAAACTCCTAACGCTATCTGATTATTGGAAAGGGGTAACAGTTGTCGGAAATCAGGAGTGCAATACGCAAGCTCAAGACCAATAAAGCGGCCGGAGGAGACAATATGTTCGCCGAAGAATTAAAGTGCCTCGGAGATCAGGGTGTAAAGGTAATGCTTGATCTATGCAATCTTGTATGGAAGACAGGAATCTGGCCCACAGACTGGAAAAAATCCTTGGTCATCCCACTGCACAAAAAAGGATCGACAAGAACGTGTGGAAACTATCGCACTGTGGCACTCATATCACATGCTAGCAAGATAATGCTTTATGTTCTCAACAGTAGGCTACAATCCTTTCTTCAGTGGCAAATACCCAGTGAACAGGCGGGATTTGTCAAAGGCCGGGGCACAAGGGAACAGATAGTGAATGTTAGGCAAATGATTGAGAAAAGCCGAGAGTTCAACACACCTATGATTATGTGCTTTATTGACTACTCAAAAGCATTTGACTGCGTGCGATGGGACTGTCTGTGGGATATATTACGAGAAATGGGTGTGCCCCAACACCTCATAAAACTGATCGTAAACCTATACCGAGATGGTGAGTCCATGGTTAGAGTTAATAACGTCATCTCTGGACCATTCAAGCCGGAAAAGGGAGTACGGCAAGGATGTATCCTGTCTCCCATTCTCTTTAACATCTATGGAGAATACATCATGCGAAGAGCTCTAGATGGATGGGAAGGAGGAATTACCATAGGAGGCGTTAAAATCAGCAATCTGAGATACGCGGATGACACCACACTCTTTGCATCATCAGAAAAAGAACTAGCCCAACTGTTTCGCAGACTAGAACTGGAGAGTGGACTGGCTGGACTTAGTATTAACAAATCAAAGACAAAGGTAATGCTAATCGATAGAACTGGTCTACTCGCTAGAACTGGCGAACTGTCAGATCTGGAGTTTGTTCACGAGTTTGTTTACCTTGGATCTCTGCTCTCTGAAAATGGAGGAAGTGAACATGATATCAGAAGACGTATCCAGATAGCCAAAGGAGCCATGAGCAAACTAATCAGGATTTGGCAAAACCGGAAGATATCAAACACAACGAAGAAGAGACTCGTGCAGACCTTAGTTTTCTCCATCTTCCTCTATGGCTCTGAGGCTTGGACAATCCGAGTGTCAGAGAGGAAGAAGATTGACGCATTTGAGATGTGGTGTTGGCGAAGGATGCTCCGCATACCGTGGACCGCTAAAAGAACAAATGTCTCTATCCTGAAGCAACTTCGAATTAGCACAAGACTGTCGACCATTTGTTACCAAAAGATTCTGGGTTACTTTGGTCACATTGCCCGCCGCCAACCTAGTAACCTGGATAAGCTCATAGTTGTGGGAAGGGTGGAAGGCAAAAGACCGCGGCCGATCACCTAGCCGCTGGTCTGACCAGGTCAAGTCGCTCACGGGCCTCCCGCTTACTACTGCATTGCGGAAAGCCGAGGACAGGACGGAGTGGAAGGCTATCGTGTCGAGCGTCACGAGGTCACTTCAATGCGGACACGACCTTCAGAAATGAAGAATGCGACCGAGAAGAGAACAGTTGTCACCCATTGAGGGCAATGAGGAATACGACGCAGTGAGAGAGCTGACTTGACCCGGCTTTACACGTAAATGCAGGTAGAGACGTAGAGTCGGCAAGTTAAAATAAATTAAAAAAAAAAAAGTTCCCAGTTCTCTACCAATTATGTGTATATACCCAACATGGATTCCAGTGCATGTTGCTATAGCCAATGATGTCATACGAATCCGAGACATGGTTGCTATAAATTCTATGGGGCTACATAACAAAAGCTCATGGTCACCAAGCGCGCGATGGAGAGAGCCATGATAGGAGTTGAAAGAATTGTTTTAGACCAAATTTGAAAATCATTAAGATGGTTATTGTGAGAATACCTTAAAAGATAGATATAAGTATTATATATATATATATATTATTATATGCTATCGCGGACTTTTTTTTAGAACTTTTTGAGAAAAATAATTCCACGATACATTGTTTTTGTGTAACATTTACTATTTACGCAGCGCATGCCACGGAACCTCTCAGATTTTCCGACTTAATTCACATTATTGTAATTTTACTAGGGATCTCTAATTTTTTTGAATATAAAATATGGCCTATGTTACGCGCTGATAAAGTAGCTTTTTATAAGTGAAAGAATTTTTAAAATCGGTTGAGTAGTTTTTGAGTTTATCCATTACAAAGAAACAAATCTTTCCTCTGTATAATAATTATTATATGTAGTTTAGAGTTAGACCTATTGCTTGTGAAATGTACAGGTGTTATAATATTAGGTATTCATTCAGAACGCTATAAAAGTCGCATATCGTGTCAACAAAACGTATTTTTACATAACATTCATCCGTGAATAGCATAATGCGAGTGCTAATACTATTATTGTTGTAATCTTGGCTGTATGATGTCACGCTACACGGCTTCCACCACGCTTCCAAGCCCCGCCGCGCTCTTGAGAAACATCTTTATCCATTTAGGTATTGACGACCTCCGTGGCGCAGTGTTGAGCGCTGTTGTCTTAACGTGCGGAGGTCCCGGGTTCGATCCCCGGCAGGGTCAGTTTGGGAGTTTATTATTTCTGAATTTTCCCTGGTCTGTCCTGGTGGGAGGCTTCGGCCGTGGCTAGTTACCACCCTAGCCCTACCGACAAAGACGTGCCGCCAAGCGATTTGGCGTTCCGGTACGATGTCGTGTAGAAACCGATTAGGGGTATAGATTCATTATGACTGCCATGCCCCTAACAGGTTAGCCCTGTACCATCTTAGACTGCATCATCACTTACCATAAGGTGAGATCGCAGTCAAGGGCGACTTAAATACTAAATACCTACTAGTGAATAAAAAAAAAAAGGTTGCGGTACGAAGTGGAGGAGAAGGAACCCGTTTAGGGGTAAAGGCTTATTATAACTGCCTCGTTGGTATAGTGGTTAGCATGTTCGGCTGCGGCCGACGAGGTCCCAGGTTTGAGTCCCGGGTCGGACCATAATTATTAAGTATTGGGTTTTTCAGACTACATTCTCAGAACTAGCCCGCAGTTAGGAAGTTGGCAGTGTTTCACCCCCGTGCCTCGGAGAGCACGTTAAGCCGTCGGTCCCGGTTATTATCACTAACATGATAAATTATAGTCGTTTTAAAGCCCGCCAACCCGCAACCAGCAGCGTGGTGGGTCCAAGCTCTATTCCCTCTCTCCTATGAGAGTGGAGGAATGTGCCCAGCAGTGGGACGTTAATGGGCTGTATTGGTGGTTGGTTGTGGTGTTTATTATAACGGCTTAACGGAGCTATATAAAATTTGGCACAGAGGTAGTTTATAGTCTGAAATAGCACATAGGCTACTTTTTATCCCGGAAAATTAAAGAGTTGCCGCGGGAACAAAAAAACCTCAATCCACCCGGACAAAGTCGCGGGAATCAGCTAGTTTAAACTAAGCAAGTGGATGCAGTCTTGATGACTTATGACTCACAGTTGAATCATCAACCCTGGGCTAAAAATAGAATCTACCTAGGTATCTAGAGCCGAATTTGATGAGTACTAAGTAGGTAAATATTGTGACGACCTCCCAGTGGCGCAGCGGTGAGCGCTGTGGTCTTATGAGTGGGAGGTCCCGGGTTCGATCCCCGGCAGAGGCGCGGCCGTCATCTTAACAAAATATAACAAAGAAAAGAATTATCATCCCTTAATAGGATTATCACCATCATCTATAGGTACTAGTACTAGAGGTCGCCCGCGACTTCGTCCGCGTTCAATTTCTGATTTCCTATGAGATTATGAAATTTTCCCGCTGCAAAAAGCCTATCTATAGAGGCTAGCTTATGCAGGTTTTTATTATTTAAAACTAATCCCGATTTTCTAGTCTCTAACTTCGAAAAACAAACAAACTTCCAACCCCGACTTCAACCGCTTACGGGTGAATTTTTCCAAAACCGTTTCATAGCTGATGTCTACACCATGGAAGGAACCTACCTTCCAAATTTCAAGTTTGTATACCTTATAGTTCCTGAGATATCGTGATTAGTCAGTGAGTGAATGAGTGGTATTTCGCTTTTATACCTACCTAGGTAGGTTATGGATTAACAAATAAATATTATAAATGCCAAAGTTTGGATGGATGTATGGATGTATGGATGTTTGGATGTTTGTTACTCAATCACGCCCCAACGGCTAAACAGATCTGGATAAAATTCGGCACAGAGATAGATTATAGTCTGGAATAACACATGAGGCTACTTTTTATCCCGAAAAAATTAATGACTTCCCGCGGAAACCAAAAAAAGCTCAATCCACGCGGATGAAGTCGCGGGCATCAGCTAGTTACCTATAAAGAGGTAAAGTTTGTGAGTTTGTGAGGTTGTAGGGGGTAATCTCTGGTACCAATAGAAAGCCACATTATTTGTGATTGTCATAGGCTATACATATACCTATTAACCCGAAAAATTAAAAGACTTTTTCGTGATAGTCGGATTTGCAAAGTAAGTCGGAGAAAAAACGGTCGAACGAAAACTTTACTTACGAAAAGCTTATTCCACGCGGACGAAGTCGCGGGCATCAGCTAGTATTTTATAAGTAACTGGACGTCAATAAGTGTACCTAAATTGAATAAATATACTTTGACTTTGACTTACTTTCTTAGTATCTATTAAAACGGCAATGATTTGGTAGACCTAAGACCGTCTTTGGAATTTTAATTATTAGGTTAAGTACTAAGTATCTAAATAATTTAAAAGTACGTACTTACCTAGTACTATATTATATACCTTCGATTTATGAAATCAACAAAAATAAGTACCTACTATGATATACATTACCATTCTGATACTATTCCTTTGTACTCGAAAGTGCTTACATAACTTTCCACTTCCTATTCAATTCGTGGAAAAAATTCTTCACATAATAATATTAGATGCCCGCGACTTCGTCCGCGTGGTTTAAGTTTTTTTTCCCCGCGGGAACTCCTTAATTTTCCGGGATAAAAGTAGCCTATGACCCATTCCAAAAATCACGTCGATCCGTTGCTCCGTTGCGGCGTGATTGAAGGACAAGCCAACAAACAAACACACTTTCGCATTTATAATATTAAGTATGATATTATACACGTACGTGATCCGATTCGTTAAAATCGGCGTCGAGATATTGATATCAATTGAATTTAATCGAATATAATCAAGCGGCATTAGTTTCGGCGGGATTAGTGCCGGTCATTGAACGCGGCCAAATGGTCAGACGCGGACACGCGTAAGAAAAACAATTAGATAAAAAACCGGCCAAGTGCGAGTCGGGCTCGTACGCGAAGGGTTCCGTACCATTGTGCAAGATTTAACACTATGTACCTACTTATTCAATTCAAAACATCCACTACTACCACTACAGCCCATTAACGTCCCACTGATGGGCACAGGCCTCCACTCTCATAGGAGAGAGGGATTTAGAGCTTAGACCCCACCACGCTGCTCCAATGCGGGTTGGCGGGCTTTGACGACTATTATCATGTTTGTGATAATAACCGGGACCAACGCGGACGGCTTAACGTGCTCTTACTCGATTCAAAACATGATTTATTTATATGATTAGTATATAGTATAGATTTCACAGCATCGTACCGTAACGCTAAATCGCTTGGCGCCACGTCTTTGCCGGAGGGTGGTTTCTACTTAATTTTAATTTAATTTTAATATTACTAATACATAGTAACAGCCGAAGCATCCCAGTCGCACCAGACCAGAGATAAATTGGTTAAAATTAACCCCTGGGGGGTCCAGGGTTCAAACCCGGGAACGCGATATATAATCAATATGTATCCACGTAGATATACTTTTGAAAAGATAGGTTATGTAAAAGCTTAGCTTAATCAATGTAAAGAATAGTATGACGAAAAAGAATACGTTAAGTATGGTATAGCTAAATATTTATATTGCACAATTCTAGTTTTCCACGCAGCGGAGCTGGCCCGTAGCCAGGGACGCGACTCGCAGGTGTTGACATTTCCCTGATTCTTGCCTCGGTTGGTTACACCTTGGCTAATTTCTAATTATATTCGAGTGCGTGATTCACTTTTGTTTTTGGGACAGCCCTTAGTCACTGGAGCGGTCAGCGGAACTAATGAGAAAATTGCGTAGATGTACTAGTAGGTATACTTAAATCTTTATAAATATCATAGAGGTATAATAGAGTAATATATTACCTCTATGATAAATACTAGTGGTTCGCCCCGAACTGAGACCTCGCGGTATCCATAAACAGAGCGCCATCTATTGACATCGTTGTAAAGTTCTGTTAAAAATAGTGAAGCTAATTAAAAATTAAATAATTTCGTTTCCTTATAATATTTATGCAATTTTAGTATTTGTTGTTCAAGTACAGGATATAATTCAAATAAGTGATCAAGTTTCAGGCTCAGCCTTTTCTTTGTAAGCACAAACGAATAAACTTGTACAGAGCGCCATCTATTGACATAATTGTGAAGTTCTGTTAAAATACGGAAGCTCATTAAAAATTAAATAATTTCGTTTCCTTATAATATTAATCTTATTTTAGTATTTGTTGTTCAAGTACAGGATATAATTCAAATAATTAATCAAGTTTCAGGCTCAGCCTTTCAGAAAATTGGGAGTTCTGAGGTCATCTTTGGACGTCAGAAAATCTCCACTTTGAAAGCCCCCCATTTCGTCAATTTTAGGGGAAAAATTAAAAAAAAAATATTTTTGGACTGTGTTCCTCATTATCTTTAAAATGATATACCGCAATCCTATGTAACGCTATAAAAAATATTTTACTCCGCATTCGCTTCTATGAGAGCCCCCCTGAAATAAAGAT
The DNA here is from genome assembly GCA_917051295.2 of Erebia ligea. Taxonomy (NCBI): domain Eukaryota; kingdom Metazoa; phylum Arthropoda; class Insecta; order Lepidoptera; family Nymphalidae; genus Erebia; species Erebia ligea. Next base: position 473,573 of record OU785222.1, on the reverse strand, counting down.
TTTTATAATTTTTTAAACCATATTCGGCGGGAGGCCATCGGTTTACATATTATATTTAAACTTGAAGTAATGACGTTCAGTAATTCAGAAGTTATAAGGCTCTGACAGACGGACAGACGGACGGACGGACGGACGGACGGACGGACGGACGGACGGACGGACAAGTGCCAATTCTCTCAAGTAGACTCAGAGACCTTCGCTTCGCTCGGTCAATAATATCTAAGTAGGTACCTATAATGTAAGGTAGGTACCTACCTTTTAGGTACTTCAAAATAACTATAAATGAAAGTTAGCTTCTTTCTCAGATGACATCAATTTATATTAAAAAAAATATATGTACCTACCTATATATAATCTTTCAAAAAGTATTGATTACCTAGTTCGTGTGTTATCTATGTAAGACGTGATTTTTCCAAAATAATGTACCTATTTTTCCGCTAAATACCGTTCTGGGTTCATATTGCGTACAACTACGACAAAATTGATAATAATTCGCCTTTTTCTTGGAAATGGTAAGTTTTTGTGTATCAATGGTATATTTTCAAGGTGGGAAAATAGCGCCACCTAGCGCAATCATTCTACACGCGTTTCTATCGATGTTGTCTTGATAAGAACCTAGATGAGTTCTATGTTATACCACAGAATAGGTAATAGGTTAAACACAATATCTAGGATACAAAGTAGTTAACGCAAGCTTAGAGAGATGGCGCTATTAATATTATCAATTAAAGCAAAGGTTTAAAAGAAATGAATTTTGTATAGCCTGTTTGTTTGTGTGTGTTGTGTAATCTTGTAAAAAATAGAAAATTAACGTTGTGCAACATTGAAATAGAATGAGTTACTAAAATTCTACATCAATGTTGTGCAATTGTAAATATTATGGCGTTGTCGGTTGTGCAATAATATTATACTGTTGAACACCCTAAAATAAATTGGCAGGCCTAGTAGGATAACTAGTGCTGTCGCTTTCCGCAGGGAGCATAAAGAGAAGCACAGCAATAAAATTAAATAGGTACTAATTGAGTTACAATTTCAAAACTATGATCCTTGAGTCCTGAGTTTTTGTAGTGAAACTTCTTTAGAATCAATGTGATTTGAAAATTCGATGAAACGAAAAAGCGACACTAAGAAAGACAAACATAGGTATTAGGTAGGTCGGTACCTTTTCATAATAGGATTTAGCCTGCGAAAAATCTGCGAGGATTTAGAATACAAGTTATAATAGGTACCTATTTATCTCATTCTCTCGTAGGCTACTTTTGTGATGTTTCGCTTCTGCCGTGTGTGAATTGCACGCCACTACAGCCCATTAACGTCCCACTGCTGGGCACAGACCTCCACTATCATAGGAGAATGGGAATTAGAGCTTAGACCCACCACGCTGCTTCAATGCGGGTTGGTAGGCGGGTTTTGGATCCTCCGCGGACCTCCTCGGTACCCGAGCAGGGCGCGCGGTAGCTAGCTTTGTAGTTCATGAAGTTATCAAAAGATGGCACTTTTATGAAATACTAATGTACAAAGTCACAATTACTTAATAAAAAATTCAAAAAGTGTTAACGATTTTCCATTTATTTGCAGTTGGACGATGCAACGCTGCAGGTGTTTAAGGACGGCGACTACGGCCCATACCTCGACCTGGATTCCACCCTGGGGGAGCAAGACGAAGAGCTGGAAGGTCTGCAAGACAGGTGGGTTCTATTTGAGCACATTGAATACGTAGATAAGGTCAAACCTTATCTAGGTACGTCATATCTACATCATCGCCGTAGCAATATCAAGAATATCCATAAATTCAGTCAATCATAATAATTAATAATATATACTTCTATACTAACATTATAAATGCGAAAGTTTGGATGGATGGATGGATGATTGTTATTTGTTACTCAATCACGCCAGAACGGCTGAACGGATCTGGATGATTGAATGAATATTGAATGTTGAATGAATATTGCCCATAGATAGATTATAGTCTGGAATAACACATAGGCTACTATTTATCCCGTTGTGACGCCATCAAATTTCAACGCACTTTTTCTCTTTAATCTATGTTTTAAAATGGTTATCAAACTTAAAACTAACCGAGGATGTGAATATTAGGTCTTTTGGAAGACACTCTATTTAATAATCAGTTAGAAATAATTAATTTTTGATATAGTCATCATTATTCTGCCTATCTTATCGGGAAAACCAAACACCAACAAACAATAAGTACGAACAAAGCCGCCGTCATGAGCATGACTCATGACACTTGCTGCTTGAAGCAGGTCTTAACGCAGCCAAGCGCTAGCCTATAAATTAATAAAAAAATTGAGTCATAGGGACTGCCGATAGAAGTGAAAACGAATATTTAAAATAATAAAAACCGGCCAAGTGCGAGTCGGACTCGCGCACCGAGGGTTCCGTACAAACCTGTAGTAAGTTTTACGATGACGTATTAAAAATAAAAATTACGTTTGTTGTATGGGAGCCCCCTTTAATATTTACTTTATTGATATTTAATTATTTATTTTGAAAGGTAATATACAAGTTAATATTCTGTGAAAATTTGAACCGTCTACCTGTTACCGTTTTTAATATTGAGCAAAAAAATACGAAAAAAACACGTTTATTGTATGGGGACCCCCCTTAATATATAATTTTTTTTAATTTTTAGTATTTGTTGTTATAGCGGCAACGGAAATACATCATTTGTGAAAATTTCAGCTTTCTAGCTATCACGGTTTATGAGATACAGCCTGGAGACAGACAGACAGACAGACAGACAGACAGACAGACAGACAGACAGACAGACAGACAGACAGACAGACAGACAGACAGACAGACAGACAGACAGACAGACAGACAGACAGACAGACAGACAGACAGACAGACAGACAGACAGACAGACAGACAGACAGACAGACAGACAGACAGACAGACAGACAGACAGACAGACAGACAGACAGACAGACAGACAGACAGACAGACAGACAGACAGACAGACAGACAGACAGACAGACAGCGGAGTCTTAGTAATAGGGTCCCGTTTTTACCCTTTGGGTACGGAACCCTAAAAAACACGTTTATTGTATGGGGACCCCCCTTAATATATATATTTTTCTAATTTTTAGTATTTGTTGTTATAGCGGCAACGGAAATACATCATTTGTGAAAATTTCAGCTTTCTAGCTATCACGGTTTATGAGATACAGCCTGGATACAGACAGACAGACAGACAGACAGACAGACAGACAGACAGACAGCGGAGTCTTAGTAATAGGGTCCCGTTTTTACCCTTTGGGTACGGAACCCTAAAAAAGATATATAAACCTTAAAACTAAGATATTAAAGTTTAATTACGAATGTAGTATATTTATATTTACTTAAGACCTTATGTCTTCGTAACAACGCGAGAATGTCGGTGACGGTCGGTGACGGTGTCGGTGTCGGTGACGCAAATCCACAAGTTTACCCCCTACCAAAAAGTGCTCTACGCGGCTAAAGGAGTTTTCACTTCAAAAAAGTGAAAAATCCTTTTGAAATGTGCGTAGTATGCACGTAGGTAGGTTAATGCAGTTTAATCCACCCTCCCCCATCACTTCCCGAGTCTCCCCACTGCAGTATAATGAAAGCAATTTACTATTTAGTTACTTCCCTATCTGCAAGGGACATAACGGGTAATTTTATATGCCTTCCTACTTTGAGGTTTTAAACCGATAGATGTCCACGACTGGACAAAGGTCTCTTCGAACGAAGCGAAGGTCTGAGTTTTTTTAGGTGGATTGGCACTTGTCCATCTGTCCGTCCGTCTGGTTATTAAGCCTTATATTCAAATTATTTATTTCATTAATATTAATTTGCTCAGATTAAAGATAAGAGATAGGTGTTATACCTTTATTATGTATATTACAGTAGCATATACAATCTGCCATGAAATGGCATGCAAAATTCAGACAATATTACTATTATTCTTAAACAATACAATATTAACATTACAATATACAATAACAATGAAAAAAAAATGAATATTAATTCGTTACAAAATTTATATACCTAGATATATATTATCTATTCCACCTAATCATCTTTCTGATTTATTATTCTCTAATTTGAATTTTCTTCTTATCTAACTACAAAGTATATGATAAATTACTCTTTAATAGAGTACTTAGTATCGCTTTTTTTACAACACCGCATCCATAAGTGTGAAATAATTGTGATAACTTGTAAAAAAAAATTTACTAGGTCAGAGTTGCAGTATGTTGCGGCCTTATAATTCATCAACAAACATCTCAATTTTACATATTCATACAAAATATAAGTCATTTCTTTCTTCCTTTCGCTTATCAAAATATCGCATATATCCAACCCGCGATCTCCCACATAAAGACAGTGCGCCAGCGGTCAAAATTTTAACGACCACATTGATGTCGATACATGATAGTCGAATTTGTCGGCAAATCTGTAACAAAATGCCCACTGGCGCACGTTTACCCGGTTACGTGTAACGGTAACCCAAATAATGCGATCGCGTGAATCCGGCTGATCTATTTCTGTCCCATGGACATGGTGCGACGACCTTTCCATCGGATTTTCTTTTTCAAAAGTTTCAGCGCCATCGGGTCTGAGGTCCTCTTGCAGCTCTGTTCTCTAACTCATTGGTTATCAAAATATATTTTGGCTACCACATAAAATATTTTCTACTAGCTGATGCCCGCGAATTCGTCCGCGTGGATTGAGGTTTTTGGTTCCCGCGGGAGTTCTTTAATTTTTCGGGATCAAAAGTAGTCTATGTTATTTCAGACTATCAGCTATCTCCGGGCCAAATTTCGTGCAGATCTGTTCAGCTGTTCTGGCGTGATTGAGTTACATCCATCCATCCAACCATCCATACATCCATCCATCCAAACTTTCGCATTTATACTATACTAGTATAGATCTAGGTTAAGAAGGATCCCTGAATCGAAAAATGGTTTTCCCACACCCATAATATTTTTGAACAGCCTATCCAACGAAAAAGTATTAAACGAGTGTGTCCTACCTGTGATGAGGTATGGAGCGGAAACACACGTGGACACTGAACCCTCAGCCTTCTCCACAAATTTGAAGTCGCACAGCGGGCTATGTTGGGTGTTTCTCTGCGGGATAGAATCTACCTTAAATTCTAAAGTAACTGATATAAGCTGATATTAGTTGAAGTTGCAGTGGGCAGGCCATGTCTATCGCAGAACCGATGGCCGTTGGGGCAGACGCGTTCTGGAGTGGAGGAGTGGATATCGAGGAGGCCTTCGACCGTGTGTGGCACGATGGACTCCTGGCGAAACTCTTCTCGACAACCCTATCACCCGCAATCGTGCGGCTGGTAGCTTCATTCCTGGAGGGCAGGTCCTTCAGAGCGATCGTAGAGGGCACGGAGTCCCAGCCGCGCCCGATTCAGGCCGGAGTGCCTCAGGGTAGCTGCTTGTCCCCGTGTCTATACGCAGTGTACACGGATGACATCCCTACCCTCGCCGACCATCTGCGCGAGGGGGAGGAAGATGTACTGTTGTCACTCTACCGACGACAGCGCATATTTCGCGTCGCCGTACCATCAAATCGTCGCTACAAATCGCATGCAACGTCTGCTAGCCTAGGCTTGGTATCGTCTCCGGTGTCGGCTTCCGGGCTCCGAACATGATGGCGGCCGTCTTCCCCACGTTGACGGCCATTCTCCACTTGTCCAGCCACCCCGAAAGTAAGTCCAGTGGCGCCTTCTGTCGGCAATTTGGCGAACTAATTTTTCGCCAGTGCCAAATTGGGACAACCGGGAAAGCTCCGCACCTTCGTCCGTGTGCCGAGCAGTTCGGCTTTCGCAGTTACCACTCGACAGACCCTCAGCTTGACGCTTGACGGTAGCTTCCTGGCAGGCTAGCTTTCCCGGTTGTCCCAATTGGGCACTGGCGAAAAATTAGTTCGCCAAATTGCTGACAGAAGGCGCCACTGGCGAAATAATGGTCGCCGAAAGAAGGCAGCAGCAGCAGCAGGGGTCTTCTCTCTCTTCACATCGCCAAGCTAAGCGTCTGTTGCTGCGAAAGCTCGCTCCGCACCTTCGTCCGCGTGCCGAGCAGTTCGGCTTTCTCAGTAACCACTCAACGACGCTCCAGCTGGCGAGAGGACTTCACTACATCGACGGTGAGAGGAATCGTGGCCACTTCATCGACGGGGTATTTCTCGATATCGAGAAGGCCTTCGACCGTGTGTGGCACGATGGACTCCTGGCGATACACGGCTACAAGAAAATCGCCGGCATACAATGCTACCCCACGCCACTCCGGAAATAAGTCCAGTGGCGCCTTCTGTCGGCAATTTGGCAAACTAACTTTTCCACCACCACCACCACTACAGCCCATTAAAGTCCCACTGCTGGGCACAGGCCTCCACTCTCATAGGAGAGGGGAAAATGACACCAGGCCTAGGGGCCCTTGCCGACACACGGCTACAAGAAAATCACCGGGGTACAATGCTACCCCGCGCCACGCCCGGGTAATGAGGCCAGGCCTCGAAGCCCGTACCCCCGCTTTGCCCTCACGGGCTTACTACAGAAGACCCCTGCTGCTGCTGCTGCCCTCTTTCGGCGACCATGATTTCGCCAGTGGCGCCTTCTGTCGGCAACTTGGAGAACTAATTTTTCGCCAGTGCCAAATGGGGACAACCGGGAAAGGACCGCCCGCCTGCCAGATAGCTACCACCCTATCACCCTCTTGCCGCATATCGCCAAGCTGAGCGTCTGTTGAGTGGTTACTTCGAAAGCCGAACTGCTCGGCACGTGGACGAAGGTGCGGAGCTTTCCCGGTTGTCCCAATTTGGCACTGGCGAAAAATGAGTTCGCCAAATTGCCGACAGAAGCCGCCACTGGCGAAATAATGGTCCCCAAAAGAGGGCAGCAGCAGCAGCAGGGGACCTCTCCAGTTGGCCCGTGAGGGCCAAGGGCAAGCGGGGGTACGGGCTTCGAGGCCTGGCCTCATTACCCGGGCGTGGCGCGGGGTAGTTCCTGAAGGACCTGCCCTCCAGCAATGAAGCTACCAGCCGCACGATCGCGGGTGGTAGTGTGGTCCAGAGGAGTATCGCCAGGAGTCCATCGTGCCACACACGGTCGAAGGCCTTCTCGATATCGAGAAAGACCCCGACGATGAAGTGGCCATTATTCCTCTCACTGGCGATGTAGTGAAGTCCTCTCGCCAGCTGGAGCGTCGTTGAGTGATTACTGCGAAAGCCGAACTGCTCGGCACGCGGACGAATGGGCGGAGCGAGCCTTCGCAGCAACTGACGCTCAGCTTGGCGATTTGCGACAAGAGGGTTATAGGGCGGTAGCTTCCTGGCAGGCTAGCTTTCCCGGTTGTCCCAATTTGGCACTGGCGAAAAATTAGTTCGCCAAATTGCCAACAGAAGGCGCCACTGGCGAAATAATGGTCGCCGAAAGAGGGCAGCAGCAGCAGCAGCAGCAGGGGTCTTCTCTCTCTTCACATCGCCAAGCTAAGCGTCTGTTGCTGCGAAGGCTCGCTCCGCACCTTCGTCCGCGTGCCGAGCAGTTCGGCTTTCTCAGTAACCACTCAACGACGCTCCAGCTGGCGAGAGGACTTCACTATATCGACGGTGAGAGGAATCGTGGCCACTTCATCGACGGGGTATATCTCGATATCGAGAAGGCCTTCGACCGTGTGTGGCACGATGGACTCCTGGCGATACTCCTCTGGACCACACTACCACCCGCGATCGTGCAGCTGGTAGCTTCATTGCTGGAGGGCAGGTCCTTCAGGAACTACCCCGCGCCACGCCCGGGTAATGAGGCCAGGCCTCGAAGCCCGTACCCCCGCTTGCCCTTGGCCCTCACGGGCCAACTGGAGAGGTCCCCTGCTGCTGCTGCTGCCCTCTTTTGGGGACCATTATTTCGCCAGTGGCGCCTTCTATCGGCAATTTGGCGAACTAATTTTTCGCCAGTGCCAAATTGGGACAACCGGGAAAGCTCCGCACCTTTGTCCGCGTGCCGAGCAGTTTGGCTTTCGCAGTAACCACTCAACAGACGCTCAGCTTGGCGATATGCGGCAAGAGGGTGATAGGGCGGTAGCTTCCTGGCAGCCCTTTCCCGGGCGGGCGGGCGGTCCTTTCCCGGTCCCCGAAAGAGGGCAGCAGCAGCAGCAGGGGTCTTCTCTAGTTAGCCCGTGAGGGCCAAGCGGGGGTACGGGCTTCGAGGCCTGGCCTCATTACCCGGGCGTGGCGCGGGGTAGCATTGTACCCCGGTGATTTTCTTGTAGCCGTGTGTCGGCTAGGGCCCCTAGGCCTGGTATAAAGAAAAAAGAAAGAAAGAAAAACAGTTTATTCAACAGTGGTGTCACAGACAAAACTAGATACAATTAATGTAACACTTTAGTCTGTGACACCACCCAGAAAGGGTGTACAGCTCAGCATTTTGCCTTGCGTCATATGCTAAAATGCATACAAAGCAAGGCGCTGATTTTCAGCCGTGACCCCGGGTGACGTCACAGTTACAACAATAACAAAACCAAAAGTTGGAAAAGCAAAGTTGAAAGGAAGCAGTAAGTAAGCAGTCATTTCAGAAAATAGTCATAATAATAATTATATTACGTATAATATTCGCTATAGTAGAGTTAGTAAGAAGTAATACATATGTATTAAGTAAATATCTGTATAAAAACATACATGCAAGTAAAAATACACACATAATTGTATAACATATACATAATATCAAATCATTGATATATCGGCCGCAATATTTTCAAGGTATCGTCTGCGGTGTTGGCTTCCGGGCTCCGAACAAGATGAAGGCCGTCTTCCCCACGTTGACGGCTATTCTCCAATTGTCCAGCCACTCCGGAAGTAAGTACAGTGGCGCCTTCTGTCGGCAATTTGGCGAACTAATTTTTCGGCAGTGCCAAATTAGGACAACCGGGAAAGAACCGCCCGCCTGCCAGGAAGCTACCGCCCTATCAATCCCTCTTGCCGCACATCGCCAAGCTGAGCATCTGTTGAGTGGTTACTGCGGTGCTTTTCTTGCAGCCGTGTGTCGGCTAGGGCCCCTAGGCCTGGTGTCGTCTCCGGTGTTGGCTTCCGGGCTCCGAACAAGATGGCGGCCGTCTTCCCCACGTTGACGCCATTCTCCACTTGTCCAGCCACTCCGGAAATAAGTCCAGTGGCGCCTTCTGTCGGCAATTTGGCAAACTAACTTTTCCACCACCACCACCACTACAGCCCATTAAAGTCCCACTGCTGGGCATAGGCCTCCACTCTCATAGGAGAGGGGAAAATGACACCAGGCCTAGGGGCCCTAGCCGACACACGGCTACAAGAAAATCACCGGGGTACAATGCTACCCCGCGCCACGCCCGGGTAATGAGGCCAGGCCTCGAAGCCCGTACCCCCGCTTTGCCCTTACGGGCTTACTACAGAAGACCCCTGCTGCTGCTGCTGCCCTCTTTCGGCGACCATTATTTCGCCAGTGGCGCCTTCTGTCGGCAACTTGGAGAACTAATTTTTCGCCAGTGCCAAATGGGGACAACCGGGAAAGGACCGCCCGCCTGCCAGATAGCTACCACCCTATCACCCTCTTGCCGCATATCGCCAAGCTGAGCGTCTGTTGAGTGGTTACTGCGAAAGCCGAACTGCTCGGCATGTGGACGAAGGTGCGGAGCTTTCCCGGTTGTCCCAAATTGGCACTGGCAAAAAATTAGTTCGTCAAATTGCCGACAGAAGGCGCCACTGGACTTACTTCCGGAGTGGCTGGACAAGTGGAGAATGGCCGTCAACATGGGGAAGACGAGCCCGGAAGCCAACACCGGAGACGACACCACTACCAGGCCTAGGCTAGCAGACGTTGCATGCGATTCGTAGCGACGATTTGATGGTACGACGACGCGAAGTAAGCGCTGTCGTCGGCGTAGAGTGACAACAGCACGTCTTCCTCCCTCTCGCGCAGATGGTCGGCGAGGGTAGGGATGTCATCCGTGTACACGTACACGTATAGACACGGGGACAAGCAGCTACCCTGAGGCACTCCGGCCCGTATCGGGCGCGGCTGGGACTCCGCGCCCTCTGAAGGACCTGCCCTCCAGGAATGAAGCTACCAGCCGCACGATCTCGGGTGGAAGGGGGTTTCGAGAGGAGTTTCGCCAGGAGTCGATCGTGCCACACACTGTCGAAGGCCTTCTCGATATCGAGAAAGACCCAGACGATGATGTGGCCACGATTCCTCTCACCGGCGACGTAGTGAAGTCCTCTCGCCAACTGGAGCGTCGTTGAGTGGTTACTGCGAAAGCCGAACTGCTCGGCACGCGGACGAATGTGCGGAGCGAGCCTTCGCAGCAACAGATCCGTTCAGCCGTTGTGGCGTGATTGAGTAATAAACATCCATCCATACATCCATCCAAACTTTCGCATTTATAATATTATTAGTATAGAGTATAGACTCTATACTCTAGACTATAGAGTATAGATGGATGGATGGATGTTTGTTACTCAATCACGCCCCAACGGCTGAACGGATCTGGATGAAATTTGGCACAGAGATAGATTGTAGTCTAGAATAACACATAGGCTAAAAAGTTCCCGCGGGAACCAAAAAACCTCAATTCAGGCGGACGAAGTCGCGGGCATTATCTAATAGGTAGGTATAGTATGAAGTATGATTGTTCTGTAACTTCAACACCGATGTAGTAATGTAGTATAGAAAGTATGCAGGCATAGAAAACTCCTACTGCGGGCGAAACCGTGTGTGCTTGAGGTTTTTAGACGAGCATTTCATGCGGTGAAGTTGAACCTACAAAAACTGGCGGGCGCTCACAATGAACTTGCACTCCGACGGATTATGCGCTATACAGGTTGATTCTATTATGTAGATTTGCATAGCTCACGCATAGATCACGTCACTATGGAGAAGTTTCCATTTTTTTTGTAATTTATTATGAAAATTAAGACAATATAGAACAAAAAAATTAATAGCCGATAGAAGTGAAATGATTTGTTTTTTTTTTTTTTATTAAAAAAATTTAAAATTACGAATGTAGTATATTTATATTTTAGACCTTTTGTCTTCGTAACAACGCGAGCATGTCGGTGTTCGCGAGCATGTCGGTCACGCGAATCCACAATTTTCCACAAATCCACCTCCTACCAAAAAGTGCTCAACGCGACTAAAGAAGTTTGCACTTCAAAATATGAAAGAATCATTAAAATATCTCAACAAATGAAAAAGTTATGGAACTTGAAAGTTGCGCTTCCAAGAATAATTTCATTACGGTCGTGTGACGTCACACGACTTTAACAACCGACTTTATAAAGCCGAATAAAAGAATGAAATGGACTTAAGGCCCTTTAAACATTTACCCCGCGACCAACTATAGGTAAAAAACTCAACTATAGGTATACAACTCGTCACACTACAGCTTATATATGCACGCTTTACGAGAGCGTAGAGCTATAGAGCGTAGAGACGCTCGATTTTATAGCCAACTAACCAATTTTGTTACTTGAAAATATTAGACGATTATTTATTTACTAGGTACTTGTTTACGCTGTTGGCCGCGGTAAATATTATGTACCTATTTATGCGCCGAAACAATACTCGCGGCTACAATAATACTCAGTTTTTGAGATTGTAAAATAATGTATAAAAGATTATCTTACCGATTTCGTTCAAAATCGATATCTGGGGTTCCGTAGGGTCACAAAATGGGAAACTGTTACCAAAATTTTAAAAAAGTCAGCGCCATTTTGAAATTCTTTGTTATCGTACCGATTTCGTTCAAAATCGATATCTGGGGTTCCCTGGGATCACAAAACAGGAAACTATGAACAAAATTTTAAAAAAGTCAGCGCCATTTTGAAATTCTTTGTTATCGTACAAATTTCGTTCAAAATCGATATCTGGGGTTCCCTGGGATCACAAAACAGGAAACTGTTACCAAAATTTAAAAAACGGCAGCGCCATTTTGAAATTCTTTGTTATCATACCGATTTCGTTCAAAATCGATATCTGGGGTTCTCTGGGATCACAAAACAGGAAACTGTTACCAAAATTTTAAAAAAGTCAGCGCCATTTTGAATTGTTTTGTTATCGTACAAAAAACAGTAAAAAAAATTTTGGTAACAGTTTCCTGTTTTGTGATCCCAGAGAACCCCAGATATCGATTTTGAACGAAATCGGTATGATAACAAAGAATTTCAAAATGGCGCTGCCGTTTTTTAAATTTTGGTAACAGTTTCCTGTTTTGTGATCCCAGGGAACCCCAGATATCGATTTTGAACGAAATTTGTACGATAACAAAGAATTTCAAAATGGCGCTGACTTTTTTAAAATTTTGTTCATAGTTTCCTGTTTTGTGATCCCAGGGAACCCCAGATATCGATTTTGAACGAAATCGGTACGATAACAAAAAAATTCAAAATGGCGCTGACTTTTTTAAAATTTTGGTAACAGTTTCCTGTTTTGTGATCCCAGGGAACCCCAGATATCGATTTTGAACGAAATCGGGACGATAACAAAAAATTTCAAAATGGCGCTGACTTTTTTAAAATTTTGGTAACAGTTTCCTGTTTTGTGATCCCAGGGAACCCCGGATATCGATTTTGAACGAAATCGGTACGATAACAAAAAAATTCAAAATGGCGCTGACTTTTTTAAAATTTTGGTAACAGTTTCCTGTTTTGTGATCCCAGGGAACCCCAGATATCGATTTTGAACGAAATCGGTACGATAACAAAAAATTTCAAAATGGCGCTGACTTTTTTAAAATTTTGGTAACAGTTTCCTGTTTTGTGATCCCAGGGAACCCCGGATATCGATTTTGAACGAAATCGGTACGATAACAAAAAAATTCAAAATGGCGCTGACTTTTTTAAAATTTTGGTAACAGTTTCCTGTTTTGTGATCCCAGGGAACCCCAGATATCGATTTTGAACGAAATCGGTACGATAACAAAGAATTTCAAAATGGCGCTCACTTTTTTTTAATACATACATACATACATGCATACATACATATATATTCCTAACATACCCTTTCCTTGTGGCTTTGCCGTAATCGGGTAAAAAAAATACGCCTACACTTGAGAACTTCCTTCTTTGTGGATGTCGGTATCAAGTTTTTCTAAGCGCAGAATATTATATCTCTATGGCAGTACACAACACGGTGTTCATTTTGTCGTAATAAATTTCGTGCAAAAAAGCGATACACCCACCCGTCCACGAGCGCGTCTCAGCGCGTACTGAGCGCCAAACGCCTAGCGCTCGGCTTCTTTTCATAGAAAAATGTATGAAACATTTTTTTTTTGCCACATAAACTATAAACATATTTATTTGTATGCTTAATGCTTTGCACCATGGATAGAGGACTATATAAGCCCCACTTTATTGTTAATATTCAAGTTAAAATATGCAGCGGATCTAGCTTTATGGGTACCTATTCGGACCCCATTTTTCGTCATTTTCAGCAGATCTTGCGTTCGGAGAAACGTATTTATGCAGAAAATTTGTATTGGAGTGTGCGTTTTTATAAGGTCAAACGAGAGATGAAGAAATGACCTTTAATTTGATACCATGACATCCCCACAGCTGTGACTCCCGATTCTTTAAAGTGTACCTGGAAAAGGATGACACATCATGAAATCCGTATAAGGCACCTTAACGTGACTTAATTGAATTAAAAGCACATAATTTGTGTGTGAAGATAATTTTCAAGTATTAAATTTCGGCTAGGTTTAACTCACTCACAAAATTTCTCACTCGAGTAAGATACAGCAATCGGGTGTACATTAAATAATTAAACTTATTAAATAATTAATTTCTCAGTCATTTATTGATGGATTTTAAAAAAAACACTGATTTATTATGATGATTTATTTATTTATTTCATGTAGAACAACTTGTGCCACCTATGATACTCGTACCTACGTAGTTTTATATGATTAGTTTAACCGACTACGGCAAAGACAAAAGGTTATGATTTTAGTTATGATCTATGAATATATTATATTTTATAGATGTATATTTCACGTTGGTCTAGTGGTCTAGTGGTTGGAATGTTCGACTGCGGCCGACGAGGTCCCGGGTTCGAGTCCCGGGTCGGGCCATAATTGAGTATTGGGTTTTTCTGGCTAGAAATTCTCAGTACTAGCCCGGAGTTAGGAAGTTGGCGGTGTTTCACCCCCGAAGCCGGTCCCGGTTATTATCACTAACATGATAATAGCCGTTAAAGTCCGCCAACCCGCATTGGAGCAGCGTGGTGGGTCTAAGCTCTAATTCCCTCTCTCCTATGAGACTGGAGGCCTGTGCCCAGCAGTGGGACGATAATGGGCTGTAGTGGTAGTGGTAGTGGTATATTTCACGTCGCGTCGTAGCGCCTTATAACTACTGAACCGAAGTTAATGAATGAGGTGTCTATTGATTCGTTATTATGGTGCGAGTGGAATATACTACGTTTTCCAGAACAAAATCGATATATATAATATGACGGATTTTACATCCTTAAAAGTGGGGGTCTCTGTAATTTTTCCGTACTCGGGTTACAGTTCTTGAATTAATACTTACTGCTTGTTGGTTAAATGGTATGGGTAGGTAATTATTATGTTACATATTGTTTTTTTTTATCCACTACAAGTTAGCCCTTTACTGCGATCTCACCTGATGGTAAGTGATGATGGTAGCGGGCTAATCTGTTAGGGGCATAGCAGTTATATTAAACCCATACCCCTATTCGGTTTCTACGCGTACCGGAACGCTAAATAGCTTGGCGGCACGTCTTTGCCGGTAGGGTGGTAACTAGCCACGGCCGAAGCCTCCCACAAGGCCAGACCAGGGAAAATTCAGAAATTATAAATTCCCAAATTGACCCTGCCGGGGATCAAACCCGGGACCTCCCGTTCAACATTGCGCCACGGAGGTCGTTGGAAGCGTCCACGTGTTCAACGGGGAGCTTTAATGGGGGGAAATGTCAATAAAATCAGTGTGCCCACCCGAGGTCGGCTCCCGCGGGATAGTTAGTGTTTGTTACTCGTTAGTTGTGAATCGACACGGGCTGGATGCGCCGGCGCTGGCCTTATTCGCGTGATCAATGTAACACGCCTATGTGGCACAAGTTCAGGTCAAATCGTTCAATTATATCCCAAATTTTCTGTTCTAAAGAAAGCGTGATATATTACTAAAACAAAAGTGCTAATTGTTTACTATAACTAAGTGATGCCCGAGCCTTCGTCCGCGTTATTTTCTTTCTTACCATAACGTCCCATTACAATATTATAATGGCAAGTTTATTGTGTACTACCATCTAGGCAGTAGCCTATGGGCTAATAAGTAATATTAATTTAGCTTAAACTTCTACTTAAAATTAATTTCGTCCGCCTGGAATAAGTTTTTTTACATTCCCACGGAAACCCCTCAATTTTCCGGGATAAAAAGCCTAATTATGTTACTCTCCAGGTTCTCAACTATACCCATGAAAAAAATCAAGTCGATCCGTTGCTCCGTTGCAGCGTGATTGAAGGACCAATAAACCAACAAACCAACAAACAAACACACTTTCGCATTTATAATATTAGTATGATATTTCTATTTGTTACCTTTTTCTATCTGTTTTGAGTAAAATTTCACACCGAGATTACTTTTGACCGAATCATAGAGTACGTGAGCTTCATCTAGTAAGTTACCTCACCGAAAATTTATGTAGCAATGTCTATTATAGTAGTTTATGCAACTGTCATATAATGAAGGGTATTAAAACACGAGTGCGAGTTTATGAAACGAGCGCAGCAAGTTTCATAATAGTAACGAGTGTTTTAATACCCGTGTTATATGCAGTTGCATACACTACTTTATCTTCACTAATGCAATTTATCAAACAACAAGAGTAAAAGCTGACAATAGTTTATTTATAATAAATGTTCAAATTTTGGACGGTACAATTTTGAAAGTTAATATTAATTATTGATCCAGCAGCTGTAGCGGCCGCGGGGCAAGCAGTAGAGCTCGTAGACGGAGTCGGAATATTTATAATTACTTCATTCGTCTTGTTTTCTATACTGTTCGAGATCGTATTTGAGACTTGAATTTTATTCATTAAAGACTCATCAATGTAGCTTTCAGCCACAGTAGAAGACTTCCACCCCCCGTGTCGTTTCAGTGCGGTCAAATCACCACCGCTATCTATGAGAAGGGTCGCCGAGGTGCGCCGGAAGCAATGCCCCGTGTACAACGCTGGGTTAGGCAGATTCAAAAAACTTGCGATAGTTTTTCCCAGAGCACCAAATTTATTAATACCAGTTCTTTGATCGACGCACTTCCCCGATCTATAGCTCAAGAAAAAGGCAGGGTTTCGACAGGGGGTGGGTCGAAGTTCCATGTATTTTTTACATACGGCATAGCAGTTGCCCGTCACAACGAAAGAACGATCTATTTTCGTTTTTGTTTTCGAAACTTTCACCATGATTGTACTGTCGTCTATGTTAGAGACTTCATCGAACTGGATGTTGTATAGCTCTTGCCTTCGGCATGCCCCCATTATGCCGAAGATTAGTGCAACCTGTAACAATAAACGATATAATAAGCTTGAGGTACATAGCCAAGGCAAAAACTATGATTTATGAAGTAGTAAAGTGTAGGTACCTACTACCAAATTTATACACAAAGCGCTTAAACGGAGTGTCTAGATAACTTGCGTGTGTAGTACGTAAGTACTAGGTAGATTAAATAACAGAACTAAAATACACTTACCTTTTCAAAAAGATACAAAATATCTGGTGAATCTTCCAGGAACATCTTTATTTGACCTGATGTGAACGTCAAGGACTTTTTTTCCTTGTGTCCTTCTGAACTGCGTTTCAGGAACGCTATGACTTTTGAATACTTCGTGATATCAATATTGTTGTAGATACTCAGTGTGGACTTGAGCATAGAATATTTAGCCCACATAGAAGATGGCTTGAATTTGTCCGAGAGTTCTTTGAGATACGCAAGAATGACATTTTCAGAAACTGATGTAGTTTTCTTTTCGATCTTCCATGCCAAAAAGTTATTATATTCTTTTTCATATAATTTTCTAGATTTTTCTGGCAAAAGATTGTGAGTTACTTTTGTTGCCAATTCTAGAATATCCGGAGGCGTACAAATATCATCGTCGCTATCCATTTTTAACTTTTAATTTGTATTTTAAAAACAAAACACATTGCGAAACATTAAATTCACGCGTACGTGTATTGTCACAGGGTGCGTTCCGAAATACACTGAGAGCACTGAAAGTCCCCAGTAAAGAGCACTGCCAGTGCTCGCAGTGCTTATAACGGAACACACACACAGTGAACTTGCCGCCATTAAAAATCTATAACCAATCTATAACCAATGAGAGCGCAGCTGCGCGCGCAGGGCCAATCAGGAGCGAGCGCGCGCTGTTCGTTTTTTATTTAATTGGCACAAGATCTTACCAAAGAGTTTTGTGTATGTAAGTTTAGTAGTTTCGACGAAGTTTTCACGTATAACCCAACTGTTTTCAAAAGCCAGCCTAATATCAAAATTTTATACAACTTGTATGAGGATTTTGACATAAGGCTCGCCAGGTTAATTGGTCGCGTTTTATTGATGTTATAATGAGATTTTACGATTTCGATGTGGATATTAAACCATCATGTGAAATTGCTTAAATTGAGTGTTTTGTTATCTGCGCTATAACAGTAGTAATTATAAGTCAAGAATTGGAAACATAAGTAGAATGTTATAACATTAGTGTAGATAAAAAATATTATACAACTAGCTTTTACACATTTGTTCATCGAATATTTACTAAAATCCTACATCAATGTATACATGTAAAATCAGTTATAAAATATTACATACTAATTAAATGAAGCCCGGCACTTTATGTTTTTAAAAATCCCGGGTAATTTTAGGGGAAAAAAAATTCTAAATTTAATAAATACTGGGATAAGACTCCTTGAATAGGTAACAAACAGATAGTCAGACACACTTTCGAATATATAATATTAGTATGGATTATGGAAAACATTAAACAATAAATAATTTATCTCGGCGATATATTTTCTTGTAAACAAACGTAACATAGGGCAAGGAATTTATAGCCACACCCTGTATAGCGAGTGATGATTCGAGATGCAATCGAATGTGAGCAGTTCCCATGGTGGCCGTGCGAGACTGTGCCATTGTTCTGGCGACAACATCACCAGACAAAGTTCAGTCGACTCGGGGATCGCGGTGGAAGGCCACGACGCTAGAGACCTCTTCATCCTGGATTCGGAAGATGATATATCGGAGCAGGAGGACTTTCAGGACGCGTGCGACTGCATCGACGAGCTCGATGAGTGAGTATGTCCGGTCGTTTCGGTGACAACATCGCCAGACATGTAGTGGATAAACGCACAGAACTATAACCTACTGACTCTGAGTAGAGCGTAGCGAGTTACGAAAAACAGAGATAAATGATGTCTTTTTGGTTTAGGTGGTGTAATCTAAACTCAAAAGCCCATCGATAGGTTTTGCGTTTCTGTCAAATTAAAAATTAACATCAAATTAAATTCTCTTGCCGCGCTTGCGTGGGTATTAATTATATGAATTCTGAAATACGTGTAGAAAATATTAATCTTTAACTTTTAACTTTTTAATCTTTAACTTTTAGTGAGCATCTTTGGTGATTGGTAAACTCCTTTATCATCGTAGATAACTGCATAGTAGGTAGGACTTTACTAATTCTTAGGACTTAGTTAGGTATATTTGCTGCGTTGTCTCTTATTTTAGTATCTCATAGGATTTTTCTGATAAACAGGTAGCATAAATCACTTTTGTGCTACCGCCTGCGGAAACCCCATCAAAATCTGTCCAACCGTAACCAGGTTCAATTGGGTATTTGACTACTAGTGAAATAAATTATTTTTAGTGATGATTAATCATCACTAAAAATAATTTATTTCATTAATTGAAAAAAAAAATGAAAATTATGGATTAATGGTGTTTCACCCTCGTGCCTCGGAGAGCACGTTAAGCCGTCGGTCCCGGTTATTATCACTAACATGATAATAGTCGTTAAAGCTGCCAACCCGCATTGGAGCAGCCTGCAGGTGGGTCTAAGCTCTAATTCCCACTCTCCTATGAGAGTGGAGGCCTGTGCCCAGCAGTGGGACGTTAATGGGATGTAGTGGTGGATGATTAAATAAAGGATCTCCCAAAAGTCGTAATATCCACGTCCCTGCTAGTATTGTGTTGAATGACCATTTTAAACTATCGATTATAGTAAAAAAGTGCGTCGAATTTTGATGACGTCACAATTTAAACTTTCATACAAATCCCATACTAAGCACGCGTTTTGACGTTTGAAAAAAAGTTGCTGATTTGATTTTGATTACTAGTTGTTACATAAATTATTATTTTTGCAGAACAGGCTCCAGTTTTAAAATGACTGTCTAAGTACTTGTCTTCTATCATAGTTAATACTGTGATAAACCTTTTAAAAGTTCTATTTATTTTTATTTAATAATTTATTTTATTTGTCTATTTATATGTATAAAATTCTAAGTCCTGACTGACTGACTGACATATATATCAACGCACAGCCTAAACCGCTGGGGTTAGAAACTTGAAATTTTGACAGTAGGTTCCTTATGTAACGTAGGCGCTCACTAAGGAAGGATTTTTCAAAATTCCACCCCTAAGAGGGTGAAATAGGGGGTGAAAGTTTGTATGAAAGTCCTTCATTTCTCAAGTTATAGCCATGAAATTTAGCAATAGGGCTTTCGGTTAGATATGAAGAAGTACGTATTTCACCATTTTTCAAAATTCGACCCCCAAGGACGTTGAAGTTAAATTGAAAGTTTGTCTTTCAATCACGCCGCAATAGAGCAACGGATCAACGTGATTTTTTGCGTGGGTGTAGTTGAGGTCCTGTAGAATGAAATAGGCTACTTTATATCCCGGAAATTTAAGGAGTGCCTGTGGGAATTAAAAAACTTATGCCACGCGAACGACGTCGCGGGCTTCCGCTAGTATAGTTACATAATTTCTATGATTATACTAATGGGTTATTTTCCTTTTTTTTCAGTCGCAAAAATGCATTGGTCCTACGCACACAGCTGTCGGTCCGAGTGCACGCCATCATTGGTAAGTTCTTTTTTTGTTCATCACTCTCGACTTTATGGTAATTCACACACCACTACGCCATTGAGTGCAAAAAATTTGTCTCACAAACTTAACTAGCCCGGTGGCGTATTTCCGTTTGCATGTTCAATAGAAGGCTCTATTGTCCCGTCTAATCGCTAACTTCCTTTCTAAACTCGTCCTCCCTGATAGGCGTATTTATTTCCGTGTTCAATAGAAGGCAGTATTTGCCATGATGCACGGAATCCGTGCCTAGAAGACTCAAAAATTGAAATTTTTTATGGGTTACTTATAACGATTTATAAAAAACAATGTTGATGTAAAATGGATGGGCTACGCCAGAAGACTCGTTTCGTCGCCCCTTCATTCGCGAGCTTCTGGCTTCGCGCTTTACAAAAACACTAGGTGTAGAGCAGACAAGACTACGTGGAGTCTAGTTGTGCTGATTCGGTTTTGGGAGAGATCCACATTTTTTAATAATATTATTATGATTTATGACCCTTTTATAGCATGACATAAACCATAATATACCGCCGTCAATGCTCCCAAACTCCCGCGCTGACCAGCGTTGTCGGCTTGATCGCCTTAAATTGAACACGCGTTTGAAAGAAAATTTTGGTTCAAAACCCGTGCGCGATTGGAGGACAAGTTCCTTATATTGAACACGAGTTTGAATAGAGAGTTCAAACCCGCACATCACATCAAACCCGTGCGGGGTTTGAGGCAATACTGCCTTCTATTGAACACGCTAACGGAAATACGCGGCCCGGTGGCCAAAATTGGATTATGCCTGTTAATTTTTTTTGTTTTTTTTTTCACAAGCTGATGCCCGCGACTTTGTCCGCGTGGAATAAGATTTTATGAAATCCCACGGGAACTCCTCAATTTTCTGGGGCAGAAAGTAGTCTATATTACTCTCCAGTCTGAGAATCCATTCTATAGCGGCCAAGTCTTCAAACAATAATTCGTGGTAGATTCAAAGGTTCAATTCTTTTATCGAGAAAAAGTGATTATAAACACTTTATCAAAATGTAGACCAAAACTTTGACCAATTGGCCTAGTTGTGATAACGCATATCAGTCAATTGCGATTGTTAAGCAACGTTGACCCAAGTCAGTAACTGGATGGGTGACCGAATTTGGAGGTTCAAATTTGGCCGTTTCGTTTCCTCCGTGCCTCGGAGAGCACGTAAAGCCGTCCGTTCCTGTTATTATCACTTATATGATAATAACTATTACAAACCTGAGATTAGAAAATAATCTTAGGTCACATGCGGAAGGACGTGGGATCCCACCGCATTATTATCCCATGAATACTCCTACCATTATGTAGTTAATAGAGACCAATCAAATCATTTATTCAATATAGGTACACAGTGGGTATTTATTGACGTTCAAAATTACTTACTTACATGATGGTGATAATCAGTTACGGGTATCTTAAAACTAAAGCTACTAGGGTTCCAAACGCGCCCTGGTCTGAGAAGAGGCCACAACAATCTCAGCCGGGTTTTTTTTAAATTATCACCATCACCAAAGGGGTCATGCACGACCCTCGGCAACGAGGAATACGACAGAGAGGAATACGAGAGAGAGATAGAGAGAGACCAAATCTTTAGAAGAACATGATGAAGTAAGTATATTTGTTTGTATGACAGAAAGGCTGCTGCACTCTCAAGGGCGGGAGCTGCGACGGGCGCTGTTCACCCTCAAACAAATCCTCCAGTCAGACAAGGACCTGGTGCATGAGTTCGTGGCCAACAAGGGCCTGGACTGCCTCATGCAGGTCGCCAACACGGCTGTGCACAACTACCTCGACTACATCCTGAGAGCCCTTGGACAAGTAAGCGCCAATGAACACAAGAGGGTCCAAATATTATTATCAAATACACCTAAAATCGGAGCGTAGATCATGTATATTACATTAGTTTTTATTTCACTTCAATACATGCAGTATTTTCGAAGTTATAACGACGAGAAGTTTCAGCCCTTTTTTGAATTTCCGAGATTACGCGCGCTCATACTATGACGTCACACCCTCGGTTACCCGCGACCGCGAACGGCAGCCTGATTACGTAAAATTTGCAGTAGCGACAGCAGTAGCAATGCGACAGCAATCACTACGAAATCGGTCGCAAAACGTCACTAGAATTCGTATTACGCAAGCCGATCGCACGTCTATTGCTCGCCTGCCGCAAAATGCACTTTTCATGCACTTTTGCTATCGATAGCCGCTGTTAAGTAATACAAAATTGCCGTTTGACAGCAGCGGTACAATTTTGATTTTTACTGCGCAACGGCGTGCGAACGACAGCGCGACTGTCGAATGACCGGGGGGTCTGACGTCATCGGCTAGTTAGCGCCCGCCTGCGTTTTTAAAAATCTTCGGCCGGAAATACGCACTTTGATCGTAAATATCTCAGCCATTTTTAAAGATAAGAAAAAAGTAAAAACAGAGTTTTTCTCGTAATTTTTTGTAGATTTATTTGGCATGTAAAGTAAAAAACGTTTGTCAGACCCATTGTTGAATTCACCCATTTTTACCCGACTGTGGCAAATCTAAAAGAAAGAACCGACTGTGCTGAATCGATTTTGATGAATTAGGTGTCAATCGATTCGTTGTTATGGTCCCGGTGACATAGGCTACATTTTACATGAACAAAATCAATATGACGGATTTAACATCCATAAATATGCGCGCCTCTGAATTTTTTTCTGTACGTATGAATACTTAGTGCTAATTGTATTTGTAAGTAGATGCCAGTCTATTCAAGAGGATTTTAAATGTTTTATAAATCGGTCCCATTAATCCCATAAAAACCTGTAGTACTGATACATAATATCAAATATGGTCTGGTGGGAGACTTCTACCGTGGCTTGTTAGCACCCTACCGGCAAAAGACGTACGGCCAAGCGATTTAGCGTTCCGGTACGATGCCGTGTAGATACCGACTAGTGGTAAGGGTTTAATATAACTGCCCATACCCCCTAACAGGTTAGCCCGCTACCATCTTATAGACTGTATCGTCACTTAACATCAGGTGATATCGCAGTCAAGGGCTAACTTTTAGTGGAGAAAAATATAATATAGACACTGATACTTCCACATATTGTCAAACAGATCCTGCTGTACGTTGATGGTATGCACGGCGTCATGAACCACAAGCGCTGCATCCAATGGATGTACTCCCTCATAGCCAGCCGGTTTCGGCACGTCGTCAAAACGGCCCTCAAGCTCCTGCTAGTCTTCGTGGAGTACACCGAAAAAAACTGCCTGCTCCTCATCGAGGCTATAACAATCGTCGACAGCGCCAACGGCAGACCTTTCTGGTTCAACGTCATGAAAATCCTTCAGGACGTTGACGCTTCCGATACAGAACTCCTGATCTATGCTACCACCCTAATAAATAGATGCCTGAACAGCCTGCCAGATAGAGATATGTACTACGACCATGTAGATTCCCTCCAGGAGCAAGGGATAGATGATATAGTGCAACTGTACATGTCGAAACAGGGCACAGATCTGGATTTATTGAGGCAATTGCAAATATTTGAAGCCGTGCTGTTGTATGAGGACGGGGATGAAAGTGGTACTGCTCTTAAGTAAGTAACTAAATACACTGTTCTATAACTACAGTTGAGTAAGATACCTCAACTTGTTTCATATACTTTAGCTTACATTAGGTTCTATTAGACCTAGTTAATTAGTTTTGCTAACTTCGGTCACTTCTTTATGCTACCAATATTATTTTTCTATGAACAGCAGGAAATACCAAGTCGTTTTAGCATTTCTAAGTTTCATGTAAATGCCAGGTAAGATATCATTATTATGAAGACTAAATATGATCGAATTATGTGAATATACGCGTTATAACTATTCAACTAATTAATTTCATAATGAATTCTAGACAATTAGATGAATCAATCATCACCTCAGTCAGAAGAAGAAGTCTCAATTTAAAAGGTTCAGAAAGAAGAAAGTCCAAAAAACTAGAAGATAAGGAAAAAGGTACCAAAGCATTTCGATACTTATTCAGCCTTAGGTTTTTTGTGATCCTTTTGCATGAAATGTCTTAAGATTCGATAATTGACTGGAGATTTACGTCTTGGTGTTACATCTCATAGTCAACTAACGAAATCATCCACCATCATAATTGAATTTGACTTTAAACCATTCCTATTGTAACCTTTAATCAAGGTCGTATTTAGAGAAGAACTAAAGATGGGTAAGATAACTACTTTATATTATTAAAAAAAAACTATTTTAAACCTCTTGATAATGATAGAAGGTGACCTAAAGAAGAGATCATTATTGTTGTCACGTATAGCAATACAAATTATTATGATAGCAATCTTTCATAGCTCATCTCTAATGACGGCCTTTACTACTAAATGATTTTTCGCATTTGCTTTTAAATCTAAAGTCGCAATTATACGTCGCATTTAACTAACAATCAACAGCGAACACAGCAATAAAGAGTCCAAGTGAGCCAGAGAAAATAATACCGCCCCGGCCTACGCACCTACCCTCAATATTAGATAGCAAAGAAAACAAGGAACTGAGTACAGCGTTGAAAAGACGAAGGGATCGGTATGCTAGGCAAGCTCACCACATAATGCAACAGCAGGAACTCATGAACGCGAATGGAAACCTCGAGAAAAACACAGAATGGCACACCAACTCACCCAGGAACTACTCCAGCTTCAACGGCACTCCCAACAGATACTCCTCTCCGAACATCAATCTCAACGGCAACACCAAATACAATGGCAGCGACATGAACGGACATGCGGACAGCAATGGAGTGAAAACGACGAACCTTCCAGATATTTTGCTGAATGGTTTGTGCCTTTACTAACCCACTAATTTCGCCTTATCACATTTTTCAATCAGTTTGTCAGTTAATGCATGTTGGCTTTCGTTATTTTATGAAACTGTCTTCCGCCAGTATATTATGTTCCATGCTTTTAAGGCAACCAAAGATATACTAGTGGGCTGAAACAAAGAATGCAGAATGGTACACTCGGCCACAGCGTCAACGCTGCGGATGCGTTGGCGGCGGCTGGCAGACAGCTGGACTACGCGGCGGAACCGAAAGATGACAGGGAAATATTATTACACCGAGAGCATAGCATCAAAGACTTAGCGCAGAGGCTGACGAGCTCCGTAAGCCCTTCCACAGAGGAGAAGCCTCTGCGAGTCTCGGACATGGCAGGTATTGTGTCCAAAGCCAAAGAAGAATTAGCCAAATCCAAATCTAAAGGTAAGCTTTTGAGTTTCTTCTTCCTTGTTGAAATTTTTAGGGGCTTTTCTCAAGCAAAAAACAACGTATATATAATCCGACAAACTTAATTGACCCGGTGACAGCGTATTATAGTAGGTATCTATGAAATATAAAATAAAACAAAAACGAAACAGGCATTAAAATTAGTTCCAATTTTGACCACCGGGTCATTTAATTTTGTGGGACTTTAGAGGGATGACAATTTTGCTTTGTAAATAGAATTCCCGGTTTCTATACCTTATTAAATAATTTCATTTCATGCAGGTTTCCTCCCAATGTTCCTTTTACCGATAAAACAAGTTAAGTACCTAAGTATATTTAAGTTTTTTTTTTTATCCACTGCAAGTTCGCCCTTGACTGCGATCACACCTGATGGTAAGTGATGATGCAGTCTAAGATGGTAGCGGGCTAACCTGTTAGGGGCATGGCAGTTATATTAAACCCAAACCCCTATTCGGTTTCTACACGGTATCGTACCGGAACGCTAAATCGCTTGGCGGCACGTCTTTGCCGGTAGGGTGGTAACTAGCCACGGCCGAAGCCTCCCACCAGGCCAGACCAGGGAAAATTCAGAAATTATAAATTCCCAAATTGACCCTGCCGGGGATCGAACTCGGGACCTCCGCACGTTAAGACAACAGCGCTCAACACTGCACCACGGAGGTCGTCAGTTATTGCCAGGGATGTAACGGAGGTAAGTTTACCGGAACCGAATTCGGAATCGGAGTTTTAAAATTTGATTTATCGGAATCGGAACCGGAATCGGAACCGGAATCCGAACCGAAATCGGAACCGGAATCGGAACCGGAGTCGGAGGCAGAGTCAGAAGTGGTCATAAGAGAGATATGTTTCATTTAAGTAAGAACACATAAAACATCTTTCATTCAACCTTTTTTCATTTTAATTATAAAATAACCTTATATCGTTAAATTTCTATTTGCTATGCTTCGACCTCCGATTAAAACCTCCGATTAAAAAGTTTCGGAACCGAAATCGGAACCGAAAGTGTAATAATAATCGGAAGTTCCGACTTAACGGAATCGGAATCGAAGCTCCGTAACATCCCTGGTTATTGCATAAAACGGAATTGGCGACAAGTTTCTAACCATCAGCTCAGCCTTTAACTACCACCGCTATTTGTATGCGAACTAGCGGACCCGCCCCTGCTTCGCTCGGGTGAAATTTCTAAAAATTTCTTGGAGGTGGAATTTCCAAAAATCCTGAAACACGTGTTTCTTAATTTTTAATGGAAAGCCCAAATCCCAATTTTCATGGATGTAACCCATGAAATAAAGAACTTTCATACAAACTTTCATTCCCAATTTCACCCCTTTAAGGGTCAAATTCAGTCAGTCAGGACAAACGATTTTATATCAAGAAATCTGCAAAAGCCGAATATTGTCTATCCCATTTATATTAATTGAGGGTAGGTCAATAATTGCGGGCTAAAAAGTTAATTGACCACGGTCTGTCAACTTGATACAAATATCGTAGTAATTACTACACGTTACCTGATAAGGTATTGTTTTATTTATAGTGTTATTATTTTAAAAGTCTTTTTTAAAGTTTGTGTTGTATGTATAATGGGTGATTCCGAAACAAGACATGGATTTGAAAACGGTAAAGTTGTACTTAACTGTAAATATGTATTTTTCTTTTAGTAATTACAAATGACTTTATAATTTAACCTCTAGTTTTGTTAAAATAAATGAGTTATTGATAATAAATTACAAACAATGGATAGGATAATTACTGATGTACTTATAGGTATTTTAATCACATGACGACCTCCGTGGCGCAGTGTGTAGCGCTGTTCTCTTACCGTGCGGAGGTCCCGGGTTCGATCCCCGGCAGGGTCAATTTGGGAATTTATAATTTCTGAATTTTCCCTGGTCTGGCCTGGTGGGAGGCTTCGGCCGTGGCTAGTTACCACCCTATGGTATTATTTGGTGGTGGTATTTTTTTTTGAAAAAAATCAAAAAAAATACCACCCTACCGGCAAAGACGTGCCGCCAAGCGATTTAGCGTTCCGGTACGATGCCGTGTAGAAACCGATTAGGGGTATGGGTTTAATATAACTGCCGTAGCCCTAACAGGTTAGTCCGCTACCATCTTAGACTGCATCATCACTTAGGTACCATCAGGTGAGATCGCAGTCAAGGGCTAACTTGTAATGGATAAAAAAAAAAAAATGTCCTGACGAATTTATTTTGACTATGCTAAAATGCGTTTTATTGGTGTTAGTCGAAAAGTTCACGCTTTTCTTACACAGGTATTTCGTATTAAAAATATTCTATCAGTGACTACAAACCAAACTCAAAATTAGTAACAAGCAAAATCAGTTTCAGCTTCGTACCTACAGAAAATTCGTATTCGTAAGATAACACAATTCCATTTTAATTCATATCCAAAATTTGTTTTGGTTCCAGAAATAGTAAAAAGTCCAACGATAGAATTAAACCAAAAGATCCATGATCTGAAAGTGTCTGAAAACGATCTACACTGGGAGGAACTTCGGAAGGGATGTCTAGACAGAGAATTCCACCTTTGCGACTTGGACTTTTCGGACCTCAAGTTTGACTCCGACGATGATACTGTGTACCCGGCAATCAACGCGTCCAACGGACCTCCCCCTCCCCCTCCTGGAATGCTCCCTCCACTGGGAATTCCTCCTCCGCTGCCCAATTGTTTCTCGAGCTTACCCAAAAAATTACCCAGTTCATCAATCTCCTCGGAACTTTCGAGCGAATCGGCAAACTCCACTTTAAAGAAGAACAAAAAGACTGTTAAGTTATTCTGGAAGGAAATCCAGGAGACTACTTTGCCGACGACCGTCAAGTCAAAGGTCGGTGGATCAATATGGGACGACCTGCCCGAAGTGAGCCTCGATACAGCTTCTTTGGAGCATCTGTTCGAATCGAGGACGAACGATTTAATTATTAAGGTAAACGGTCACATTGATTATTTACTTACCGACTATAGCGACGAACGCCCACAACTTCGTTCCCGAGGGAACTATGAAAAATCTGACTTTATTCCATGTCTATATTATAAAGTAAACCTCTGTGCAACATTTCAGCTTTCTAAGCCCAAGGTTAAGTTTACTAGGCGTTGGTATATAAGTCAGTCAGGAAGTGAACGAGTCTAAACTTTTCTTACAACAGGAAGACAGGATATTCAAATATTGTTTATTTGCCGAATCATTTTTGTCTGGAGTACCTACGCGAGGATAAAAAATATTTTTTTTTAAATAGGTACGTATGTACCTTGTCATTGATTCATAATTATGTACTAATTTTTGTTTTTCTTTTTCGTTTCATGTGGCGTTCACCAACATTGGACTTATGCAGGAAGTAAGTAACAAGTTTATCTGTCTTCGACTAGCGATACCTATTTAAGTAACTTTTTTCAATACGCGTGCGCGTATTTTTGTGGGAAAATCGTGCAATCATGCTAATATTATAAATGCGAAAGTGTATTTGTTTCTTGGTTTATTGGTTTGTTGGTTCACGCCAACGCAATCACGCCGCAACGGAGCAACGGATCGACGTGATTTTTGGCATGGGTATAGTTGAGGACCTGGAGAGTGACGTAGGCTTTTACTTTTTATCCCGGAAAATGAAGGAGTTTCCGCGGGAATCAAAAAAACTGAAACCACACGGACGAAGTCGCGGGCATCAGCTAGTTTTTCAATACATTTGTGAGAAAACTTGAGAATAAAACTCGAGTAGGTTACTCACTAGAAAATGGTTTCTCACGCCCATACTTATTAGGAGATTATTGGCGGCTATTAATAGCGCGTTTTTTTCTCACTTAATAGTTGATTTAATTTTAATTTTCTACATCACTAAGGCCCACTTGCACAAGGACTCTTAAATTGATTTAGTTAAATATTATTTTTCTTTGAAAAACCTTGCAGCCTTGACAATAACAAATAACTATTTTATATTATTGCCCTACAGAATGAAATAGAATTAATCGCTATTCACGTTCTTTATTTGTTCTAGAAACTAATGGAACCAAAGAGAAACCTTATATTGGATACAAAGCGATCGAACGCGATCAACATAGCAATGAAGAAGCTACCAACACCGCAGACCATCAAAGTGGCGATCATGAAGATGGACGCTACAGTGATCGGGAGAGAGGGAATTGAGAAGTTGCTTACAATGCTACCAACACAGGAAGAAAAGGTGAAGATACAGGAAGCACAGGTTTGTATTTTTTCCTGATACAAGTTAGCCCTTGATCTCTGAGCTTCCCATAAGTGCTGAGGTGGAACACTGAGGGTGATTAAGGAATTCTACATAGCCCAATTTCCCCAGGACGTCGGGTATCTTCAGGAGATTCTCCCGTCAAAGGCCTGGATTGCAATTCCGTTTAACTTAGATGCAGGCTTATCTGGAACAAGAATGGAAGTAGGACCCTAGATAGCTAGGTCGAAATTTGTGATTACAATGATCGGTGATCCTATTCCTACAGTCAGTTGAATTTATACTATTATTACTGCAACACTTAATTTCAACCAATTGTGAAACAGTATCAGAAACTGTTGGCACCCTCAGACTGTCCAGTCCATCTAACCAATGGTGGATCTTATGGCCTGTACTTTTGTCATTTGGAGAGGAGGCGTCACTATGTGGATTGGGATGATGTAATGATAAAGATATTGTTGGTTACAGTATGCAAATCCAGATTTACCGTTGGGCAGCGCGGAGCAGTTCCTGCTTACATTAGCTTCTATTAACGAGCTGTCGTCCAGACTCAAGCTGTGGGTCTTCAAGCTGGACTTTGATAACCTGGAGGTAACAAAAAAATATTGCTTACTTGGCTGTACACCATTACACAAATCCTGATTTTAGGATTTAGTTTGCTAGTTAGTTAATGGGGCTGATTCCGTAGTGCACAATCTCTTAACTAAACTAAAATGACAGCATTAAAAATATTACTAACCCTTTCATAATACCTACTCCCTGCAGAAAGGGACAGAACTAGATTTAAAGCTATGATTTTAGTTTAGAGATTATTTACAGAATTGGCTACATTGAGGGGATATTCCAAATTCCAATGAACATCCTACCCTAGGTTATATTGTCATCGAGGAAGTTCATATCTCTCATCCAAATCCAGTACACGCCATCTATAAAGGCGTTTTTGTTGGTGTTTACCAGCAGTTTCAGTGCCAATATGTTGGGGTGTTTTTCTAATCTGTGTCTGTACTTTTTGGAGTACTTGTTAACTTCCTCTTTGATTGTTGTTCTAACAAATGCCAATTTGTGGTTTTTTTTTTAAATATTCGTTTTCACTTCTATCGGCAGTCCCTATGACTACCAATTTTTTTATTTCACGTAGGGCAACTTGTGTTACTTAAGGGTCATCCATAAAGTACGTCACACTCATTTCGTGATTTTTTGACCCCTCCCCCGCGATTGCCACAGTTGATCACATTTGTAAGACCCCCTCCTCCCTAGTGTGACGTCACATATCTTGCAATTTTTCATCTACCGCTCCCACCCCTTGTCACAGTGTCACACTTCGTCGACCCCCTCCCTCCCCCTTAACGTGTAACGGACTTTGTGGATGATCACTTATGATAAGTCGCGTGGATTTCATCACTCCGTGTAAACCATGGTGATTGCTTTTAGTACGATCTTCTGAAACCGCTGTAGTATCTCAAGGTTCGAGTTACTTGTTGATCCCTTCCTGACCTGACATAATGACGATAATTGCATGTATGTAAAATATCAATTTACATGTAACATGATGTAAGATTCAGATTCAGATTCATTTATTTATGAATACAGTTGTAAGTACATAGATGTTAGATTTACAGAAGGTATCATGTATTCTTCCACAGTGTGGTGCACAAATATATTAACTTATTAAATTACAATTATCTATATTATTATTATTATCGTTCTTACTAAGTAACATACATTATTAAAACACCATGACCCACGAGACATCCTTTTTGTCGGACTTTCCAGAAAGAAATAGCAGAACCTCTAATGGACCTGAAGCAAGGCATAGAATTGCTGAAGGTCAATAAGACTTTCAAAGTGATTCTGTCTACGTTGAGGTCTGTGGGGAGTTTCCTGAACGGCAACCAGGTGAAAGGGTTCCGTCTGGAATACCTCTCCAAGGTCATGGAGGTGAAGGACACAGTTCAGAAGCATCCGCTGTTGTACCACATCTGCGAAATGATCATAGAAAAGTTTTCAGACACGACGGATTTCTTCAGCGAGGTAAACCTACTTCCTAGTAAGCTCATAACTTACTGATAAGATTTGATTATAAGTTCCGTTACTATGGCTACCGTGTTTCCTGCCATGAATGACTTGAGTACCTTCAAGACAAAAGTGAATAGGCATTTTCTAGGCAAGTGTGCTCCAGCCTAGACCTGATCATTGCTTTTTATAAGCATGAAAAAAAAATTGACACTTATTGACGTCCAATCCATATCCATACTAATATTATAAATGCGAAAGTGTGTCTGTCTGTCTGTCTGCTACGCTTTCCCGGCCCATCTTTTCAACCGATTTTGCTGAAATTTGGTATAGAGGTAGGTTATATCCCGGGGAAGGACATAGGCTACTTTTTATCCCGGAAAATGAAGGAGTTCCCGCGGAAATCAAAAACCTTAATCCACGCGGACGAAGTCGCGGGCATCATCTAGTTGCTTATAAAACATGATGGTGATAATCAGTTATGGTATCAAACTAAAGCTACGAGGGTTCCAAACGCGCCCTGGTCTGAGAAGAGCCCACAACAAACTCAGCCGGGTTTTTTTAAAATTATCACCATTTCACAAATCATCTTAAACTAAGGAACTATCAGAGCCATTAGAGCAAATTATTGCTAAGCTTCCTTGTCATTTAAGTAATCCTTTACAAGGTAATAAGATTTTTCAATGAGTTTACGTTTTTTTTATTTAGTATTTTGTTATTAAAGTAAATTTCATTAGTATAGCTTCAGTTCCATTTTGTTATGCATGTGATGGTCATATCAAGGAGGTTGCTAATCTCATGTTTAAATTCACCTAAGCCTAATAATTATAAGTCCAAGATAATATGATTGTAAGCAGTTTTAGATATGGCCCAAATTAAAAACAAATGTCTCGTAAGATTTTTGTTGCTGTTATTCCAGGTGGGTCCTGTGATCCGAGCATCGAAGGTAGACTTCGACGTCCTGAACGTGAACCTCATGAAGTTAGAGACGGATTGCAAAGCCTCGTGGGACCACATGAAGCGTGTCGCCAAACACGACGGCTCGCAGATCTTCAAGACGAAGATCAACGAGTTTCTGACCGACGCGGCCGAGCGGATCATATTGCTGAGCCATATTAAGAAGCGGGTCATGAGCAGGTAATATACCATCGGGAGTCAGGGTCCTCTATCACGAAATTAATTTGATCAATTTGGGAATTTATTATTATTTCTGAATTTTCCCTGGTCTGGCCTGGCCCTACCGGCAAAGACGTGCCGCCAAGCTATTTAGCGTCCGTGTAGAAACAAGCAATAGCAGCAATCAATTGCAGCAAGCGCTAGCCTACATATTAAAAAAAAAAACCGATTAGGGGCATACCTCTAATCGGTTTCTAACCCATAGGTTAATTATAACTGCATCATCACATACCATCAGGTGAGATCGCAGTCAAGGGCTAACGTGTAGTGGATAAAAAAAAACATCGGCGCTATAGCTCTTTCTGTGCCCGAAGTCCGGATCTGCTTTAGTCGATTTCTATCTATAGTTCGCGCACGAGTTGAATGCAGAGCAAATGTATGGTGACACATACATTTACTCTGCATTCAACTCGTGCGCGAACTGTACCTATATCACGATTATTCGGGTGTAGAGGGAGCTCAGTAAAATGGTTAATTTCGTTATGGAATATCCTGATGTCTTCCATCACTTAGGCCCTTATTAATAAACTGATATCAGATAAGATGAGGTTCTCAAGTATCGGTCAATCTATGCATAAGACGTCTTTACCATAGATTGACCTATGTACTTGAGAACATGTTCTTTAACTGATGTCGGATTATTAATACGGACCTTAGACTTCCATCGTAACGGTGAGCGCACTGGTTGAGTGGTCTTGGTTCGATTTCCGACTTCGGCTGTCAACAGTGTATCTGGAATCTGGATAATCGGGCCTGAATCAGCCCCCCGATTATGTAAGAATTGTCGATCAAATGGTAAAGGTTCAGCGTCAAAGTAATATAAACCATAACTGCATTGAATTAGAGCTCAATTTCGTGTATCCATTCTTATACGCTAGAGTATCGTACATACCTAAACGTATAAGAATGGGTACACGAAATTAAGCTCTAATTTAATGCCGTTATATGGTTTATTTACTTTGCCGCAAAACTTTAACGATTTCATCGGCCATTCTTAAATGATTGGGGGGCAGGCCCTATTACGGTAAAATGATATGTACATTGTAACGATCTCAATCTGTGATTGGTTTGCAAAATCCTTCATTGCAGCGAAACCCACCATAAATTCAGCCAATCACAAATTGAGATGTTTACAGTGATTGATGCAGCTTTTACGGAATGGGTCTGGGTTGTGGTTGAACAGGGGTTCGATTCCTGGCAGGGGCAATTTGTTTCTGTATATTTAAATAATATTATTTTGTCGATATACCTATTCCATTTGTTTGAATCTTGTTCTAATATTATGCGATGCGAAATTTGATGCGAATTGAACGTTACTTACTACTTTGAATGATAATTTGCGTTTGCGAGAGTTTGCGTTGCTATTGTTTATATGTGTAATTTTAGTTTCATGGCAAGCGAAGTTTTGGGTAATCCCTATATAAAATAATATACATACAAGAACACCATGAAATTCACGATTCCTACCTTCCTCCTGCGCCTTCTTTCCTCCACAGGGATGAAACACCGCCAACTTCCTAACTATGGTGCTAGTACTAAAAACCCAATACTTGTTAAGGCCTGACCCGGGACTCGAACCCGGGACCTCGTCGCCCGCAGTCGAACATGCTATCCGCTAGACCAAAGAGGCAGTCAACTTAAAATATACAACGTCATATTATTATGACTAACTGTTTTTTTTTTAAATTAATTTATTAATTTAAAAAAATTCTAATCAGAAAGACCCAATCCTCCAAGAACCCTCGTCAGCAGCAGTCGACCATGATAACCACTAGACCAACGAGGCAGTTCATATTCATAAGCACTTGTAAAAAGTCTATTTGAGTAGCCCGCTACCATCTTAGACTGCATTATCACTTACCATCAGGTGAGACGGTGAGATCGCAGACAAGGCAAAAAAAAAAAGATTAGGTCAGAAGAGCAACGGTGGCATTGTTGCAGATACAACAAGTTCCTGTTGTACATCGGCGTGCCTTCGAGCGAGGTGGGCAAGACGAAGCCCGCGCAGCTGCTCAAGGTGATTGCGGAGTTTGCGCTGGAGTACCGCACCACGCGCGAGCGGGTGCTGCAGCAGCTGGAGAAGAGGGCCAACCACCGCGAGAGGAACAAGACCAGGGGCAAGATGATCATCGACGTGAGTCAGCTTCGTACATACATTCTTCTTCTTCTTGCCCTTTTCCCACGCTATGTGGGGTCGGCACAACATGTTTTCTTCTTCCACTCACTTCTGTTATCCGTCAATCTCTCATTCACCCCTTTTATACGCATATCTTCTTTTACACAATCCATCGTATGTATGTTCGTACATACATTCTAATATACATATATTTAAATTTTTTTTTATTGTCTTTTTTTTAAATTATTTAAATAAAATAATTAATATATAAACATTAAAACTAAGGCATTAAAGTTTAATTACGAATTCGTAACAACGCGACCACGACGACGATCAATATTCGACGACGACGACGAAGCTCGTCGGTGACGAGCAATATGTCGGTGTCGGTGACGCGATCCACAAGTTTACCACCTACCAAAAAGTGCTCAACGCGGTTAAAGAAGTTTTCACTTCAAAAAACATACAGTCGAATTGAGAACCTCCCCCTTTTTTGAAGTCTGTTAAAAAGGAGCTGTATTCGTGTCCAGGTGGGCAACTATTCCAACAAAAGCGGCGAGCATACAGCCGACAGCGCGCTCAAGGAGCTGCTGAAGAGCGACGCCGACGCCGACCTGTTAGCCGACAGGCGCAAACCGCCCCCCACACTACTAAAGTTAGTACACCATACTAACCTTATTTAAAAAAAAATAAAAAAATTGTTTATTTCAGACCCAGTCCATATTAATTTTAGTACCTACAAAATTAACTTAAAAACTATGTTAGTACACTCAAGATAAAACCTAATCATACTAATATTATTAATGCGAAAGTATGTTTGTTTGTTGGTTTGTTGGTTTGTCCTTCAATCACCCCGCAATGGAGCAACGTGATTTTTGGCATGGGCATAGTTGAGGACCTGGAGAGTGACATAGGCTACTTTTTATCTCGGAAAATTAAGGAGTTCCCGAGGGAATCAAAAAAACTTAAACCACGCGGACGTAGTCGCGGGCATTAGCTAGTTTATAATATAACATAATTAGCCGCTGGAACAATTCATACCCATGCCTGCCTGTCATTCAAATAATCCTTTACATTATAATTTTATTTTATTTTTATTTATTAGGTCTACTAACGGACACTTACATTAAAATGTATGTTTACAAAGTAAAGTTATTTCAACTAATGAATAAATAAACTACTTATGTTTCTTGATAAATTGTTTTATAATTTTCATACTCCTAATTTTATTTATTTGCGCCCAAAGTTGTCATCAATTTAGTGTGCAAATAGGAATCTTTCGAGGCTCGTAACTTTAAAATTAATATTTTTTTCAATATTTTATATATCAATAAACCTAGATAATGACGAGACAAATCGAAATAATACTTAGTTTTGAGCGTACAATGTGGCCAATTCTGTATAACATAATCTCTAAACTAAACTAAAATGGCAGCTTTACTAGTTCTGTCCCTTTCCGTAGGGCGTATTAAGAAAGGGTTAGCAATATTTGTAATGCTCTAATTTTAGTTTAGTTTAGAGATTGTGCACTACAGAATCAGTCCCATCATCAAATAATGTAGTAATTACGAGTTTACGTTTGTATGAAGAAGGTACCGGCTGGAGTCCCCTTAAGGTGTTGACTTCTGCTTACAGTGGTGAAGACGAGATCATAGAGAGCCTGGTGCGCTGCGCGACTTCCAAACGGAGGCCAATCGTACGGGAGCGTCGCCGCAACCGACTCGCCGACCGCAAGAGCTGTGAGTATACTCGTATGTGTACATATTTATTTGTATATTTATACTTATTCTTCGCTTAGACTTATATAAAAAGCGCTCACGAAAGTCAGATCGGTATAGTACAATTGGGTATTTGGCACCATCGAAACGCAAAAAACGGCACGGTCAAATTGTGCACAATGAACAATTTTTGCCTCAGTCGCTCATGAGTGCACTAGGCGACAAAATGTCGTATGTGTCGAATTGTTATTACAAAATTGAACCCTAAGCATAAAGATATATGGTTGGTTTTTGTGAACCGTTTGGTGTCTCTTTGTCTATTATCTATAGCTGTGTTTGTATAAGCGATTGTGGACGCTTTTTGAGTATTAATAATTTGTAGGTAATGTTGTATCCTTAGTTGGTAAATCGATGGGTATTTGACAACTATTCAAATAAATTATTTTTTGTGACTATCGCAAAAATCGTAATATCCATATCCCCTGTTAGTTTTATGTTGAATAACTATGTTAAACTATCGATTAAAGTAATAAAGTGCGTCGAACTTTGATGACGTCACTATGCAGTTTTTCATACTAACCACGCGTTTTGACGTTTAAAAAAAAGTTGCTGATTTGACTAGTCAAATACCCAAGCATTGGTATGTCATAAAAATTAATATGTCACCCAAGTACCTACTTAGTCATACTTTAAATATAGGTATGTTATGTTATTTACAAATTACAATGTCGTAGCTTCATAAATAAATATGTCATAATATTATATTAGAATTTTAAAAAAAAAAGGTACTTGAGTACATAATTTTCATGTCATAAAATAAATGTAATCACAATGTATTATTATATTAAAAGTACACAAGTACATAAATTTTATCCTCGCTCGTTGGGTGCGGCGCGTACAATACTTCAGAGAATACATTTAACTTTGATGATTTATCACTTTTATCCATGAATCTGGTGATTTGGTATTTTGTGCTTTGCGAATTATTTATAATCATAACATAAAATGCTATTAAGTAAAATACTATTAGCCACTGAAGTTTATTTATGGAAAGGCTTTAATCTTTATTAATATATATATAGCTGCTCGTGCTGATTCACTGATTGATCACCTCTCCTGTAAAATTTTGTATGAACATTTTTTTTTTCACTCATCGTTTCGTATAGAAGGCAAAAATTCATTAAGAGGAAAAATACAGAGAGAGCTGATGATTGAGGATTTCGAAGACGGATGAAGAGCACCAGCCAGGGTATTGAAGATAGGTGGGGGGTGCTCGACCAAATGTCACTCGAAACTTCATCCAATTGACAGTGAGCTGAAAAAAAATTCAAAATGGCGGATTTAAGATGGCCGCCATACAAACTTCGTCGGTGTCTAGCTCGGAGAGTATAAAAGATGGAAGAGTGGTTTCTTGGCAAAAGATGATCAGGACATGAAGGTCTACTCGATGAACAGGAAAAAAATTCAAGATGGCGGAATTTATTTTTCCATAGAAAAGGGTACTTATTGAAGATAGGGGGGGGGTGCTAGACCAAATATCACTCGAAACTTCATCCAATTGACAATGAGCTGAAAAAAAATTCAAAATGGCGGATTTAAGATGGCCGCCATACAAATTTCGTCGGTGTCTATCTCGGAGAGTATAAAAGATGGAAGAGTGGTTTCTTGGCAAAAGATGATCAGGACATGAAGATCTATTTGATGAACAGGAAAAAAATTCAAGATGGCGGAATTTATTTTTCAATAGAAAATGTATGGCGAATAATGAAGAGGCTACAAGTGTAGAACTATGCAAGACTACAGTTCCTTTTCAAGATTTGTTTTTATGGAAGAATTCTTATTTTGACGAATGGTTCGGAGAAAAAATATGGAGAGAGATGTTGATCGAAGGTTCGGATGATGGGTGAGGAGCACGGTCAGGGTATTAAAGATAGGTACCTACTTAGGGGCTGCTCAAACAAAAAGGGAGGGGCGGGGGGTTAGTGGTCATTGTTTTATGTTTTTCCTTTATGAGAATTTTCTTTTACGTCGGACGCTTGGCGTGCTGACGCTTCCACTGTGATCACTAGCATAGCAGTGTGTTGTTCAGATCAGAACACGTAGACAATAAACCAGCTGCCCGATTATGTAAGAATTGTCGATCAAATCGTAAAAGTTCGGCGTCAAAGTAAAATAAACCATAACAGCATTGAATTAGAGCTCAATTTCGTGTTTCGAAATTGAGCTCTAATTTAATGCTGTTGTGGTTTATTTTACTTTGACGCCGAACTTTGACGATTTGATCGGCCATTCTTACATAATCGGGGGGCAGGATAGTAGGACAGCGAGTAAGTAGACAGTGGACCACGCGGCCCACTACGCGGTCCGCTGCAGCGGGCCGCGCAACCACGCGCCATACTAGTTAATATATATATAGCTGCTCGTGCTGATTCACTGATTGATCACCTCTCCTGTAAAATTTTGTATGAACATTTTTTTTTTCACTCATCGTTTCGTATAGAGGACAAAAATTCATTAAGAGGAAAAATACAGAGAGAGCTGATGATTGAGGATTTCGAAGACGGATGAAGAGCACCAGCCAGGGTATCGAAGATAGGTGGGGGGTGCTCGACCAAATGTCACTCGAAACTTCATCCGATTGACAGTGAGCTGAAAAAAAATTCAAAATGGCGGATTTAAGATGGCCGCCATACAAATTTCATCGGTGTCTATCTCGGAGAGTATAAAAGATGGAAGAGTGGTTTCTTGGCAAAAGATGATCAAGACATGAGGGTCTACTTGATGAACAGGAAAAAAATTCAAGATGGCGGAATTTATTTTTCCATAGAAAAGGGTATTGAAGATAGGTGGGGGGTGCTCGACCAAATGTCACTCGAAACTTCATCCAATTGACAGTTAGCTGAAAAAAATTTCAAAATGGCGGATTTAAGATGGCCGCCATACAAATTTCGACGGTGTCTATCTCGGAGAGTATAAGAGATGGAAGAGTGGTTTCTTGGCAAAAGATGATCAGGACATGAAGGTCTACTTGATGAACAGGAAAAAAATTCAAGATGGCGGAATTTATTTTTCCATAGTTAATGTATGGCGAATATTGAAGAGGCTACAAGTGTAGAACTATGCAAGACTACAGTTCCTTTTCAAGATTTGTTTTTATGGAAGAATTCTCATTTTGACGAATGGTTCGGAGAAAAAATATGGAGAGAGATGTTGATCGAAGGTTCGGATGATGGATGAGGAGCACGGTCCTACTTAGGGGCTGCTCAAACAAAAAGGGAGGGGCGGGGGGTTAGTGGTCTTTGTTTTATGTTTTTCCTTTATGAGAATTTTCTTTTACGTCGGACGTTTGGCGTGCTGGCGCTTCCACTGTGCTCTGCACTAGCATAGCAGTGTGTTGTTCAGATCAGAACACGTAGACAGTAAACCAGCTGCCCGATTATGTAAGAATTGTCGATCAAATCGTAAAAGTTCGGCGTCAAAGTAAAATAAACCATAACGGCATTGAATTAAAGCTCAATTTCGTGTTTCGAAATTGAGCTCTAATTTAATGCTGTTTGGTTTTTTTTACTTTGACGCCGAACTTTGACGATTTGATCGGCCATTCTTACATAATCGGGGGGCAGGATAGTAGGACAGCGAGTAAGTAGACAGTGGACCGCGCGGTCCACTACGCGGTCCGCTAGCGGGCCGCGCACCCACGCGCCATACTAGTTAATATATATATAGCTGCTCGTGCTGATTGACTGATTGATCACCTCTCCTGTAAAATTTTGTATGAACTTTTTTTTTTTCACTTATCGTTTCGTATAGAAAACAAAAATTCATCCGGAGGAAAAATACGGAGAGAGCTGATGATTGAGGATTTCGAAGACGGATGAAGAGCACCAGCCAGGGTATCGAAGATAGGTGGGGGGTGCTCGACCAAATGTCACTCGAAACTTCATCCAATTGACAGTGAGCTGAAAAAAAATTCAAAATGGCGGATTTAAGATGGCCGCCATACAAATTTCTTCGGTGTCTATCTCGGAGAGTATAAAAGATGGAAGAATGGTTTCTTGGCAAAAGATGATCAGGACATGAGGGTCTACTTGATGAACAGGAAAAAAATTCAAGATGGCGGAATTTATTTTTCCATAGAAAAGGGTATTGAAGATAGGTGGGGGGTGCTCGACCAAATGTCACTCGAAACTTCATCCAATTGACAGTGAGCTGAAAAAAAATTTCAAAATGGCGGATTTAAGATGGCCGCCATACAAATTTCGTCGGTGTCTATCTCGGAGAGTATAAAAGATGGAAGAGTGGTTTCTCGGCAAAAGATGATCAGGACATGAAGGTCTACTTGATGAACAGGAAAAAAATTCAAGATGGCGGAATTTATTTTTCCATAGAAAATGTATGGCGAATATTGAAGAGGCTACAAGTGTAGAACTATGCAATGTTCCTTTTCAAGATTTGTTTTATGGAAGAAATCTCATTTTGACGAATGGTTCGGAGAAAAAAATATGGAGAGAGATGATGATCGAAGGTTCGGATGATGGGTGAGGAGCACGGTCAGGGTATTAAAGATAGGTACCTACTTAGGGGCTGCTCAAACAAAAATGGAGGGGCGGGGGGTTGATGGTCTTTGTTTTATGTTTTTCCTTTATGAGAATTTTCTTTTACGTCGGACGCTTGGCGTGCTGGCGCTTCCACTGTGCTCACTAGCATAGCAGTGTGTTGTTCAGATCAGAACACGTAGACAATAAACCAGCTGCCCGATTATGTAAGAATTGTCGTGTTTCGTGTTTCGAAATTTTCGTGTTTCGAAATTGAGCTCTAATTTAATGCTGTTATGGTTTATTTTACTTTGACGCCGAACTTTGACGATTTGATCGGTCATTCTTACATAATCGGGGGGCAGGATAGTAGGACAGCGAGTAAGTAGACAGTGGACCACGCGCTCCACTACGTGGTCCGCTTTAGCGGGCCGCGCAGCCACGCGCCATACTAGTCTATACTAATGGTATACCTACCTAAATGCGAAAGTTTGCATGGATGGATGGATGTTTGTTACTCAATCACGCCAGAATGGCTGAACGGATCTGGATGAAATTTGGCACAGAGATGTATTATAATCTGGAATAACACATTTTTATCCCGGAAAATTAAGGAGTTCCCGCGGGAATCATAAAACCTTGATCCACGCGGACGAAGTCGCGGGCATCATCTAGTAATAAATAGAAGCTTTATTGTGGCTGATTCTGTATAACACAATCTCTAAACTAAACTAAAATGGCAGTTTTAAATCTAGTTCTGTCCTTTTCCGCAGGGAGTATTATGAAAGGGTTAGCAATATTTGTAATGCTCTAATTTTAGTTTAGTTTAGAGATTGTGCACTCCAGAATCAGCCCCATTGTTTCCTTATTGCTAGCTGTACACGGCTGTACACAAAACACAATATAGACTACGACTACATTAAAAACTAGCAATAAAACGACCTCCGTGGCGCAGCGGTGAGCGCTGTTGTCTTAACGTGCGGAGGTCCCGGGTTCGATCCCCGGCAGGATCAATTTGGGAATTTATATTTCCTGAATTTTACTGGTCTAGCCTGCTGTGAGGCTTCAGCCGTGGCTAGTTACCACCCTACTGGCAAAGACGTGCCGCCAAGCGATTTAGCGTTCCGGTACGATGCCGTGTAGAAACCGAGGGGTATTGATGGTAGCAGGCTAACCTGTTAGCTACCATCAATACCCTTATTCGGTTTATTCTGCTACCATCTTAGACAGCATCATCACTTACCATCACGTGTCAGCTTGTCAGAAGCTAACCAGTTGCTTACCTTTTTTAAGTTTAACTGTTTTAGGCTGTGTTCCGAAATACACTGCGAGCACTGTAAGGTGTGACGTCACTTTAGTACACTGCGAAGCCGTTCCTTTATAGTTAGGTATACTGGGTACTGCTTAAAACGGAACGCTGTCAGCACTGAGACAAACACTGAGAGCACCTTACCTCGAAAACGCCAGTGCTCACAGTCCAAAGATGGCGTCGATTAATGACGTCATATATTTCCCTAGGATACTGCAGCAGTTTACTGTCAGTTATAACGGAACGAATTTCTCCACAGTAAAGAGCACTGAACAGTGCTCGCAGTCTATAACGGAACACAGCCTTAGTCTGTTTGAGGGTTTCGTTCTGTCACTCCTAGATAGCACTCACACCACACATAAACGAGTGCAAAGGGAACATCTTGACAGACAGTGTGAGATCTATAGAGCTAACTTTGACTTGGCTCAGACTTTACTAAGAGTTAAAACGAGATGGACTTATGCGAGTAATGAATGAACGAGAAGTTTAATTCGCTATAATCCGCCACAGCAGACCAATCTATGTGGTACAGTGCGTGTCCTTCACCAATAGCATGCGAACAACCACCACCCAGCAATTCGCACCGGCACCGCACCACACCACACAAATCCTCCAAATCACTCTCAACGTACGTTTCACTCCGAAACCGGAGCATCTTCAGGAGATGTTGACTCGACAATGCACGATTGTAAAGTAGGTAACGAGTTGTGCACGATGTGAGTAACATAAATGGGTCTCGTTTTAACCATGTCTTAAGTCTAAGCAAAGTCAAACTTCGCTCTATAGATCTCACGCTGAGTCTGTCAAATGAGCTGAGTCGCCATCACTTAAGCCCTGGCCTTTACAACAAGCTGTGTTAGCATCAGGCGAATCTTTCATTACTCTTGCGTTTAGTGATATTTTACAACTAAGTACTAACGTTTGATGAAGTTATATTAGATTTAGATAGATTTTAATTGATGAAGCATTATATACTTACATAATATTATGACATTATAGCCAGCCATTTGTATACATAGACTTATTGTAAGAGTAGGTAATTTGAATGTTACTTGGTCTATAAAGCCTGACGTTATAATATATATATTTGTAATTAATTATTCAAGACAATGGGGCTGATTCTGTAGTGCACAATCTCTAAACTAAACTAAAATTAGAGCATTATAAATATTGCTAGCCCTTTCATAATACTCCCTACGGAAAGGGACAGAACAAGATTTAAAGCTGCCATTTTAGTTTAGTTTAGAGATAGTGTTAAACAGAATCAGCCCCATTATTTATTTAATCAAGATGTTATTCCTGTGAAATGTTCTCCTAATACTAGAACATACTTGTACTACTATGTTAGGTATTTAAATACTTGAAAATTTGTACGTCAGGGTTGCCTGACTGGATATGCTGCGACTTTTCATATTGTACCCATTGTAACACATATTCAGACAAATAAATTCATTCTATTCTATTCTATTCTTTGACTTGCAGTGAACAGGACCCTAGATGGAAACCAGTCATGGCCCGGCAAGCAGCCCACTGAGCAGTAAGTTAGCTCGACTGGCTAGTGAAAGCTGAGTGTCGGTTATTTAACGTTTCTAGATAAATATTAGGGCTGATTCTGGTGTAGGTACACAATCTCTAAGCTAAACTATGACAGCACTACAAATATTGCTAATTAGCTGATGCCCGCGACTTCGTCCGCGTGGTTGAAGTTTTCCGGGATAAAAAGTAGCTGGTCCTCAACTAGGTATAGCCATGTCAATTTTTTTTAAATTATTAAATATAAATAGTTTATTATTATTCTACTATGCCAGTAACGTTCGCAAAAAGGCGGCCACTGAAAATTAGCGTTGGGGCACCTGGTACCTCAGATGTGCGCCATCATAGTGGTTTCGTGTCTGAGA
The DNA here is from genome assembly GCA_917051295.2 of Erebia ligea. NCBI lineage: Eukaryota > Metazoa > Arthropoda > Insecta > Lepidoptera > Nymphalidae > Erebia > Erebia ligea. The sequence goes on along the minus strand of OU785222.1, from coordinate 429,189 downwards.
GGCCCGGAGTCCCAACACGAGCTGAGTGGCTTACCTGTTTGTTGCACTGCTGTACAATACAGTTGATTTTGTATGTAAGTGTTAAGTCTAATTAGTTTATTTCTGTGCAGTGCCTCAAATAAAGATTTTTCTTTCTTTTCTTTCTTTCAAAAAAAAATAGCCGAATTGGTCGAGCCGTTCTCGAGTTTTGCGCTTAGCAACATTCATTTTTGGGTAATTCTCATGAAATACCGAAATTCGATCATGATAAACTGACAAATAATATTGAAATGAATTTGTATTTATTTTCTATGGATTTCGTAGAACTGATGATACTAGATTTTAATTATATAGTGGTCCCCAGAATAAACGTGTTTTATAAGAATTATGTGGATATTTAAAAAAATGAATGTGAGGAAATGACGACCTAGGTGAGGGAATGACCAATACGAGCAATTCATGAACCATGGAAAATGAAATTATGCTTAATTCTAAGGAAATTATGTTTATTTTTATACATATAATCTATTTATTTAGTAAATCAAATGTTATTTTCTTACATTAGTAGGAACTATTACACTGAAAATCACAAGATTTGGTTCCTCTTTTCATACACTATACTAAAGCGCCTTCATCAGAAACTGATGGTATTTCCCCTGGTACTAAGTGTGCCCATACCGCCATAGTCCTCCTACTTGCGTCGTATTCCCCATTACTGAGGGCCGTGACCCCTTCCACCAATAATCCTTCTATGACATGAACGATGTCGCGCCATGTTGCTCGGTTTTTTGCGACATGCAGGGCTTCGTGGACCTTGCTATCGAGAGCGGTGCGGATTTGATCTGACCAACGCATCGGGCTACGTCCCCGAGGCCTCTTTCCGTCCACTTTGCCAGTAATGACAATCTTTTTTCAAGATTGTGCCCCTCCCTTCTGGCAATGTGGCCGAAATAATCAAGGATCCTCTGGAGACAGGTGGCTGATAGCCTTTTCGTGATTTTCAGCCTTTTGAGGATCGACGCGTTGGTTCTGTGCGCTGTCCAAGGTATCCTAAGCATTCTCCTCCAGCACCACATCTCGAAAGCGTCAATACGATGTCGGTCAGCAGCTTTTACTGTCCATGTCTCAGCTACATACAGCATACATAAATATCGGGAATATAAGTGTGCGAACAAGACGTATTTTGGTGTTGATTGATATCTGTTTGTCAATCCAAGTCTTATGCAGCTGTGACATGGCACTTTTGGCCATTCCAATCCGCCTCCTAATTTCCACCTCACATGGGTGGTGTTATTTGTTGGTACCCAGGTATATAAAGTTCTCCACAGTCTCGAGGTTGAGTGAGCCAGTGAGTTCCAACTGTTTGGCACGGTCTACCACCATTACCTTCGCTTTGGATCTGTTTACGGAGAGACCCATTTCTTGACTTACTTGTACTGCCATAGTATCATGTCTGTTATTGTCAGAAAGAGAACAAAAACTTTGGGGTCTAACAGTATCATTGTCACGTAAATATAACACTCCTGTATGGAGTGAGACTTAATGCCTTGCACCCCCAAAATGAACTGCCTGAATCTCTTCATTGTATTTGCAACAATAGTTTTCACTGAAGTCTATATACTGACTATATGACTGCCTCGTTGGTCTAGTGGTTATCATGATCGACTGCGGCTGACGAGGTCCCGAGTTCGAGTCCCGGGTCGGGCCATAATTAAGTGTTGGGTTTTTCTGATTAGAAATTCTCAGTACTAGCCTGGAGTTAGGAAATTGGTGGTGTTTCACCCCCGTGCCTCGGAGAGCACGTTAAGCCGTCGGTCCCGGTTATTATCACTAACATGATAATAGTCGTTAAAGCCCGCCAACCCGCATTGGAGCAGCGTGGTGGGTCTAAGCTCTAATTCCCTCTCTCCTATGAGAGTAGAGGCCTTTGCCCAGCAGTGGGACGTTAATGGGCTGTAGTGGTGGAAGTCTATATAAATAATTTCATTGTCAGTCAATTGCTTTTTAAGTTCTGAAATGGTCTGATTTAATTTTGCTTCTTCGCTTATCTTCTTTTTTCTTGGCATTATTTGACCCTACAACAAGATCGAAGCAGTGAATTCAAGAGTTAGCTAAAGCAAACAATCAAAACAGCAAGCTGACCCAGTTAAAAATCATTCCCTCATAAATCATCATTCCCTCACTACAAATTTATGTGAGGGAATGACGGTGAAGGAATGACGAAATAAAGAATATTCAAAAAAAACTCGTGACATAACCTTACTTTTAAAAAAGTAATTTTGCTTAAGTTTATTACTCCCAAAACCCTACTTCTCTATGCAGTTAATAATGGTTAAAGTATATACCTTTTGTTTTTTTAGGTTGTGATGGAATGACGATCAAAAATGTAATCACACAAAAAAATAAATAAATCTTTTTGTAACACAAACTCCAACACGCTCACGTTCAATTCGCCATATTCTTAAATTGACAGTACTGCCAACATTAGTACATAATACCTCAATGACTGCCAACTTTCTAAAAATAATGGTAGCGTTCATGTTTGATTAAAAATGCGTTCATAAATCGATTGCCAGTAAAATGTGAGGGAATGATTTATTTTTATGAGACACGTGTATATATTTTTTTTTTAAATTTATTTATTACTTTATAAAACAAATTAAGTTTTTTTTTATTAATCTATTATATTTTTTATCAATCGGTCATACTTGCAAGTCTTTTATAACATTTTTTTGGTTGTTTGATGATTTAATAGTTATTGAAATCGGAGCTTGGGACATAGTGAGGGAATGATTTTAGAGACATTATATAGTATGTATTTTTTTTATTTAGACATATCGATCCAAAATGATAAGTGAATCTTTTAGCCACAGTGATGTAGATTCCATGGAAATATTGATAACCGTTATATGTTTGTTAGAATTTTAATAAAACTTGAAGGACAAGAATTTCGGGATTTCATGAGAATTACCCTTTTATTTATAAAAAAATAATATATATATTCTCTGCAGAGATGCACAGAACTAGAATCGGGATCATTTTAGTTTAGTTTAAAGATTGTGTTATACAGAATTGGTCACATTATATATATACTGGAAACACTGGGACCATGTATAACATGCAAACCAAAAAAAACTCCACATTCGGGGATACGTGAATTTTAATTTCCCACCATTTTGCACTCTCAGCTTTCTATAGACAACTATCGATCTTTAGAAGAATTTAACGCATACCAATGGCGGACAAAATCGCGACATTAATAATTAGCCGTCGTCGTCAACCGACAGACGTCCACTGCTGGACATAGGTCTCTTATGGTTTTCCACAAGCTACGGTCTAGAATCTAGACTCTAGATCCAGTAATTCCATGTGACTCGCTTGACGTCGTCCGTTCATCGAGTGGGGGGTCTGCCAACGCTATGCTGTCCAGTGCGGGGTCGGCTTTCCAGCACCTTGGGACCCCATCGTCCATTGGTTCTCCGAACTATGTACCCCGCCCATTACCACTTCAGCTTTGCAACTCGTCGAGCTATATCGGTGACTGATAGGAAGCAATTCACTTAAATCATAATCGGGTTGAAACAAGAAAAACCCCTTTTTTTCGAATTTACCGCCAAAATGTCTACCCTCAGTCCACTAAGATCCAATGACTGGATCCACCAGTGGAATATATGGCACCGATAAAACCGAGTTTAGTGTGCCCCACCGTTACTCACATCTATAGGAACGCTTTAGTGTAGTCCACTACCACCAACACTACAGTCCATTAACGTCCCACTGCTGGACACAGGCCTCTACTCTCATAGGATAGGATTTAGAGCTTAGACCCACCACGCTGCTCCAATGCGGGTTGGCGGGCTTTGACGACTATTATCATGTTAGTGATAATAACCCGACGGCTTAACGTGCTCTCCGAGGCAGGGGGGTGAAACAACCCCAACCTCCAACTCCGGGCTGGCACTGAGAATTTCTTAACTGAAAAACACAGTAGGTACCTAACAATTTTTATGCCCGACTGGGAATCGAACCCAGGACCTCGTGATCCGTAGTCGACCATGCTAACCGCTAGACCAACGAGGCAGTGAGTTAGTGAAGTGGCCGGGCAGTATATTCTCTCTCTTCAGTAGTTCCTTCATTGCTGAAGATTGCGCTCCTGGCTAGATCCTACCCTCGCCACTATATTAACAAACTCTTTATTGCTAAACTATAAGAGGATCGAAATGGACACTGAACTTCTATCCATCCAGATGGTGGATCACAGCAGCTGTGAACTCCAGAGTGCTATATTGTATTTTTACTTGTGCAAAAATAAATTAAAAAAACCGGCCAAGTGCGAGTCGGACTCGCGCACCGAGGGTTCCGTACAAACCTGTAGTAAGTTTTACGATTTATGACGTATTAAAAACAAGACGAAATGAACCGCAAAACTAACTTTGTTTGTAGAGGTTTACCGTTAATATAAAAAAAACTATGCTAGTTAGAGCATTGGCTATAGTTTTCCTGTAAAATATACATAAATTCCTATTGACCATAATTATTTCCGATTTTTCGATTGGTAAACTCCGGAGATAAGGGGGGGGGACGGTATTTTTTTCGACATTTTGCCCGATAAATCAAAAACTATCATGACTAAAAATAATTAAAAATCTGTTTTAGAATGTACAAAGTAAACCCTTTCATATGATACCCCACACAGTACAGTTATCTCACTTTTAAATTTCAACCCTCCGATTTTCCCCCCTTTTTAAATAAGAACAAAAATAATTTCCAATTTTTTTTAATTCCAGTGTCTTTGGGCCAATAATATACACAACTATTCCAAATTTCATGTCGATAGCTTCGGTAGTTACTGAAATAATCGAGTGTGACGGACGGACAGACAGACAGACGGAGAAAGTCGCACCATAAGGGTTCCATTTTACCATTTTGGTACGGAACCCTAAAAATAAACCATTCACCAGTTTTTTTTTTTTTTTAGTTTTTTCGAGGGGGAAATCTTGCTAAGATACCCGACTTCTCCCCCAGAAGTTATGTATTATGTAGGTAGGATTTGTACCTACTAAAACACCCTCGGTGGCCACCATCTGCATATCAGGAGGTTCCGAAATCTCTATAAAGAACTAGTGGATTGAGGCGTCCATGATGATCACCGAAGTTTGCAAAGTGATTTTAAACATGATTTCTGTTTCAGGTCTCCTGCGGAACTGCAACGCAACTGCAGATTATAGAAAGTTCTAATTTAAGTTAATGTTGTTAATACCTACTCGATATCTCATTTAGATTTAGGTACTTTATCGAATCTCACCGTAATCCTAAACGGTAGTGTATGTTTAACCAATACACACAATGTACCTACAATCTGTGTTCACGCATATACGAATTTTTTTTATAGAGGTTAATTTAAAAAAAACCAGGGCGGGTACCTTTTAATAACTTCTTAAGGGCAGCTTTACATAATACTAAAAAACTTTTGACACAGAATCAATATTTTATTATTGATCTGACTAATTACTTATAGAAATAACAATTTTTTTCAAACTAAAGAAAAACATTTGAATTGGCAGCTCTTTAGACAGCATTACGCCATTCATCCATTCTCGGATTTGTTGTTCAACTAGTCTTATTGATCTGAAAGCGCGCGAAAGCGGACGTATTGTTTCATACAACGCGCAAGCGTCGCTCCATACAGTGAGCGTTGTCGGATTTATCACGCGACTAGTCGACTGAGATGTACGCATACAGATCCTAATTCACGGAACAGTCGACGCTCCCACACAGATGAAGTGTCGTTATTAATATTTGCACTCACACATCTAAATCAACTAATTAAGTAGTGGGGCGCGTTATTTCATCTTAGACAAGCTCCTACCTTCTAAGAACACAGAGTTGAAGAGCGTATAGACGGCACAGTGAAAAGTTTAAATTATCTTTTTGTATAAAATTTTTTAACACAAGTTTTTCAGTGTTATGTAGAGAAGGGCAACCCTTAAGGGGTCATTAGTATTTTTAAATTAACCCTGTATATCGTTAATTTAGCTAAGTACTCTGATCTTAGGTTATTAATGTAAAGTTGAATACATGCACTTGTGTAGTGCGTTCACAAGTTGCGACTTGCTCAACTTATTTTATTACCTCTACCTACTAACGGAAATTGCGCAGCTTGGGAACTTACAAGTTACTCTGGGAGACGTATAGCGAACATACATAAGTAAACTATACATAAAAATCTTATCTACGCATTTTCGTTACGGACGGTTTTTGCCGGCTAGGGTACCCCTCCCCCTCCGCATCGTACTATTTTTGACGACCTCCGTGGCGCAGTGTTGAGCGCTGTTGCCTAAACGTGCGGAGGTCCCGGGTTCGATCCCCGGCAGGGTTTGGAAATTTATAATTTCTGAATTTACCCTGGTCTGGCCTGGTGGGAGGCTTCGGCCGTGGCTAGTTACCACCCTATCGGCAAAGACGTGCCGCCAAGCAATTTAGCGTTCCGGTACGATGCCGTGTAGAAACCGAATAGGGGTATGGGTTTAATAACTGCCATGCCCCTAACAGGTTAGCCCGCTGCCATCTTAGACTGCATCATCACTTACCATCAGGTGAGATCGCAGTCAAGGGCTAACTTGTAGTGGATAAAAAAAAAGTAACTACTATAAGTAACTTCGTTCCAAAACTAACACTGTGGTTTTAGTCCCCATGTAGGTTCTCTCCATGCGAACCGCTCCCAGTTACGCAGTAACATTAACCTACCTAAAAGCCATAATTTTCGACTATGTGAAGTGACGTGATTAGTGAATACACGCCGATAGTCGTGTTCCATGGATTCATAATATTACTTAATTAAATACCAAACTAGCATTTTATTTTTAAATTCACCTCGAAACTTCAAACTCAATATGTCCGTTGTGGGGCGTCGCTTTTTGTAATAGAAGTCCTAATGTAAAGTCGTGCTGATTTTGTGCGCTGAATGACGATAAAAGCGGGGTTTAATTGCATCGCACCAGCTGATTACGGCACGGCAACACTTTACCAATAATAAGCAAAATAATATAGCTACGATGCCACCATTTCAGTGCGGCTATATACGACACGATCCTATAAATAGCCAATTCAAATTAAATATCATTGAAACTAACGTATTTTCTGTGCTTATGCGGTGTAGTGTGCGTCAGTCGGTTACAAACTTAAGGATAGTTTCGATTCTACTTTCAAAATTAACTTGTAGTATTTACAGATTTTGCATGTTCCCCATAGGTCTAGGTGCTCGCATTTTTTGTAAAAATAATATGTAATGTGTAATTAAGTCTGTAAGTTTAACGAATTAAAACATACACAATATTGATACCAACTGAAGACTTTTCTAGCCTTGACTGTGTCGGGACATGTCAGCATGTTGTGTTTTTACTTTTCTTTTTAATAAGGTATTTATCTTTTAATAAATATCTGTATAAATAAAAAGTATAACAATATATTTTGTTTTATTTGACGAACTCCATGGCGCTAAGCAGTAGACGTGCAGAACTTTTTGAATAGGGATGATGATTATATGAAAAACAAATTATTTCTAACTGAATATTAAATAGAGGGTCTTCCAAAAGACCTAAAATTCACACCTCGGTTAGTTTTAAGTTTGATAACCATTTTAAAATATACTGACGAACTTTCCACCTACGTTCCTTAGAAACATCATAGGTGGCACTGTCTTCCCCCCTTAGGACAAAAGAGTGCAATGAGCATAGAGGTATAATATTAGATAACACAACAAACATTCATTAAACTAGTTATCAAAATACTGTATCATACAGGTAATATTATATTCAAAGATATCTTGCATTCCATCTCCATGTCCTCTATTTCTGACATTATATTTTACATAGGTACTAATATTATAAATCCACCACTACAGCTCATTAACGTCCCACTGCTGGGCACAGGCCTCCACTCTCATAGGAGAGAGGGAATTAGAGCTTAGACCCACCACGCTGCTCCAATGTTTAGGGCGGGTAATTAATAGTTAAAACATCACTTTTATTCATTCGAATTTTAAAACATCTTTGAGATATTCTTTGCAACTTTTTATTTTCACAATATCCCTACTTACCTTGGAATAAATTGATTTATCTGAGTGAGCTACTCACAAAGAACAGAAAACCCCCAAAGAAAATTACCAATAGCTTTGATAGAATAAGTAATTTCATAATGATATAGCTGCGGGTTAGATAATAAAACTCTTTAATTTGAAAGCTATATAATTTAAATTATTTACAAATATGCTAATAAAATGATCACGTAAGCTATTTATTTTACTTCCAGGTATAAGGTTTTCACAATTATTTATATAGGCTTGTAGAGTAGAGTGGTAACATACTTCTTTCTGTACCTATGTGTTGCAGAGAGCACCATAACACCATCTTTGATTGATAAAGCATACAAATGGTTTAGCATCACATGATTGGGTTCAGGCAATAAGGTAGGTTCACACTGAAAATATAAAAATAAATATTTTTAAGTTAAATAATATGTATAAAAAGATTTTGAAAATTAAAATGGAAATATTGCAAATGGGTTGACTAAAAAATTTCATTCCAGAATATGATTAATTAACAATTTAAAAAAAATATTTTTTTTAAACCTTTCACTGGTTTTCTTTAGGCAAATTCCATACCAATCGAAAGTATGAAGCCTATATAGTATAGAATATGCAAACGTTAGGTTGACTATTTTTTTCCCGTCACAACTCTTGGGTAGGCAGGTATAAACAGGTAAATCGATACTAACTTAACTTTAATTCCTTAACCAGACCAGTGCAAATTACTAGAGAGTTGTGCCGGAAAAAAATAGTCAAACTAACGTCTGCTTATATTCTATAGGCTTCATACTTTCGATTGGTATGGAATTTGTCTATTAACCAAACTAGTGAAAAATTCAAAATTCAAATGGTTTTTATTCAAATAAACTTTTACAAGTGCTTTCGAATCGTCGAATGAATCTACCACTGGTTCGGAATGCCATTCCTACCGAGAAGAACCAGCAAAAAACTCGGCGGTTCCTCTTTTGAAATAAAAATCATTAACAATTTCATTAATGTATACTATACAATATAAGTAACCGCTGTCCTTAGCATTTCTGGAGCGAGTCAAATGCTCTTTTGTCATTTACGTAATTTTCAACAGTATAATAAGCTTTTTTAAAAAGCATACTATTAATGGATTTCTTAAACTTGGGTAAAGGCAAGTTTAAAATAGATTGTGGAATTTTGTTATAAAATAGAATGCTCATTCCTACGAACGACCTTGGGACTTTCTTGAGGCGGAGAGGATGGAGTCACGAGCTTATGGCAGTTTCTAGTTGGCCTATCGTGCAGATCGCATATTCTTTTGTAATTCTGAAGGTGCTGTTTTGCGAAGATTAAATTACTGTACTGTACTGTATATTGCGAGGCTGTAAGAATACCTATTTCCTTGAATTTCTCTCTAAGGGATTCGCGCGGTTTTAAATTATAAATTGCACGTATTGCCCTTTTTTATAGTACAAAATTTTTTTGAATATCTGCCGCTTTACCCCATAGCAAGATTCCGTAAGACATAATACTATCAAAGTAAGCAAAATATACAATTTTTGCAGTTTCAACGTCAGTAAACTGTCGAATCTTTCTCATAGCGTAAGCAGCAGAGCTGAGTTTGCCAGCCAGAGTTGATATATGGGTGCCCCATTGAAGCTTTGAATCTAAGGTCACCCCCAGGAACACAGTGGTCTCTTCTATTTTTAAAATATGTATCATTATTTACAGTTAAATTCATGTTTCCTGTGGAAGTCCACAGGAAACATCCACAGGAACAAGGTGCAATTGCACCAATTGCACCAATTGGTGCAAAAGATTCAATGCAATTGGTTTTCTTTGCATTTAAAAGTAAATTATTTACAGTAAACTGAGAAATTGCATTATTTACGTCGTCATAATTATCCTTATTTCTATCGGATTTAAAAATCAAGGACGTATCGTCAGCAAATAGCACAATATCGCAAGTATTTTGGACGTAATATGGTAAATCATTTATATACACCAAGAACATGAAGGGACCCAGAATGGAGCCTTGAGGAAAACGCATTAGTGAGGCTGATCCGGACGACTTCACATCGTTGATCGTTTGAATGCGATCACTGACTAGATAATCGCATAAGACGAAATTTTATAAGCAGTCTTTCACAGTTCAAGGTATAATATTATGGAATGGTCTCCCATTAAACATACGACAATCAAGGTCACTTGAAATATTTAAAAAATCTGTTAAGAATTTCTATCTATCTTAATACAGACGATTAGTTTTTATTGTTATTTAGTTTAAGTAACATTAAATACATACCTAATATATATTAGTTTATTTTCATATATTTATTATAAGTATTATGTTATTTGTGTAAATGGTTTATGTATTAGTATGTAGGTATTTGTGTGTATGTTTATGTTAATACACCACCCGCAAGTTAATCTCCTCAACTTCTCCTAATCCGAAGGTTGCCTGGCAGAGATCGCTACTAAGCGATAAGGCCGCCTTTTTTGTATTACCTACTTAATTTCTGTGTATTTGTGTTTCCTTTATTTTTCTGTGTTGTGGTGTACAAAAAGAGTATTAATAATAATAATAATAATAATAATAATAAGACGCAATGAGGTCAAGTGCAGTGTCTTTGATATAGTCAAGTGTAGTCAAGTGTAGTAGATCAAGTGCAGTGTATATTGGGATGTTGCGTATGTAAAATATAAATATTTTATTAGTGATTATTAATTATAGGATCTCCTAGAAGACCTAAAATCCACGCGTGCTCTTTACGCGTGTTATTTTGATGTTTGATAACTTTCCGAGATAAAATGTAACCTCTATGTTAATTCAGATTTTAAGCTATCTCGATTCCCAGTCAAATTTCAGCTTTAGTAAATTACTTACAGATAATGGAGTGTCTTTGTTAAGTATAACTTGCAAAAGATGTGGTGGCAAAATAGGGGGTCCGTGTACTTTCTCCCATGGTTTTGACTGTGGTATTTCCTAAAAAACAAACAAAATTGTATTAATATTATTAATGAAAATTCAAAAAACCGGCCAAGTGCGAGTCGGACTCGCGCACCGAGGGTTCCGTACAAACCTGTAGTAAGTTTTACGAATTATGACGTATTAAAAATAAAAATTACGTTTGTTGTATGGGAGCCCCCCTTTAATATTTACTTTATTGATATTTAATTATTTATTTTGAAAGGTAATATACAAGTTAATATTCTGTGAAAATTTGAACCGTCTACCTGTTACCGTTTTTAATATTGAGCAAAAAAATACGAAAAAAACACGTTTATTGTATGGGGACCCCCCTTAATATATATATTTTTTTAATTTTTAGTATTTGTTGTTATAGCGGCAACGGAAATACATCATTTGTGAAAATTTCAGCTTTCTAGCTATTACGGTTTATGAGATACAGCCTGGAGACAGACAGACAGACAGACAGACAGACAGACAGACAGACAGACAGCGGAGTCTTAGTAATAGGGTCCCGTTTTTACCCTTTGGGTACGGAACCCTAAAAAGTAGACCACTTAATGACTTTTATGACATGATGTAAAGTCTCTGCTAAGTATCTACCCATTATTAAAATGGATTTTAAAGATAACAATCAATTAGAAACTGCAGTTTCACCATCATCCTTCATCCAAGATATAATGATTACCTGAGAATATTCTGTTTGTGCACCGCTGCGTACCCCCTCACTGTCTTTAGCTAGGGCTTGGAAGACTTCAAAGTCGGACATTTTTACTGTCACTAAGTTGTTCTTAGAACCCGTGGCACTGTATACAAATTTCTAAAATAAATATTAAACACTGTTACTAAACTACTTAATTACACTACTTAAAATTTACATATCCCATAGGTAATTTTTCTATTTTAACTTTAAAATATAAAGCTTGCAATGGAACCTTATATCAAAATGGCGAGGCCCAGTAGGCAAAAGGAGAGTGGGAAGACAAAGGAAAAAATGGGCTGATGACATCACTAATATAGCAGGAAAAAATTGGATGTGTATTGCTACCAATATAAACAATAATATATATAATAGACATAAATGGAAAAGGATGGAGGAGGCTTTTATCCGCAGGGGACCACACATCAAAATAAATCACACCATTATTTATACACTGTAATAATAATTTGTAATATGTATGTGGGAAAGAAAGCTTTAATAATAATAATAATGATAATGGAACTTAGTGAAAGTTTTTTTTTTAAATTATTATTATTTTTTTATTTTTATTTTATTTAGCTCCATATTTTTTACATTTTTAAATATTTAACTACTTATGAAAACAAAAATAAATAAATAAACATTTAAAAATATAAAAAATAGCGTTCCACCGGTCTCGGGAACAGGGTCCAAGAAACCGGCGGTCAGGGCCCCAGAGAGAGGAACCTCCTGACAATGCGAGCCGTGTCCAGGAGTACAGCCTTCTGGATCTGGCCCTTGACCCAGCTACCCAATGAGAGCCTCGAAAGATGTTGATCGAAGCTCTTGGCTATAAGACCGTTAGTAGTCACGACTATCGGTACAATGATTGCTGAGTCCACATTCCACATGGCGACAACCTCATGCGCCAAGTCTAGATACTTTGTTAGTTTCTCTTTCTCAGCTTTCACGAGGTTCTCGTCATGCGGGACAGTAATATCAACAATCATTGCACGGCGCTCTGATCGGTCTATCACCACTATGTCAGGTTTATTGGCTACAATAGTCCTGTCTGTAATAATAGACCGATCCCAGTATAGTGTGACATGACCATTTTCGAGAACTGGGTCGGGCACATACTTGTAGTACGGTACTTCTGATTCCACAAGATTGTATTTCAAGGCCAGTTGCTGGTGGATAATCCTGGCCACTTGGTTATGTCTGTGCAAGTATTCGCCGTTAGCCAGATGAGAACAACCAGAGACAATGTGACGGATAGTTTCTCCAGGACGGCGACACGCCCGACATATGTCTACCGTTCTATCCTTCATTATGTATTTTCTGTAATTGTTCGTCATCATGACCTCGTCCATAATTGCACATACAAACCCTTCGGTTTCCCCAAAGAGGTCACCGGAGCGCAGCCAGGCCACGGACGCTTCAAAGTCCACATCAGGTCCGTGGAGGGCCCGATAAAAGCGTCCGTGAAGCTCCTTACCTTGCCATACAACCCTGCGGTCATTGGTACTGAGCACTACAGGTATGCGCCAGTTCTCGTTAGCCAAGGAGAGCGGCGTCAGACCCCTGTCCACCATGACCACATCGCGGTGCATCTCCGCCTCCGCGTGGAGAAAGTACTCCCTGAGATTGCACACCTCGCGGTTGTGGAGGGTTTTGGCATTCAAAAGGCCTCTACCCCCACACTTCCGCGGAATGTACAGCCTCATCACCGAGGAGCGTGGGTGATGCATCCGATATGCGGTCAGCAGCGTACGAACTTGTCTGTCCAGAGCGTCAAGTTCAGTCTGAGTCCACCTGAGTATGCCGAAGGAGTACATCAAGACCGGCATGACCCAACCATTGAAGGCACGCACCTTATTGCCGCCCGACAAAAGGCTTTTCAGCACTTTCTTCAGGCGGCCAAGGAAACGCTCCCTCACCGACCGTCTCATGTCGGCCTCTCTGATACCTAATGCCTCCATCATGCCCAAGTATTTGTAGGCTTCAGTTGGGGAGAGCGATCTGAGGTATATGGAATCCGAGAGCTCAACACCCTCAGATTCCACAGTCCTCCCTCGCTTTACATGCATGACCGCACATTTGTCCACACCAAATTCCATCTTAATGGAATCACTAAAGGTTTTAGTTACCTTTAGTAACTCTAGTAGATGTGATTTGTTGGGGGCAATGAGTTTTAGGTCATCCATGTAAAGGAGGTGTGATATAACCTGACCTCCTCTCCTCAACCGGTAACCTAGCCCTAAATTCTCCAAGAGAGTACTCAGAGGATTCAGGGCCAGGCAAAACCACAAAGGACTCAGGCTGTCGCCCTGGAATATGCCTCGCTCAATCTTTATAGGCTCCGCGCTCCCCAGGGTTCGGCGACATCCCGGATAGTGAAGGACCGTCCTCCACTGCCCCATACACGTCTGTAGGAAGGTGCGTAGTACTGTGTTTACTTTATACAGTTCTAGCACCCTCATAAGCCATGTATGGGGTACAGAGTCGTAGGCCTTCTTATAGTCTATCCAACATGTCGACAGATCCCTTCGGGAGCGTTGAGCCTGTTGACAAATGGCCATATCAATGAGGAGAAGCTCCTTAGTACCACGAGAGCCATTCCTACATCCATTCTGAGAAATAGACATGATAGAGTTTGTATTAATGTGATCGTTAATTTTTGTTCTCAGAATGGATGTAAGAAGTTTATATAATGTTGGTAGGCACGTAATCGGTCTATAATTTTTGGGTTCCGTGGTACTACCTGATTTATGGAGCAGGCGGGTAATACCTGTTGTGAGAAACTGGGGTAACGACTGTGACTCTAGAGATGATTGGAATTGGGATGCCAAATGAGCGTGCGAGCTGCGTAACCATTTTATCCAAAAGTTGTGTAGCCCATCCGGCCCAGGTGATTTCCAATTGGGCAGGGGACGGACTGCAGTGGCCACGTCTTCAGGGGTGATAGTAACAAGTCCCATTTCTGGAATTTGATCGCACGCTTTCTCTACATCCCATGTCCAACCATCATCAGTGTGAGCGACAGGTACCGACCAGATGTTGCGCCAGAATGAGGTCATGGCTTCATCATCCGGCAGGCACGTATCGTTGACACCTTGGTCAGGTTGTTCCCAACCTCGATATACCCGCCTCTGATCGCTTTGGAAAGTGCGATTCAGGGTATATCTCTCAACCCGGCACTTGTATCTACGGATACGGCTAGCCCATGCAGAGACCTTCTGTTTCAGAAAGTCAATGCGCTCAGTGATACGCGCCATATAATCTTGAGGTCTGATATCAGTCCCCAAAAAAGCGCGCCTCACAAAGCGCATGACTCTAGGGCGCGTGTTGCCCTCCCTGAAGCAGAGTAGTTTACCAATGAGTGCCCTAGCTCCTTCAACACGACGCTCGATCCTACACTGCCAGGCTGGTGCGGTAGGCTTCGGTCGTGTTGTTGTATCATTATTAATAAACTTTACATTAGCAACACGACATGCCGCAACCGCCGCGCAGTACAGAATCGAATGTGTGTCGAGAAGGTTTTCGCTGCTGTCAAAATAACTCGGCAGCAGCGAATCCAGGGCACCCATTAGCGCTTTGTTCTTATTTTTCATGGGCAACCGAGGTAACCGCGGTCTAAGCTCGGGTGGTGAAGATCTATAGTCCCGAATAGCACTCTCCAAAGCGCTCCTCACTTGTTCACTACACTGGGTACTTACATGTGTAGCCCCGCTATTCTCACCCTCATCAGCCTGAGTGGGCTGCAGCGAAATCACATGAGCAGTTTGTGATTGGGTTGAAGCTTGCGGTGAGGGGGCGGTAGCGCGGTTACATTGCAGTTCAGAGCGAAGCCGATCAAGCACGGTGTTGTCCAGCATGTGATTACGCTGAATAACCCGCACCTGGTCCGACAGTCGTTGAGTCGATACATTGAGAGCTGGTTCAAGGACCTGAAACAAAGCATGCATCCTAGCACGGTACGCGGTCATGTTGGTTCCATCCTCCGTAGCCCCTAAGTATGCGCGCATGACATTTTCATTAATGGATGTTGTCCATCTCATGCGCGACACACTACCGCCGGGAGCGGGGACCCTATCAGAAGCCGGTGGGCCTCGGGATCCCAAGCAAGTCGGCGGCCGGCCTCTCCCACGACGACGTACTGGTGGTGGCGACGTCGGCGGGGAGAAAAACTCGTCGCTCGAGCTCGACGCAACTGCAGCATTGGGCGTAATCGCGGGTGGTTGCGAGGCGGAGCTGAGTGACGGGTCCGGAGGTGGTGATTGTGCGTTCCGTGCTCTGGATCGTGTCAGCATATTACATTATTTCGTCGAATTTTGTTTGCATTTCATCAATAATTATTGTAATCAGGCATTTAGTGACAACGTGTGTCAGTTGTATTTCGGATTCTTAGATTTCGGATAATTTTGATTTTCTTCATGGTTTGTTCTTGTAAATAGTTTCTATTGTAGTAAATTTATTGGATTAAAATGGAAATTCTGTTGAAATCGAGTTTACTGATATTTATTTCGGTAAAAATGTAACGGAGAAAAAATATGACGTATGCTGACA
The DNA here is from genome assembly GCA_917051295.2 of Erebia ligea. Lineage (NCBI taxonomy): Eukaryota > Metazoa > Arthropoda > Insecta > Lepidoptera > Nymphalidae > Erebia > Erebia ligea. Next base: position 412,935 of record OU785222.1, on the reverse strand, counting down.
TTCAGGGTTGCCAGGTTATTATTATTTTTATTATTATATATAATAGGCTAGGCAGCTTTCGCTGATGCGCCTATATCAAATCTTGTGCTTTGTCTTTAGGTGCTTATCCAGTCTATTCTTGAACTGATTTACAGAGGTTGACATCACCACATCCTCGGGCAGCTTGTTCCACATAAGCACTACTCTGTTGCTCAAAAAGTGTTTAAAGGGATTTGATGAAGCCAATTGATGACGCAGCTTTTGATCGTGTCCTCTTAGACCGGGGTTACTTTTTGTAACGAATATTTTTTGTAACGAATATTTCCTTCATTTTTGGGACATTATAGTAGTTAATTTTTATTATCTAATCTATCTATCTAATAATCTATTATAATGTTAATTATCTTCACAAATGACGAAGTTATGATACTTTTCCTTTGCATTTAAAAATCGTTTGGCGCGTGGCCAGTCAACACTGCCGTGACATCACACATTTGGTTCCGCTAGCCGACGCGGGCTAAACTGGGCAGTTTAAACTTTAAAATGGGTATAGTAATCTATCCTTAAACGCTGACTTTTCTGTAGACCTGTAAAACAGGAACAATTGCACCATACATTGTTTTGCTATATCTTCCTCTTTTACAGTTCTACAGAAAAGTCAGTGTTGGCATAGGTATGTCTATTTTTTAAGGATAGCTTACTATATACCCATTTTAAAGTAAAAAAAAATGGTCATATACTTAATTACTTACCTATAATGTACCTATTAATTGGAAAACTATGTTGGCGGATACAATATTAATTCTTATCAAATTAAATATTTTAGCATTCAATACACATATTTGTCATTTACACCATACAATTTTAAATAATATCTTAGGAATCGCAAAGTTAATGCATGCGTGATGTCACACAGTGGATGCTCCGCACAGTTTTTTGTTATTTTACAGGATACATTCAAAGTTGGATAACTTCGCCATTTTTAAAGATATTCAAATAATTTTTTAGCCATGATTAATAACTTTTTACTGTGTTACAATTCATATATTTTTTGTTTTCATGTCAAAGGAAACTTATCTTAATAATATATTATTATACAATAATCATAATATTATACAATCTACTTTGAAAGATTTTCTAAATTAGCTTACCACAGTGGGATCATGCCGCCATTCCCCATCAATAAAATACTTGTACTGATGTTCTCCTTCAGGCAGATCTATTATAGTAACAAAATCACCATGAGATTTCACCATAGGAACGGTTTTCCAGTCAGTGAAAGTTCCGCCGATGAAAACCTAAAAATGAAAATCTTTCATTATTAAGGATAAAAGTAGAAAGTTTCTACTGTTCATGTTAATGTTTTTGATGTTGTGTAAACAAAACAGTAACTACAGTGGATTTCATTTATTACGACCATGGTTGTAGTGACCATTTACCTATAGCGGCCTTAAATCTAAGCCCCTTGAATTTAAAGCATACTTTAGTACAAAATTCATGTGGCTATAGCAACTTTGGATGTGACGCCAAGGTGGAAGTTTGGGTGTAGCGACTGTTTTTAATGAATCATTTGTAACAAATTCCTAGAAATCCCATGCAGATATTGCGACCGGAGTCGGCCGTCAAAGACACAAAGATTTCTTTCTTTCACAAACATTTCTTATCTTTTGTTTACATCCACACAGAAGGTCAGCAAGTGTGGAGACCTTTACCTTTTGTTTATAGATATCATCTAAGTAGGTAGGGAAGCGTGTACATTTCGGAGGTAAATTTATGGTTCCGTTACAAAGCAAACTAATATTACACATTTTTTTTAATGTGTATTAATATTTACCTTTGCCTGTAACGACTTCCGGATATAACAACGAAATTAGAGTGGTCCCTTCATTGACGTTATACCCGAAATCCACTGTATTCCGTATAATTTTTTGTAGGTACATGCCACTCTTTATTTTGGCTTAGTTTAAAACTTGTATCTCAACCACATTAGGTTAAATAGAGCACCTTTGTTGCTTAAAACCCGTGAAGACAAGTAGTCTTTGCTCAGTCAGTGAGAAAAAGTGTTTGTATTTAGTACCCTGTGATTAGTCTAACAATAGTTCCGAGATCCCGGTATTGAAATGGGTCTTAATACTTTTTTTACTTATAACCTTATAATAAAGGACATCTGAACAAAAAATCACAATAACATACAGATTTTTCATATAAAAAAGTTTTTTTCAGCTAAAGCTTTAGCTCCATAACACCCTTTGCTTAAAACAAGTGAAAAAAAGTTGTTCTTTTTCATTCAGTGAGAAAAAGTGTTTTGTATTTAGAACTTTTTTCATTCAGTGAGAAAATTACACTTTCTTACCGAGTGAGCAAAAACAACTTTACTTCACTGGTTTAAAGCAATAAAGGCACTTTTTTGTGTTAAAATACAGTTATAAACTTAGCCAAATCAAACTACTTAGTGACATGTACAAAACAACATATTATTATTCAATTGTCCGTGTGTTTCATACCGATCAAAAAATCAAGATTGGATTTAGAAACAAAACTCATTTTAATTTTTACATACTTGTTTACCACCTCCGTCCCATTTAAATACTGTTGGTAACACCTTTACATCTTCAGCTATTTTTTCCTCTGTCAGTGTATTAGATCTTTCTCGCATTACAGTTTCCTCCACATCATGTTCGGGCACAGCTTTTGTATAATAAGGGGCTCCATCCTCAATGTTATTGTCGTCGTCTCGTGTACTTCTATCGTCATCAATTTTTTTTTCAAACGTAAAAGCTTCACCTTCTTTAACAGGCGATGAAGAGCTGAAATCGGGCTGCTTCGTTGCATGGTCCTTGTTCCACTCTTTTGGCTGATTACTCCCAACGTTTCCCATTTTACTTAAGGTAGGTAACCGTGACAAAGGTTAACCTTGGTTCATACACACCTTTAACTAGTGTAAACAGTAAACACTGAAACAATAATAGTTGGTACTTGGTACTATAGTGTTTTTTCAAATTTGTTTTCGTTAGGTACCTACCAAACCCAAACACAAAACTTTCACAATACTGAATACGGTTACAAAATACAAATGGGTCCCGGAAGTCGCAACACAGAGAGATGCTTAGAGATGGCGCGTCTATGGTTATTGGTTGCGTTCTGAATCTTGGTGTTACCATGGAACTCTCTGTCTACGGCACTACGGCACGTCTACGGCACATTATAACTCTGTGGTCTACGGCCAACGTCTATGACCAGAGTCTATGCTATGACTTCCATTTCGATTTTCGATTTTCGTTTCCAAGTTTCCAACGACCAAACAAAAGTTTTGTGAGTTTTGTGTGAATTCAACTCCTGCAACCAAAGGTAAATATTTAATTATGTATTAAAATTATTGTAAGAATTTAAGTCGCGTACTTTGAATACAGCAGTTGGCGCTTTCGTATTTCGTAGCTTAAAATTTGGTAACCACTTGCCACGCCCGGACGCTCATGTACCTACTCAGGGTGAAAACGTTAAAGTGTCCGAAGGCAAGTTTCATATCGAGCTATACTCCGACCCATCTGGGTTGTTCTATACCCATATAAATATAAATTTGAACGGCTGCACTGTCTGTCCGACTATTACCTACTTACCTTTTCCTCAACCACTGATCCAATTTTGTCAAAATTTGGCAAGCACGTAGGCAGGCCAGGCAGACAAACAGATAGTCACACCCTTGCATTTATAATATTAGTACTTATAGCTTTAGTTTCATTATGGGTAATATCCAATATATTCAAATTTCAATTTATTCTTGAATAACAAAAATATGCAGATAGTTTTAACTATCTTTATGTTCATAGACATCAGTACTATCACTATCAGTAGACTATTTTTTTGTTCCGCATAAGATGGTGCTAACATCTATTATTTGTAAGCATAAACAAATAAACTTTTACAGAGCGCCATCAATTGACATCATTGTGAAGTTCTGTTAAAAATACTGAAGCTCATTAAAAATTAAATAATTTCGTTTCCTTATAATATTTATCTAATTTTAGTATTTGTTGTTCAAGTACAGGATATAATTCAAATAATTGATCAAGTTTCAGGCTCAGCCTTTCAGAAAATTGAGAGTTCTGAGGTCAACTTTGGACATTAGAAAATCTCCACTTTGAAAGCCCCCTATTTCACCAATTTTAGAGGAAAAACTTTTGGACTCTATTCCTAATTATCTTTAAAATGATATACCGCAACCCTATGTTACGCTATAAAAAATATTTTACTTCGCATTTGCTTTTATGAGAGCCCCCCTGAAATAAAGATATTTATAATTTTTTAGGCGATATTTGGCTGAAAGCCATCGGTTTACATATCATATTTAAATTTGAAGTAATAACGTTCAGTAATTCAGAAGTTATTTAAAGCTCTGATAGACGGATGGACAAGTGCAAATACACTCAAGTAGACTCAAAGACCTTCGCGGATGGACGGACAAGTGAAAATTCACTCAAGTAGACTCAGAGACCTTCACTTCGCTCGGTCAATAAGAGTGCTTACTTACCTGCTGCTTCCTTAAAAACTACTTTAGTATTGTTTAAAATAATCCACACCCCAAAACCAGCACCTTGCTTTGTTCATGCGTGTTGGTATATAATGCAGGGCATTACGCTGACCTGTACACCAATTCTGGGTGGTGTAATAGGTGAAAATGTTACGTCTTTAGCTATGTTTTGTCTGTGACACCTTTGGCGAATAAACTGTTTGTCTTTCTTTTCTTAATATTAAATATGATGTTGTTTGCTTATTCAATACCATGTACATTATTATACCTAAAAAACTTGTACTGTGGAAGGGGTGTACAGTAATGAGGAATTAGATGGAGAGAGATTAAGATCTATGTATTCGTTCATGCATATGTCATCCAGTTGAAAATTTTTCTACAATTGATGTTGAAAGAGATCCTGTAGAATGATTAAAATCTTTAACCATGCAGACAGTCACTGGCATCATCTAGTCCATACTAATACTATCAATGCGAAAGTGAGTCTGTCTTCTACACTTAGAAGGCCCATCTGATCAACCGATTTTGAAAATTTTGACCAAATTAATGTCATCAATTAATGATCAGGGAAGGACATAAACTACTTTTTATCCTGAAAAAGAGTTCCCATGGGAATCAAGAAACCTTAATCAGTGCAGACAAAGTTGCGGGTGTCATCTATAGTTCCACTAGGGCACTTCGTAGTTTGTTGAGATTTAAATATTTGAAGTGTCCTTTTTCTTCGGCAGGTATAGCAAAAAATGTCGGCAAATCAACCTCTCGCTTACTTTACAGGGAATGGGACCTACAAAGAAATAAACCCACTAATTATTTCTCAAGTTTTCCAAAAACTTCCGTCTAAAGTTGGAGATTTTACTAAATTCTATATAGTCATCGCAATTTGTGCTGTGATCCTCGGCCTGCTAATAATACTCAACATCGTATGCTGCTGTTCCAGATATTCTGATTATTGGCTGGATAGACATACAGGTAAGGATTGAGATGGGTAGTGCTTACACTATTTTGGAATAATGCCTACTAATGTATTATTACCTAAGATCTCTTATGTTTCAACAAATTGACTAACAAAAATACCAGGCTAGTTCTCTATTGCACCACAACCAACTTCATGAGTAGAATTCTGGCCAGTGGGTTAATTGACACTTACAGCCCAAAGTTGTTCTCCATTAGAACTAAGAGTATTTACTGAAATTCTTTATGAGGTGTAAAAATTTATATTTGTATTACGTCTAGCATAACATACATTGATTTTTCCTCTTATCGATTTTATGTACCTATAAAAACTTTTAACAAGGTTTATTTTTCTTACTTAACCTAAGGCCTCAAGTTAGCTATTATAGCTATGTCACTCTCCAGGTCCTCGACTATACCCATGCCAAAAATGACGTCGCTCAAGGGATCGATTGGTTGCTCCGTTGCAGCGTGATTGAAGGACAAACCAACAAACAAACACACTTTCGCATTTATAATTTTAGTATCATGATTTCATGTAAAATATATACAAAATTTTCTTTTTCAAGGTAATCGCTGGATAGTGTCGATATGGTCAGCAACACCGCACAAGCAGCCACCATTGGACTTCACAGAGCTTGAGAACCAGTACCAGTACACTCAGATCTCCTATCCTGAACACGGATCAGAGTATCGCGAGGTTCCCGCTTCAGTTTCACGTCAGCCTTTGACCGCTTCACAGGAATATCTTGAACTTCATAAAAGGGAGAGCGATATATAGATCTACTGCATAAAGTTGCACATTAAGGCCTTTAAACAATTTTGTCTTTAAAAGGATTACATCAAAAGATTTTTTTTTGTAGAACTGCTCGCTATAAATACAAAATGGCCTTCCTTATGATGTACCCAGCAATAGCCATCCTGTCTCTGTTTGTGTTGATGGTCATCATTCTGATACTGAGATTCGGTTCACGATGGTGCAAACTCAGACATACAACGTTTGCAGATCAGGAGATCTGGAATGAGGATGAGGCTTATGAGCAGAAGGTCTCCTATGCCTGATATTAGATAGGTTAGGTTTATAATGGTACTAATTCAGCTGTACACAATCCCTGTGGGGCAACTAAATTAAATGACAGGTTTTAGCTCTGCCGAGCGATCGCGTAACTTCTGCATCAATCATTGTTACAGTATCAATTGTTGTAATTGGCTGAATTTATGGCATTCTTGCTGCGTCAATGGATTATGTCCAATAGTGGAAGAGTGTTAACCAATCAGAGGTGATTGCGATGTATCAATGATTGATGCAGAAGTTACGCGATCGCTCGGCAGGTATTTCATAATCATTCTGTAGTCTGTCAATATCTTATTTGTAAACTTTTATGTTAAAAATACCATGCCATACCATATTCTTAGCTGACGTCATTATCAACCTGGACCTTAGACGCATAGATTTAGTCTTGACATGGTGTACAACTAAATTAATACCTACCAGTATTATTATTAACAAGAAATCAGATCCTTTGCAACTGTTGTGACTTTATTGAAGGACAAAACGCACAAACCTTCGCATTAATTATTAGGTATGGAATATCATTTACACACATCTGAATACTTCGACAACCTGCAACTACATATTTTACTTTTGCAAAAGTAAAATTATTTATTTAATAATAGATAAATACGCCTAAAATAGCTTGCCTATAAAAATCCTGAGCAGGCTATTTTTATATTAATTAATTGAAATTAGCTAATTAAAATTAATTTAAAAATAGCCTGTATGGCTAGCATGCGCACTACGAGTAAAATTATGTCTACCCGTTATCTCTCTCTGTCTACCGAACCTAACATGGTTACTTGTCTCGTTACGTCAAAAGTAGAGATAAAAGTAATATTTCTTATCTGTGGTATTTTTCTCTACGAACCTTTACATGTCGACAATTTTTTTCTTGTAATATACCGCATTTTCTGCATGGGGTAAATGAAAAATTTGCCGGCAACGACAACATCTCTCGTCGCGAGATAATCTCGTTGTGCGCATGCTAAGCACACTGGTCAGGATTTTGATAGGCAAGTTATTTAAGGCGTATTTATCTATTAATCAGTAATAAAAAAAATGTTTCATCTGGTTAACAGATTCGTGAAGGTCGTGGTGTATCCGGCTCTTAGACCAATACAGATATTAAAACATTTTTATCATTAAATTAAACTTGTATATGGAACGCGGTCACGACCCTCAGTAATGAGCAATACGACGCAAAGAGAGAACTGAAAAGGGATGTACCTACCGAGGGCATATCGTCGTTCGACAGCTTTGCAGAACTTTTCACCCTAGCTTTCTATAGGTGAAAGAATTTTTAAAATCGGTTGAGTAGTTTTCAATCAAATCTTTCAGCTTTTTTGATGAGCTTTTTTGATTAGTTTTGATCAACCCAAAATTGATCAAAACTAATATTAGTTTTGAAAAAAAATACTGGTTTTTATGTTATTGTTGTTTCATTTGGCCTAGTACCAAAATTGTAATAATCACTTTAGTGACTATTGCTTTGACTGACTGAATAATTGTATGGAACCAGTTACGTTATCGGATGCCAGAAGGATCACAGAAGGAAACAAAGATGAATATATGTACTACTAAAATTAATTAATCCTTAGTATATGACCTAACCTAACGTCTGCGTCAATACCTAACCTTATCCACAATATCAACCCTAACTAACATTCTGAGTCGATTCTCTCAATATTTGTACTAAAATCTAAGTGATGTCAGATGTCATGTTTCTTTGATGCAATTCCACGGTATCCGCTGACTGTGCACTGGTGCCACGATCATTTGCTGTCTTGAAACGAAAGTAACATACGTACAGTCTAACTAAACTATTGTCACACTTTTTTTTAGTAGGTATATATATTATATGCCACCATGTTTTATGCTACTACTGGTTATTATATGAAAAAAAAACCTTATGAGTACCCAAACTTAAATAATAGGTAATATTATATATAAATTGAAGATATAAATACAATTCCGTCCAGTGGAACTTTTTTTACATATTTTATATTTACATCGATTTTCTCGATTATAGATAGTAAGTTTAGTATTATGGTCCAGTGTAAACTCAATAGCGAATTAAGAGGTCCTGTTAACTGATAATTTTTAACCGACTTCCAAAAAAGGAGGAGGTTCTCAATTTGGCGCGTATCTTTTTTTTAAATACTTAACTATACGAGTTCAATAATGTAAAGTAAAGGTAGTTAAACCAAACAAAGTCCTTGCTGTGTTTATGTAAGGAAAGTATTTTGTTATATTGTAGAATTTACAGTGTAGTAGTTTCTTAAAATACTGATCATAACTGTAATTCGTAATTTTTTGTGAAACTTGTCTGATTTACGTTTTTGTAGTTTAAGAAAAAAGGTTGATCCTATACCTATTTGGGGATTTTCGATTTCTACGGTTATCCCATATAATATTATAGTTTTATAATTTTTTAATGTAGTAAGTAGGTATAGCTATTTGACCTATTATTGTGTCATTCCTTTAAATAAATGATTTATACAAAATATACTTGTAAATAATATATTATAACCTTTTTTTGCTGTAAGTATGGTTCCTGGTAATATTCAGTCGCTGGGCGTCTTTCTATTTGGTCAGTGTTACATTAAAATGTACGTTCAGGTGGTTCACACCATCGTTTTTGAAGTGAAACTTTTTTAGAATCGTTGTGATTTGAAAATTCGATGAAACGAAAAAGAGAAAAACATTCAAAAATTTGGATTTATCTCATTATCTCGTAGGCTACTTTTCTGAAGTTTCACTTTTGCCGTGTGAGAATTGCACACACACACTTTAAAAAAAAAAAAATAGGCTAGCGCTCGGCTGCAATCAGACCTGCTTGCAAGTGGTGATGCAGCCTAAGGTAGAGCGTGCTTGTCTAGAAGATGCCTATTCACTCTTGATTTAATGGTACAGTTTATATTAAAAGAGGGTAATACGGTGTTATTCCTGAATTGTCGCGGGAACTCTGGGATCACGCGGCACGCCTATATACCTACTCAAAGCCCGCGCATACAGAAAGAGTTCTGCGTTCCGCGTTCTTTGTAACTTTTAGCGCCGCGCAGACTTCGGGCAGTCAGACCGCTATAAAGTTAAAAACAGGTTACAAAGAGCGCGGAACGCAGAACTGAACTCGGAACGGCTGGACCCTTTCTGTCTGCGCGGGCTTATTGATAAGCTTGGTTTGGAACATATTATACCTATTACCTATCTAATTACGAATTTCATCCTAGAGTTACAGAAATAGAGAAAAATGTATTATAAATACATCCATTACATCTCTCACATAATAGACTTGATAATACCTAATAATTTTATTTATTCCATGACCAACATACAACCGCCAACCAACTATCATCAACTATACTGCCGCCAACACGCATTGGAGCAGCGTGGTGGGTCTAAGCTCTATTTCCCTCTCTCCTTAGTTAATGGGCTGTAGTGGTGGTAGTGGTGGTGGATCAACTTATGTAAGCCCACACAAAATATAATCTTACTACCGGAGGCTAAAATTCTACATCAATGACCGGAGGGCTTAAAAGGAAGTCCGAAGAGAGAAAATTGTTAGCGGGATTATTAAACTCTGGTTGACCGTTGGCGGTGTTTTCCTTTTTACCCCCGTGCCGGTGGAAGATATGTACCCGGTCGTGTCGGATTTTCCGTTCCATCGGGCTATGAGATCCAGTATTCAGTATCTATAGATTTAGGATTGGACTCGGCGTAGCGCAGCGGAGACCAATCCTAAATTTATGTGTAAAACCTGCATCAATCCATGTTACTGTTTTGATTGGCTGAATTTTGTTATCGTCTTTTTGCTGCGTCAATGGGTTTTGGCCAATAGTGGAAGAATGATAAAAACCAATCAGAGGTGATTACCATAAATTCAGCCAATCCAGCCAATCACAACAAATGGTACTTACTGTAACAATGATTGATGCAGGTTTTACTTATTCGCCTTACTGATTCAGAAATCGATATTTAAAAAAGTACCGAAATTCTATTGTTTTTACTAGTTTGAATAGAGCTTTAAATAGAGCTCAATAAATCTGTCATTACATATTATGTATATATTTTTTCTGAGCAATACTAAAATAAATTATTTTTTAGTGATGATTAAATAAAGGCTCGCCCAAAAGTAGTCCAGTCAAATTTATTTGTCGACCAAGATTTCCTATGTGCATTTTCCGCCATCTTGAAAAAAGGGTTAAATTCAGTTTTTTCACAATAACTCGGTTCTCCGTTGAGATACAGGAATTTTGATACAATACTTTTTAGGGTTCCGTACCCAAAGGGTAAAAACGGGACCCTCTATTACTAAGACTCCGCTGTCTGTCTGTCTCATAAACCGTGATAGCTAGAAAGCTGAAATTTTCACAAATGATGTATTTCCGTTGCCGCTATAACAACAAATACTAAAAATTAAAAAAATATATATATTAAGGGGGGTCCCCATACAATAAACGTGTTTTTTTCGTATTTTTTTGCTCAATATTAAAAACGGTAACAGGTAGACCGTTCAAATTTTCACAGAATATTAACTTGTATATTACCTTTCAAAATAAATAATTAAATATCAATAAAGTAAATATTAAAGGGGGGCTCCCATACAACAAACGTAATTTTTATTTTTAATACGTCATAAATCGTAAAACTTACTACAGGTTTGTACGGAACCCTCGGTGCGCGAGTCCGACTCGCACTTGGCCGGTTTTTTGTTGCTTTTTTTACGATCTACTCTTTATATTTTTCACCTATCGTTCATCGTTATTGAGATAATCGTGAGATAATCGAAAAAACCATAAATTTAGGTAGTGAAATTTGTTCTTTGCTATTTTCTTTTTTCTCGTGAAAGATATCGAAAAAATGTCTATCAAACTCGTAGAGCGTACTTATTCAGATTAATAATTTTGTTTTTTTACATTTTATTTTTGTAAAAATTACGACCTCTAGCGTGCCGCAAAGTCGGTAAGTCTGTGCCCACTGCCCAGTTTCGATTTATCTCACAGAACAATATTTATCTGCTCTCACGGTTGTATCCACCTGCCCCCCTAGCATGGGCCGAGACAATTTTCTCCCCAAGGAAAGGATAAAAAAATTATTCCTAAATAAATCAATAAAAACGCTAAATAACGGCGGGTAAATAGTCCCCCGAGTCCCCGTGAAATGTCAAACGGGGATAAACTTCTCCTCTCCCCTGTTGCCGTGCTCTGAGAGGTGGATAAGTTAATTTTATCCCTTGTCAGTGGATAAAATCGGGGGATAAAATTTTTATCTCCGGCCCATGCTAGGGGGGCTGTGGCCAAAACCCATTGACGCAGTAAAAAGACGATAACAAAATTCAGCTAATCAAAACAATTGAGACAGTAGTATCCACACGTCAAAACGAATTATTGCTACTTATTATGTATGTATCACAGAGTTAATGTATGTGTGTATGTGTAAAAAATATGTCTGTGAATTCATTGCCTAAAACGACCCATGACCCATAGAAATAGTATGTATATTCATACAACTAGAAGGATCACTTATAAGTTTTTGTTAAACAAATTCACACCTTTTTCGTTAAATAATAAAGTTCAATTTAGATTACCTTTCAGTCTCGACAAGGACTCACTTTTTCTTCGCGCTGTCTCGTTCACTCTTGTGTTCACTATTGTGTCTCGTTCAATTAATAATAATTAAGGTGTCATGCCAGTGTAGCGGTAAGAAAGAGACAACGCCCCCTAATATTAGCTCTCTTTCGGCTCGCGTTTCGTGCGTTATTGATCCTTCTAGTTGTAATACATACTATTTCTATGCAATGACCATACTCCATTTTTCATTGCCATACTCCCAGGAAAGCAGATCAAAAACAAAAAACCCTATGTGTATTATTTATGCCTTCATTTATGTTACTAGCACTCTGTGGTTACTAATGGGTTACTAGTCTCTGGTCGATTGCAACTGTAGTCTGTGGTCGATTGACGATTCTAAAATTTTGCTTTTTGTGCCTCGTGGTTTACGATTCACGTTTCTGTTTAATTTCTCATTGTTTTATTATTATTTACTTCTATTTGTTCTGTTTGCTTGGTCTGGAAGGCAAATTTTGTATTGTATAAAAATTATAAATATGGCGCTTAACCCCGAAGCCCCGGAGTTCCTGCCGGCACTTAACACATCTATTCAGGTAAGTCAATTGATGCGATTTGAACGTTCTTTGTCTTCCTAAACATAAGTATGCCATAAGCGGCGGGACATACACAAGAAGCAAGCGGCGGGCGCGGGAGAGCTGCGAGCGAGGCGGGTGTGCGCCGCCTGTTCCTATCTTAATTCATACAAAATGTATGAAATTGAAATATGATAGTGACGCCGTTTTCATATTTCAATCCAGACTATAATCTATCTCTGTGCCAAATCCAGATCCGTTCAGCCGTTCTGGCGTGTTTGAGTAACAAATATCCATCCATCCATCCATACATCCATCCAAACTTTCACATTTATAATTGACCGAGAGAAGCGAAGCAAAGGTCTCTGAGTCTACTTGAGTGAATTGGCACTTGTCCGTCAATCCGTCCGTCCGTCCGTCTGTCCGAGCCTTATAACTTCTGAATTACTGAACGTAATTACTTCAAATATAAATATAATATGTAAACTGATGGCCTCCCTCCGAATATGGCTTAAAAAATTATAAAAATCTTTATTTCAGTGGGGCTCTCATAGAAGCGAATGCGAAGTAAAATATTTTTTATAGTGTTACATAGGGTTGCGGTATGTCATTTTAAAGATAATTAGGATTAGAGGCCAAAAACATTTTATGTTTTAATTTTTCCCCTAAATTTGACGAAATGGGGGGCTTTCAAAGTGCAGATTTTCTAATGTCCAAAGTTGACCTCAGAACTCTCAATTTTCTGAAAGGCTGAGCCTGAAACTTGATCAATTACTTGAACAACAAATACCTACTAAAATTAGATAAATATAATAAGGAAACGAAATTATTTAATTTTTAATGTGCTTCAGTACTTTTAACAGAACTTCACAATGATGTCAATAGATTGCGCTCTGTGATACCGCGAGGTCTCAGTTTGGGGCGAACCACTAGTATTAGTATAGATTATTTATTTATCTAAACTAATATTATAAGGAGGAAAGATTTGTTTGTTTGTTTGTTTGTAATGGATAAACTCAAAAACTACTCAACCGATTTTAAAAATTCTTTCACCTATAGAAAGCTACATTATCAGCAAGTAGCATAGGCTATATTTTATTTTCAAAAAATTAGAGACAATACGAAAATTGAAATTATGTGAACTAAGTCGGAAAAAATCCTTGCTTCTGAGAGCTTACGTGGCGTGCGCTGCGTAAATAGTTAAAGTTACATGAAAAAAATGTATGGTGGAATTTTGGATATTGGATAGAATCAGGCGTTACTTTGCCACCACTTACCGCTTGGGAACTTGGCTTTCTTGCTTGGGAAGGTAAGCGGTGCTTCGCTTGTAACTGCATTTTTGACCATACAGATTTTTCTGTTGGCGGATTATAGCAAAATAATTGTAATCTTTTCTTCCTAAATATATGGTGGCATTGTTCCTCACAAAAAGTTCTAAAAAAAAGTCCACGATAGCATACATCTATCTTTTAAGGTTGCCTCACAATGACAATTTTTATAGCTATATTGGGTATAGACTATTTGGATTATAAGTGCTACCTGTGCGAAGCCGGGGCTGATCGCTAGTTTATTTATCTTCTATATATATTTTATATATATGTAAAAATTAATCCCTATTTCCCTTGGTCACGGCATCATGCGTGAACGGCTGGACCAATTTCCCTAATCTTAATCCCTATTTCCCTTGGTCACAGCATCACGTGAGAACGGCTGGACCAATATCCCTAATTCTTGTTTAGTTATGTGTGTTATTGTAAGGAGAAGGTTCTTATGAAAGAAAAAACTAAGAAAGATGCGCAGAACATTAGGAAATTTAAGAAAACTTAATGACCATATTAACTTTTCTAATCTTAATAAGCACTGCGAGCACTGTCAGTGCTCTTTACTGGGGACTTAGAGTGCTCGCAGTGTATTTCGGAACACACCCATCGTTTTAAAACAGATGCCTCGGTCGGAATTATATTGATAAAATAATAAATTTATCATTTCTTAGTGCACATTTCACAGTCGATTCAATTGTACAGTGAGTTTTTAGCTAATGCCCGCGACTTCGTCTGCGTGAATTGAGGTTTTTTGGTTCAGGTGGGTGCTCTTTTAATTTTCCGGGATAAAAAGTAGCCTGTGTTATTCCAGACTATAATCTATCTCTGTGTCAAATTTCATCCAGATCCGTTCAGCTGTTGGGGCGTGATTGAGTAACAAACATCCATCCAAACTTTCGCATTTATAATATTTATTTGACTAGCTGATGCCCGCGACTTCGTCCGCGTGAATTGAGGTTTTTTGGTTCCCGCGGGAGCTGTTTAATTTACCGGGATAAAAAGTAGCCTATGTGTTATTCCAGACTATAATCTATCTCTGTGCCAAATTTCATCCAGATCCGTTCAGCTGTCTGGGCGTGATTGAGTAGCAAACATCCATCCAAACTTTCGCATTTATAGTATTACTAGCTGATGCCCGCGACTTCGTCCGCGTGGATTGAGGTTTTTCGGTTCCCGCGGGAACTCTTTAATTTTCCGGGATAAAAAGTAGCCTATGTGCTATTCCAGACTATAATCTATCTCTGTGCCAAATTTCATCCAGATCCGTTCATCCGTTGGAGCGTGATTGAGTAACAAACATACATCCATACATCCATCCATCCAAACTTTCGCATTTATAATATTTATTTGACTAGCTGATGCCCGCGACTTCGTCCGCGTGAATTGAGGTTTTTTGGTTCCCGCGGGAGCTGTTTAATTTACCGGGATAAAAAGTAGCCTATGTGTTATTCCAGACTATAATCTATCTCTGTGCCAAATTTCATCCAGATCCGTTCAGCTGTCTGGGCGTGATTGAGTAGCAAACATCCATCCAAACTTTCGCATTTATAGTATTACTAGCTGATGCCCGCGACTTCGTCCGCGTGGATTGAGGTTTTTCGGTTCCCGCGGGAACTCTTTAATTTTCCGGGATAAAAAGTAGCCTATGTGCTATTCCAGACTATAATCTATCTCTGTGCCAAATTTCATCCAGATCCGTTCATCCGTTGGAGCGTGATTGAGTAACAAACATACATCCATACATCCATCCATCCAAACTTTCGCATTTATAATATTTATTTGATATTTGACTAGCTGATGCCCGCGACTACGTCCGCATGGTTAAGTTTTTTTGATTCCCTCGGGAACTCCTTAATTTGCCGGGATAAAAAGTAGCCTATGTTTCTCAACTATACCCATGCCAAAAATCAGGCTGATCCCTTGCTCTGTTGCGGCATGATTGAATGACAAACCAACAAACAAACACACTTTCGCATTTATAATATTAGTATGATAGTAATAGTAATATTCATAGTTAAGACAGGACAATAATTCTACAATATTATTTATCTATTGTTACTGTAATAGAAGGGGTTTGCGACGCTGCATACTGCTATAACGCTATCAAACAACTTACCGGGTTATGTGGCATACGAGCAATACACATCAATTATGGATTTTAAACTGGTGACACAGAGGTTCAACCATAATGTGATCTACCAGCTGAACAGAATATTTGAGGCAGAGCTGCCAACTGTAAGGCTGAAAGAGTAAGTATAAATTTTAGTACTATCAACTTAATGTTTTTTTTTTATGCCGTTATAGTCCAATTCAAACTTTATGAAGTTAGCCGCGAGTGTAGGTTTGCGCAGGTACAGCCATCTGAAACCGTCCCGTTGAAACCTAATATGTATTATATTCTGCGTCAAACCCATTGTTCTGGAGAAGTCATAGTTTGAATCTGACTGTAGGTATGTTTTTAACTAGAGGATGCCTGCGACTTGGTCTGAGTGGATTAAGGTTTTTTTTATTCCGCCGGTACTCCTTCTTCCTTCATTTTCTGAAATAAAAAGTAGCCTATGTCCTTCTTCTATACTTAATTTAATCGAAAATGGTTGAAAGGATTATATACGGTGTAAATTCTTTATAGCGACACCAAATGGACTGCGTATTTTATGGTGTTATTGAGTTAAATGGAAAGAAGAAAAATCTAAAGTAGTTTAATATTAGTTACTAATAAAGTTCACAGTTTGTAAGTTTGTGTAAGAATATGATAATGTATGGATAATGCATAGCAACCTAATGTAAGTCTAGCAGCTGAGGCATACATGTGCAAGGTAATCACAATAAACAAAATAATTAATTTCTTAGATTTTTTTTTTTTTATCTACTACAAGTTGACTGCGATCTTTGGTAGGTATGATGCCAAGAGTCAAGGTAAATACGTGCTAGACAATAAAGCAACAAAATAAACAAGAGAATGTGCACAGCAGCAGTTCTTAATTAATTACACTAACTTAGAAAGTACTGTTTACTGCTTAATAAAGACATATTGTTGTTGTTATTTAGAGTGGGTGTGATGCTACACAGAATATCATTGTATGGACAACAAGGTAATCCAAACTAGACTCTAGAGTCTAGTAATTTCGGCGTTTTACGCTGAGTTGCACGAAACAAATACAAAAGTTTAAGTGGTACTTAGACTAATTTAATCGCAAGAATCGTATGGAGTCTTGTGATTAATTAAAATTTTAACACTTCATTTGATTAACACTTAATTTTTTAAAATAGTTTCGTGCAACTCATCGTTAGAGAGTTTGTTGTTAAATCGAGTGGCGTTAAATAGAGTTTACACTGTATATCCATACTTCCATACTAATATTATAAATGCGAAAGTGGTCTGTCTGCTACGCTTTCCCGGCTCATCTTTTCAACCGATTTTGCTGAAATTTGGTATAGGGGTAGGTTATATCCCGGGGAAGGACATAGGCTTTTACCAGGGACTTTTTATCCTGGAAAATTAAGGAGTTCCCGCGGTAATCAAAAAAACAATCCACGCGGGGGAAGTCGCGGGCATCATCTAGTATAGTAATAAGTAATATAGTATAGTGTAGACTGTAGAATGTAAATAGACGATGGGGGCAGATCATTAATAACTCCGTACCTTACTGAACTTTATTCTGCACAAGTTCCGATAAACACTAAACTAGATATTATATATATGTACTTATTTTCTAATGAAACCCACGGCAGTGCTCAGACTCGCTAACTCCGCGTCAGGAGTCAAGTTGCACTATGCATGTGTACCTACATGAGGATGCCTGATATATCTTCATTATGTTTTTAAAATGTATGCGTAGTCTGCCAACTGAGACTTGGTAGCATCTAACTATGAGCTATACCCATTACCATTTTGAAAGGAGACGTGAACTCCATAGTGGGCCTGGGACTAATTCAGATGATAACGATAATACTTAGTATTTATTTAATGTATAATTATTTTCTAATATGCAATGTTATAGATAATGGCGAAGTTAAAATGCGAAATGAATTAAAAATACTTAAATGATATGACATTGGCACTGTGTTTAGCTGACTGTGACTGTTTGTATTTATGTTGGTTGCGTTGCGAAAGAAAGAAATCTTCCTTCTTATGACAAATGAATATTTTGAATGTTTTATTTCAAGATAACACTGTTGTAATATTAAATGGTATTCTATAAGTTCATCTCATTTAGTTGAGTTTCTATCCGTACTAATATTATAAACGCGAAAGTGTGTCTGTATGTCTGCTATGCTTTAACGATCTATCTTTTCAACCGATTTTGATGAAATTTGGTACATAGATAAGTCAGGTTGGTATGTAGGACATAGGATACTTTTTATTCCGGATAATTAAGAAGTTCCTACTGGAACCAAAAAAAACTTCACAAGGACGGAGTTGTGGGCATCATCTTGTAATTTATAGTGTTGCTGGCACTTGTAGAAGGTTTCTGACAGTACTTTATACATTACTGTTAATTGACCGAGCGAAGCGAAGGTCTCTGAGTCTACTTGGGTGAATTGGCACTTGTCCGTCCGTCCGTCCGTCCGTCCGTCTGTCAGAGCCTTATAACTTCTGAATTGCTGAACGTAATTACTTCAAATTTAAATATAATATGTAAATCGATGGCCTCCCGCCGAATATGGCTTAAAAAGTTATAAAAATCTTTATTTCAGGGGGGCTCTCATAGAAGCGAATGAGAAGTAAAATATTTTTTATAGCGTTACATAGGGTTGCAGTATATCATTTTAAAGATAATTAGGAATAGAGTCCAAAAATACTTTTTTTTGAATTTTTCCCCTAAAATTGACGAAATGGGGGGCTTTCAAAGTGGCGATTTTCTAACGTCCAAAGTTGACCTCAGAACTCTCAATTTTCTGAACTCTCAAGCCTGAAACTTGATCAGTTATTTGAATTATATCCTGTACTTGAACAACAAATACAAAAATTAGATAAATATTATAAGGAAACGAAATTATTTAATTTTTAATGATGATGATATTTTTAACAGAACTTCACACTGATGTCAATAGATGGCGCTCTGTGAAACCGCGAGGTCTCAGTTCGGGGCGAACCACTAGTTAATTATAATACAACGTGGCCACAGCATTACAACAAATTAAAAAAAAGGTGTTTTCTTGCCTATTGCGAATACATTCCCATTTATAATCATAAATCATTTATTTTGAAAAATTGTGGGTAATAGCTGTATAAGTAGAAACTTCTCAGTTCCCGTACGCAACTACTGTCAGTGTGCAAAAATTATATTACACTAAATTTAAAATTATTTAGAATGACTACAGTATAATATAAAAAATTCAAAATGTGTCTGGTATAAAAAAAAATTATATTAAATATTGGTCCAAGTTGAAATTATCAGTTACTAGCTGACGCCCGCGACTTCGTCCGCGTGGTTTAAGATTTTCCCGCTTTTCTGTTGAAATTTTTCCAGAATTTTCTTTGCTATAAACCTCACGGAGCCCGAGACCTTTCCAACGAATGCAAAACCGTGGAAATCGGTTCGTGCGTTCTGGAGTTATAACGTCAGGAAGGAAAACCCGACTTATTTTTACTATCAGTTATAATTTTATTAAAAACTAGCTGACGCCCGCGACTTCGTCCGCGTGGTTTAAGATTTTCCCGCTTTTCTGTTGAAATTTTTCCTGAATTTTCTTTGCTATAAACCTCACGGAGCCCCAGACCTTTCCAACGAATGCAAAACCGTGGAAATCGGTTCGTGCGTTCTGGAGTTATAACGTCAGGAAGGAAAACCCGACTTATTTTTACTATCAGTTATAATTTTATTAAAAACTAGCTGACGCCCGCGACTTCGTCCGCGTGGTTTAAGATTTTCCCGCTTTTCTGTTGAAATTTTTCCTGAATTTTCTTTGCTATAAACCTCACGGAGCCCCAGACCTTTCCAACGAATGCAAAACCGTGGAAATCGGTTCGTGCGTTCTGGAGTTATAGCGTCAGGAAGGAAAACCCGACTTATTTTTATATAGTAGATTACTGTAGAATGTCAAACAATTTATTATGGATAATTTTATTGTAATATAAATCTACCAAATGTGTGTGATGTGTGTTCGGGATTCCGAATACACATCACACACATACATCTAATTCCGTTCAGAATAACAAGGCTCAGATGTTGGGAGACGCTATCCTCTGAGTTCAGATATTCTGTCAGCGAATATGGACGACGATTTTCTCATGTGTTATAGACTCATAGATTTTATATGGATTTGTTGCGTTCGGAATCCCGATTCGATATTCCGATTGTTTTTTTTTTTTAATAATGGTTCTCAACTCTCAGTGCATTTGGACCCACTGACACACGCATATTTAACTCCTGTTGATTAAATGACCTGATTCAGTTGCCAGCAATTGGTTCCACTTATATTGCATACAATAAGCTTAATCCTATTCAATACTCAGTTAACTAAACCTCGCGAGTGAAGTATTTTTGTCGAGAAGTCCTTGCGGCCGTGCCTCGCGTATCCCGCGCATTTTCCGTGGATGGCTCCGCCCCCTAGCTCTCATATAAATACCACGTGCCCTGCGCGGAAAGGCGAGTTCCTTCCAAACCTCGAGAGAACCCAGATCGCTTCCCAAGTCGCGTATCGGTAGTTTGCTTTGTTACTGTATTATATTCCATTATGTATGTATATTATTCTATCGTTTTGTTATTTTACTTAAGTTTAACCCAATTTTTGCCCACGAAGGAAACGTCGACGGTATATTATGTGTTTGCCTAAGGGGTTGTCTGTTTGTTTGTGTATTTTTTTGTTACCACTTTCCTGAAAAACTATTTGCCCGATTATAATGCATTTTTTTTTGCATTAGCTATATGTATAATAGCTTCTCGGAAGGTTCTTAGATATGTTTTAGGATATGTTTCGGAACAGTCTAACTGTGAGGCATTATCCCCGAGGGAATATAATTTGAATTACAGAAGTATTAACATGATTATTTTAAGATCAAAGTCCACCACGCTGCGCTGCAATCGCGATTTTTTTTAAATATGTTAGCATTTTCTTGAAAAACTGCTATGCTAATTTAGATGCGGTTTTTTTGGTTTAGGTATGTTTAGCTTCAGCTATAGTACACTAAGCTGCGCTGCAATCGTGATTTTTATTGTTTTAAGTATATGTTTGTTGTTGCTGAAAAAGTACTAGGCAGATAGATGCAGTTTTTCGCATTAGATACGTATTGCTTGGTGCAGCAATATTCCACCATGCTGGCCCTCTGATCGTCATAACCATTATTCTGAAAACTGACAATCGACATAGATGCGGTTTTTGGTTAGATATGTATACTTCTGAGAAGTTCTCTAATTATGGTTTCAAAGTTATAATAAGCCACAAATTTTAAGTTTATTACTTATAACCAAACAAGTTGTATAATGTATTGACGATTGAAGTGCGTCTAATTGACGACTTCCCTTTAGATTGCATATTTCAATATTTTAAAGCGAATTATTTTTCAGCAAAGCGAATGTGCATCCATTAAAAATATACTCAAGCCTAGAAAGTGAATCTTTGAAAGTATTTCATACATTTAGTGTGATAAGTGATTAGACACATCATACACTTTGCCGTGTACAATATTGGTGCCAGAGCCGGATATACCACGACCTTCACCGATCTGTTATCCAGATGAAACATACTTTTTATTTTGTATTTAATGATAGATAAATACGTAAATAAAAAATCCTGACCAGGCTATTTTTAAATAAATTAATTTTTGTTCTGACGGGTTTCTTGTAGGCAATGCTATACCATCGCGTTTGTTATACAATTACCTTTATTTTGATATATGTATAACTCAAGCGGTTCCGATCCGTGAAGTTACCATACCACCATACCATTATATGGTACATACCATAGTACATTGGTAACTTCACGAATCTGTTAACCGGTAATTTTATAACTAACGCGATGGTATAAGCATTGCCTACAATAAACCCGTCAAAAAAAAAAAAAAAAAATTAATTAATTTAAAAATAGCCTGGTCAGAATTTTGATAGGCAAGCTATTTTGGGCGTATTTATCTATTATGAAATAAAAATAAAAGTATGTTTCATCCGTTATGTGGTCGGTGTGGTACGTGTAGTAGCTTGCATCAATCATTGTTACAGTCTCGAATGTTGTGATTGGCTTAATTTACGGTTGATTGATGCGTCAATGGATTTTGTCCAGTAGCGGAAGAGTGTTAACCGTGATTGTGATCGTAACACTATCAGGCCAATTCTATTGTACACCATCTCTATATAAACTAAACTAAAATGACAGCTCTATTTGAATTCTAAACTTACTCAAATACATATCAAAAATCTTCGGAACCGGCAGGATTTGAACCTGCGTCTCTCTGGAAATCGCGCCCTGAGCGCCTTGACCACTCGGCCACGGTTCTCTTACCTGCCAGTGACGAAATTTGAGATATGCATCTTTAATCCAGTCTTTTTACGCGACTCAAGTCAAGGCGCTCAGGGCGCGATTCCCAGAGAGACGCAGGTTCAAATTCTGCCGGTTCCGAAGATTTTTGATATGTATTTAAGTAAGTTTAGAAACTTTCCTCGTGTGTGAAGCACTGTAATAAAATTTCAAAAATCTATTTGAATTGTTATCCCTTTCTTACTCCCTACGGAAAGAGGCTGTACTAAATTTTAGTTTAGTTTGGATATTGCGTTAAACAGAATTGGCCACAATAGCTGTCAGTTTTACGTAATTAGGCGGCAGGATACATTAATATTATATTTCCAGTTTAAATCCTAGTCTAGGCAACGGGGCGGTTCGTTGTATGGAGACCCCCGCATTAAATCCTCAGTCGTTGAAACTTGGCAGGGTTGTAGTATGGTATGAACCAAAACTTATACAAAAATATCCAAAAAAAAATCCATGCGGAAGTTAAGTTTTTATACCTAAAATTTAATATTTATGACTGAATATTTTCTCGATTTCTTTTTAAAATAATAGTAGGTAGTATATTTAAATACACTCAAACCCGAAATATCAAACGAAATAATCATGCAGAACATAGATATTTAACCAATTTTTATTATCAGACATAAACTGCGTTGACGAATTAATGTACCTTCTTGCTTTGACAATTGGGTATAGCATAAAAAACCTCACTTCCTTTATGATTCTTTATTGGATGTTAATAATATACGTTTTTGGGGTCCACTAGCTTTATTGCCTTGACTATCCATCAGAAATGGGTGTACTTAATAATAGATTCAAAAAACGTCTTTAGTTCCAAAAAAGCTGATAGTTTTCTTTATTTTGAACAGGGATGAGTATGAATATAACATGGAGAGGCTCATAGATGGAAACGACAGGGTATTGGATCGAATGAACAGAAATATGGATTTTGTGGACAAGGGAGTTCAACCGATCCAACAGAATAGCGAAATGATGGCACCAGGGGCTTACGGCAGGCCAATAATTACTACAATTCAAGTAAGTGAATAATGTCTGCGTGCCTAGTGGGAGATTTTCTTCCCATTCGATCACGACGTTATATAAGAGCATGGGTTTGATTCACTCCAGCAATGATAAGGACAGTGGTTACTTATGTACTACTAGCGATCCGCTCCGGCTTCGCACTAATAATCGCTAATAATCCTAATAGTCCGCGCTTAGATTTATTTATCCTTTCACCAAAGGTTGTCTGTAAGAGATTGCTTTAGCAATAAGACCGCCTTTGCACCTTTCTATGTAGTATTACTACTGCTTTTCAACTGTATACTGTATGTGTGCAATAAAGATATCTATATAAATAAATAAATAAATAGTCTATACCCAATATACCCAGTGGGCAGGTTTTACATTTTAATATTACATTGTAAGAGTACGCCCCGTCCTCACCACCAGCCCGCCATGATGTAAAGGACAATTTTTATCTTAATTAGATACTTGAGATGAAAAACGTATTTATTTATTTTGATAAGGATTATTAATACTATGTCGGTAAAACATCTTCTCATAAATGTCCCTACTAGGCGCAATGCCTGTCTAGACTTATTTGCTAGTAATATTAACTCGGTTGATAGTGCATTTCACGTACTTGGATTATCGGATCACGAGACAGCTCAGACTTTATCATTTAGCACAAGTACACAAAGGGCTTTTACATATTGGTACGAACATAAAAGAATGTATAGTAAAGAAAATAGGCGGAAATTTAAAGAATGCATAATAGCGCTATCGTTTTTAGAAGTATATGAAATATTAGACATAGATAAAGCATTTAGCTATTTTTTGGAAGAAGTCAAATTGTTTTATAATCTTGTCTAAAAATCAGATATGAATTAAAAAATAGCAAGACACAATGGCTAACGAAGAACTTAAAAAAAGATATGTGTCGTCTGTACTCAGTTACGGTATAGTCATCTGGGGAAACTCAGTAGATGCAGATTGAATATTTAAAGTCCAAAAGAAATGCATACTTGTTATTTGTAAGGCACATTTCCTGGATAGCTGTAAGCCCATCTTCAAAGCACTTAAGATAATATTACCCTTACCTTGTATTTACATTAAGGAAATATGCATCTTTGTTAAAAAACACCCTAAATATTTTGAAACTCACGACCAGGCTCTACAAAGAGCTACAAGGCATAAAGACAGGTTACTTGTACCTAGAATAAAGTTAGTTCTGTATTAAAATAAAACCGGCCAAGTGCGAGTCGGACTCGCGCACCTAGGGTTCCGTACAAACCTGTAGTAAGTTTTACGATTAATGAATTTAATGAACCGCAAAACTAACTTTGTTTGTAGAGGTTTATTGTTAATATCAAAAAAACTATGCTAGTTAGAGCGTTGGTTTTATTTTTCCTTTAAAATATACATAAGCTTCTATTGACAATAATTATTTCAGATTTTTCAATTGGTAAACTTCGGAGAGAAGGGGGGGGGGGAACGTTATTTTTTTCGACATTTTGCCCGATAAATCAAAAACTATTATGCATAAAAATAAATAAAAATCTGTTTTAGAATGTAGAAGTATAGCCCTTTCATATGATATCCCACTCAGTATAGTTATCATACTTTGAAATTTCAAACCCCCGATTTTCCCCCTTTTTTAATTAAAAAATAATTTTCGATTTTTTTTTATTTTGATGATGTTAGGCCACTATTACACATACACTAGGTACACTATTAGGTACACATCTATTCCAAATTTCATGTCGATAGCTTTAATAGTTACTGAAATAATCGACTGTGACAGACGGACGGACGGAGAAAGTCGCACCATAAGGGTTCCATTTTTTCGATTTTGGTACGGAACCCTAAAAATGCATTTTGAATGGCGATCCAAATATACATTAAACTTCCAAAGACGATCAAAGAAATGACCCTGCCTAAATTTAAACATATCCTAGATGAGTGGCTATTATTTCATTGTTTTTACTCTGTCAACCAATTTTTTAATTTTACTGAATGGAAATATTACGGCTAGATTGTTTTTTGTGCTTATTTAAACAACTAATTTTTATTGTATTAAAATAATAATTTAATAGTAATCTAATAATAGTTAAGAAATTAAATTTTATAGCTGACATTAATTAACATAAATTTTAATTGTAATAATAATTATTATGTAATATTGTGTATAATTGTTAAATTGTATAGATATAGTGGTAAATTGTGTGAAACTTCTTAAATGTATTTAACTACTTATGATAATAATTTAATTAACCGACTTCCAAAAAAGGAGGAGGTTCTCAATTCGGCGCGTATGTTTTTTTTTAAATGTTAATTTGCACACCATGTGATTGGTAGATTGTGGCTAGATCCTAGGACCTTATTGTAAGAACTGCCTATGTAATATAACCTGCAATCAGCAAATAAATATATTATATTATATTATAAAGCATTGGTTTAGACCAAATTTGAAAATCATAAAAATAGTTATTTGTGAGTCAATCTTAAAAGATATTCAGTGGCGATTCCTCTAAGATTGCGCAGCTTGCGCCGCAATACCGATAATTATGAATAAGTTACTTACCAATTATTCTAGATCTATATTTAAGTAATATACTAATACTTATTTTTTAACATGAAATAGGTACCTACCATTCACAAATCATATAAGTTTATCAATTAAATGATTGCGTTAATCGATAATTATTTAAAATCACGCACGCTCCATGACCACCTCGCACCTTGGTTGTGAGTTGTGACTTGTGACGTGCGCCGCATCGCCACGTGGCTCGTACTGCGAGAATCTTCGAACTCCGTCGGCCCGCTTACTCCCGCTCAGTACTGGGCCGAAGGCGTGCACTATGAGTTGCGCATGTGCTGTGTAGTATTATTTTCAAAACTCAAAAACTACTCAACAGATTTTAAAAATTCTTTCACCTATAGAAAGCTACATTCTCGGCGAGTAACATAGGCTGTATTTTATTTTCAAAAACATTAAAGATCCCTACGAAAATTGCAATAATGTGAATGAAGTCGGAAAAAATTGTCTCATGTGAGAGCTTCCGTGGCGTGCGCTGCGTAAATGGTAAAAGTTACACGAAAACAATGTAGGGTGGAATTGTTCCTCTCAAAAAGTTCTAAAAAAAAAGTCCGCGACAGCATATAGCTATGTTTTAAGGTCGTCTCACAATAACAGTCATTATGATTTTCAAATTTCGTCTAAAACAATGCTTTAAGTACTCGCGAAGGTGTTTTTACCAACATAGTATCAATCCTTATCAAAATAAAATGGTTGTTCATCTCAAGTATTTAATATAGATCAAATTCGCCCTTACACCATTTAATTCAGATGAATATTTTAGAAGATATCATAGTGATAATGTAACGCGCACTATACTAATATTATAAAGAGGTAAAATTTGTGAGGTTGTAGGGGGTAATCTCTGGATCTACTGAACCGATTTTGAAAATTCTGGTACCAACAGAAAGCCACATTATTTGTGAGTGTCATAGGCTTGGTACGAGATCCGAGATTAACCCGAAAAATTAGGGAGGTCCCGTGGGATATTAAAAAACTTATTTCACGCGGACGAAGTCGCGGGAATCTGCTAGTGTAAGATAAATAAAAATAGTATTCTTTATTCTAGTAAGTACAAGTTAGCCCTTGACTGCAATATCACCAGGTGGTGGGTCATGATGTAAGTACCTACTCTAAGATGGCGGGCAAACCTGTTAGGGATATACCTATCAGTTATATTAAACCTATACCCCTAATCAGTGATATATTATGAGGTAAATGTGTTTTATTGAGAAAATACCTAACCATCAGCTAGCGCAAACCCCAGATTGACCACCAGGAATCGCCACTGAAGATATTATATGACGTCTTTGCCAGTAGAGAGGCCAGACCAGGGAAAATTTAGAAATTATAAATTTCCAAACCCTGCCGGAAATGGAACCCGCGGGACCTCCGCACGTTAATAGAACCTAGAAAAAGTAAAGACGTGCCGCCAAGCGATTAAGCGTTCCGGTACGATGCCGTGTAGAAACCGAATAGGGGTATAGGCTTAATATAACTGGTTAACAGGTCAGCCCGCTACCATCTTAGACTGCATCATCACTTACCATCAGGTGAGATCGCAGTCAAGGGCTAACTTGTAGTGGATTAAAAAAAAAGGAGAACTTCCATACTCCCAGATTGGCCTACTACCATCTTAGATTGCTTAATCACGTATCACCAGATGTGATTGCAGTTCAAGGCTACCTTGCAGTGGTACAAATAAAACTGAGTGTGCAAACTCTCGTAGTAGGCTAGGATCGAGATATGAAATTATTAGCTGATGCCCGCGACTTTGTCCGCGTGGATTCAGGTTCTTTGATTCCCACGGAAATTCTTTAATTTTCCAGAACAAAAAGTAGCGTACCTATGTGTTATTGCAGACTGTAATTAGCTGTCTCTGTGCCTTTCATCCAGATCCGTTTAGCCATTCTGGCGTGATTGAGTAATAAACATAATATTATAGTATAGAATATAGATATTCTGAAAAAAAAAACTTCACAAATTCTAGGTGGGTAATAAACAGCCAACGACTACAAAAAACATTCCTCGTCCGCAAATATTATTCAAGGACACAATAGACAACTCCTCTGCTCTATGGATGCCCAAGATCAGTGACAAGCCAAACAACTTCAAGCCACTGGCCTTACAGATGCTGTACGACAGTGATGGCAAACCCATAGGGTGAGTGATTATGTCTTTTTACTCCACAACGGCAAAGCCAAAACAGGGGTTCCGATTGTAGCAGTCTATGTATGTATTTATGTATGACTGCCTCGTTGGTCCAGTGGTTAGCATTTCGGCTGCGACCGACGAGGTCCCTGGGTTTGAGTCCCAGGTCGGGCCATGACAAATATTGAGTTGTTCTTATAAGAAATTCGCAGTATTAACCCGGAGATATGAAGTTGGCGGTGTTTCACCCCCGTGCCTCGGAGAACACGTAAAGCCGTCGTCGGTCCAGCGCCGGAGAGATTCTCCGGTCGGCGCAACACTACACCATAAAAATCTTCCAAATTTTTCTCAACGTATGTTTCACTCTGACACCGGAGCATCCTCAGATGTTGACTCGACAGTGTACGACTTTACAATCGTGCATTGTCGAGTCTTCTACTAGTTCCTTCATTATCATGAACTTCTGCAAAGTAACGCCTGCTTCTGTCCAATAAATGTTAGAATTTGCGCGAGAGCGAGGAAAAGTCTACAAAGCACGGCCCGGTGCATTGCCTGATATGATTATAACATTAAATTATATTACACTCCAGGTTTGAACATCCATATGAAACGGAACTTTCTCAATTTGCGCCGCAGTCCCATTGGCTTGTACCAGACCATGAACCACCAATACTTCCACTGCCCGTGGAACAGACTACGATGACATACGTCTGTAATGAGAAGCTAGTAGAAGAACTTATAAAACATTTGGAAACGGCTGAGGTGCTCGGAGTAGACCTGGAGCATCACAGCTTCAGATCTTATCAAGGTACGTACAAATACGACTTAATTGTGATCTTCTATTCAAAGACCCAATTGTCTGAGCCAATCGTAATCATTTGAGAGCTTAAAACGTATTAGGAGCTTAAAACTCGAACTGTTTAAGGAGTTCATACAGTCCAATTAAAACTTTATGACTTCTCATCAATATGAACGAACATCGTGCGATTCGATGCGCAGAATACAATAGTATCGGCGGGACGGTTCAGTTGACTTACCCTCGTGAACCTATACTCGTGGCTAACTTCCGAGATGTCATAAAGTTTGAATCTGACTTATCTGGTCCGGTGGCCAAAATTGGAATTGATTTTTGTGCCCGTTTAGTTTTTGTTTTATTTTTAATATTTACTAGCGACGCTGTCACCGGGTGAGAAGTTTGTGGGACTATTCATGCTATATGACTTGCAGGCATCTATGAACTTCTTAAACAGGTTTCAAGTTGCTTGACCCAGGTTTCCCGTTTGGAGGATCCAGGATTCCACTCTCCTGGCATGCACCCTAACTTTATTTGAGTTATGTGCATCTGAATTCAAATTCAAATGTTTTGATTATAAAAAAAAATCAAAAAGAAATAAGCCAAATAAGTATTTTAGAGCCGGTGCCAATTATTAGCCGCACAAATGGTTTATTCTTCATATTGTTTTGGGTCTCCACATTGGCACCTCATTGGCACCGACTCCAAAAAATATCATTATAGAACCACATTAACTTTTCTAAATATAATATATTCGGTAATAAATTAAAATATTATTATTAGTGTTTGTGGTTGTTGAAGTCGGTTTTTATTTCACAATTTTTAGTGGTCACGTGGTATTAAAATAATATGCTATGTCTGGTTAAACATATCTACTGTTTACTAAGCTATTACACTGATCGCGAGCACTTTAATCTTATCCATTGAGGAGTTCTGTCCTCCATGTCCATCAGATCTTCACCAAATTTATATGGGACCACCTCTGAAGTATGATCTATCAAACAAAACAAGAATCATCAAAATTGATTCATAATTGGCGGATAAACGCGTAATACGCATACAAAAAAAAACATTCTTACTGTCGAATGGAGAACATCCTCCTTTTTTTTGAAGTCGGTTAAAAATAGATAAACCAAGTGCTAACGTTAACTAATAGGAATGGTGCCTACGTCACAAATAAATTATTTCCTACTGATTATTAAATATAGACCTTAAATTCACATCCTTGGTTCGTTTTAAGTTTGATAACCACTTTAAACTATCGATTAAAGAAAAAAAGTGTGTTGAAATTTGTATATGGCACAACTTTCTATAAACTTCCATACTAGAAGAGGGTTTTTAAGTTTTTATAAAGAGTTGCTGATTTCATTGAGTTGTCATCATTCTTAATGCAATGCTATGTTTCGCAACAATTAAATCACTTGCTTCAATAGGGAAGGGAAACCTGCATGGCTGAGATTGCATAATGTTCTCAAAGGTGTTTGAAAGAATACGCATATTATGACCATCATGTTGGATTATGGCCTGAACTTTTCTCTTTCTGCTTCCAGGCATCACGTGTTTATTACAAATATCAACAGATGAAAGAGACTTCATAGTAGACGCGTTAGCAGTTCGTGAACATCTACACAAACTGAATGAGATTTTTACCAACCCCAAGAAGATAAAAGTAAGTACTTTGGATGTTTCCTATTAAAAAATAAATTATTTACACAAGTTTAAGAAATCCGTTAAAATGCTCCTGAAAAAAAGCTTATACTGTTGAAGATTATGTAAATGTTAAAAGACCATGGATTTGATTAGGAATGGCATTCCGAACCAGTGGTAGAGTCCCGCAACTTCGTCCGCATGGATTGATGTTTTTTGGTTCCCGCGGGAACTCTTTAATTTTCCGGGATAAAAGTAAGTGTTATTCCAGACTATAATCTACCTCTGAGCTAAATTTCATCCAGATCCGTTCAGCCGTTCTGGCGTAACAAACATCCATCCATCCATCCATACATCCATCCATAGTATAGATAATATATATAAGTGTAGATTGTTACATGCGCTGAAGTAGAGTATCAAGCTAGCCATGATTGGTTTCATATGTACAAGAAGATTAAGGAAATCACGGGAGACAGGAAGTCCAATAACACTCACATGCTAGTAGACAGTGACGGTAATTATGCAATGACTATTGAACAGAAATTAAAAATTTGTCATGAATATGTAACTGTACTATTTTATGATGAGAGAACAAATACGAATATAAACATACCAGAAAATGATCATACTGGTCCGTCAATTACGAGAAGTGTAATTGTACATGCTATTAAAACATCAGTCTGGAAAGTCTGTCGGCCCAGATAGTATATGTGTAGAATTGCTGAAAGTTTTGGATTATAACAATCTAAAACTGCTTGAAACATCTATAATACTGGTTCCATTCACTCAGATTGGCTCAAATCTATGTTTGTCACATTGACAAAATTACCATCAGCGAGGAAATGTATCGATTGTAGAACAATTTCTCTTATGAGTCACATCTTGAAGATATTTTTAAAGGTGATCCAAAACGAATTACAGTAAATGTAATTTCAATTTCCCAATTCGGATTCAAGTTCTTATCCAGAGATGTTGGGATATGAGCCAAGATGTTTTTGTATGTTTCATCGACTATGAAAAGGCGTTTGATAAAGTTAAAATAACAAATTGATGAACATATTAAAGACGATAGGCCTTGACTGTAGAGACTTAAGATTCATTGAGAATTTGTACTGGCAGCAGAAGGCTAATGTGCGTGTAGAAAACAGCCTTACAGAAGATGTAGACATCTTAATGGGAGTCTGACAAGGCTGTATACTGTCACCCCTGTTATTTAACATATACTCCCAAAATATTTTCACGGATGCTCTACAGTCTACACGATCTAGAGGTGGGCATAGTCTTAAACGGTAAAGTAATAAATAATATCCGTTACGCTGACGACACTATTTTACTTGCGCCTACTATATGACTGTATCCAGAATGCCAGATTCTTGTCGCGAGTTACATTGTGACGGCAAAAAATTTGAAAAAGTCCGTAAATATTAGTACTTAGGATGCTATGTCGATGACCAATGTGATCATAGTGTCGAAATTCGATGTCGCATTGAGCAAGCTCGCAATGCTTTTTTCAAGGTGAAGAAACTCCTTTGCAATAGGAAATTAAATATTCAACTTCACACCCGCCTTGCACGCTGTTTTATTTTCTCCATTTTTCTGTATGGAGCAGAAGCCTGGACACTCACTGAAGCTTCGTGTAAAAAACTTGAGGCATTTGAAATGTGGGTTTACAGAAGAATGTTAAGAATATCCTGGAGAGATAAAGTTAGAAATGATATAGTATTGAATCGAAGCAGGCGTTACTTTGCGGAAGTCCATGATAATGAATGAACAAGAAGTTTAATTCGCTATAATCCGCCACAGCAGACAAATCTATGTGGTACAGTGCGTGTCCTTCACCAATAGCATGCGAACACCCACCACCCAGCAATTCGCACCGGCACCTCGTGCATTGTCGAGTCAACATCTCCTGAAGATGCTCCGGTTTCGGAGTGAAACGTACGTTGAGAGTGATTTGGAAGATTTGTGTGGTGTGGTGCGGTGTCCACGATTGTGTCCGATTTTGCAGTTACGGTCATGGCTGTTGATTATGCCATGATTCATAGAAATTATATGCTCGCTATTGATCATTACAGTAGAATTTCCGCGGGTTGGAATCCTGCCAAAGCCTGGCTTAAAGATTTTGCACTCACAGTCAGATTTTGGCTTTATATCGTGGCTTAAGTCAAATGACTCACCGTCAATGACAAGCTTTACGCTGTAGCAATCATCATCAACTCATTGCCGGCTCACTCCTGAGCTAGACTTTCATCTCAGAATGAGAAGGATTTGGCCATAGACCACCACAGTATAGTGTACCACGTTAGCACAATAAGTTTACTTAAACAAAGAGCAAGTGTTAAGTTGAATTTATTATACTATCGATGATTTTCCTATTGACAAAATTGCACGGAAGGCATCAGCTTCGTATCCAGCAGCCCACAAGTCTGTGTAATACTTAATATTTTTTTTAAAAGAGCAACCGCTGAGTTTCTTGCTGGTTCTTCTCTGTAGAATATGTTTTCTGAACCGGTAGTAAACACCTTACTACCGGTAAGGTGTTTGCTCGTGATGTTTGCTCGTGATAAGTGAAACACGTTGTCCTTCATTACATTTGAACAGATTTTCCACGGAGCAAACAAGGATATAGAGTGGTTGCAGCGTGACTTCGGCGTGTACGTAGTGGGCTTGTTCGACACGCACCAAGCCGCGTGCGTTCTCAACCTCGAAGGCCGGTCGCTCGCTGCGCTCCTCAAGCGATACTGCCAGCTAGATGTCGACAAATCGTGAGTTTACGTTATATTACATTTCTACTCTTTATTTAATAATCTTCACATGAGTCTCCGTCAGGGCTTTGTAATGTTGCAAATGCAATTATTGCAGGTTACATTTAATTTTAATTATTTTTAATTAATTATTTTTTTAAATTAACACGGGGGACTTCACCAACACACACTAAAACACACTTTCGCATTTATAATACTGGCTGATGCCCGCGACTTCGTCCGCGTGGTCTAAGGTCAAGTTTTTTAAATTCCCACAGGAACTCCTTAATTATCCATGGTAAAAAGTAGCCTATGCCCATCTCCAGGTTCTCAACTATACCCATGCGAAAAATTACGTCGATCCGTTCTCTGTTGCGGCATGTTTGCTGGACAAATTAAGAAACCGAGAAACAAACACACTTTTGCATTTATCATATTAGTATGATTAGCTTTACGGCTCTGGGTTCCAACTTCCAGCCCTTTTCAACCTGTACCTTCAAGTCTATTACTTTACTCCTAACTTTACTAGTCTTTGGTATTTCATTAAGTGTAAGTAGTAGTTGTGCAATTTTATTATAACAGAGTATGCTCATTCCACCTTTGTAAATGTACAAAAGCCCTTCACCAAAGCTCCTTCGCTCCACCTCCAGTAAGCGAGAGGCGGAGCGATGGAGTCACGTCTCAATTTTGATTTCTCGTTTATTGTGCAGATCTCAGAGATTTTTTGAATCATGAATATGTTGTCGTATGAAAATTATATTGTATTATTGTAAATATTCTGCGAGGCGTAGTAGGAATATTTTTTTTCTTAAATTTCTCTGGAAGGGATTTTGAATTGTAAATTGGACGGATTGCCCTTTTTTTGTAATACAAAAATACATATAGGTTGTGATGATTGAACATTTGCCAATATCAACAGACTCCAACGGGCAGACTGGCGCTTACGACCTCTGACCTCAGAGATGATCAAATACGCACGTACGGACACGCATTATCTGCTTTACATTTGGCGTCGCATGCGCGCTGACTTGCTAATGGCGGACAACGGGAACCCACAATTGCTGCTCAAAGTGTTCGAGGCGAGCCGACGGATCTCCGGCATCGTAAGTGTCGCTTACGTCCTTTTGACATAACACAGTCTAATGAAAAATACAAGAAAAAACAAGAATAGTTAGTATCACAATGTAAGGAGATGCGTTATTTCCTACCAGTGGTCCGATTCAGGCGTCTAGGCAGAGCAACGCTGCGGGGTGACGGCGGAAACTGGCAGAATTTGCACGCAGGCACTGGCACACTCTTCATTTGCATAATCTGTGTGTACATATGAGATGGCTAATTTAAGTACAGAGTCAAATATATTAGCCAAGCCACAGAGTCTAATATATTAGCTGAGCCGGTGTAAAAATATTTTTTAGATTGTATATATTGGCTGAGATTTTACCATTATATTAATAAATACATTGACATAATTATTACACAAATTAGGTTTATTACATTACAACTTACTTATACAAACAACTGTAATATAATAACAAAAAATAATAGCAATAAGTAGGTATCACAAGTCATATATTTCAATACAAAATTCTGTCATTCTTTTGTCAAAGTATCCCTATTTCTCTCAACCATAGGTCATAGTGCCGTTTGGTTGTGGCACAAGTTCCCGTGCTTCAACGCGAAGCACGGGAATAGAGGGGGCTGCGTCCTCCGGGATGAGCTCAAAGAGCATCGCACATGGGACGCTCCGATGCGTTCATATTTGAGATCTCGGAGCTTATGGGAAATGGGGAAATGCGGAAATGGGGCTGCCTCTGTCTGCCAGTCTTGGCGTGTATTGAATATTGTATGCTCGTGAAAAAAGCATACTATACAATCGAAGATTACGTAAATGATAAAAAAAAAGCGTGGATTTGATTCGCTCCAGCTATGCGTGGGACTGCAGTTACTTGTATCATTAACCACCGAGTTTCTTGCTGGCTCTTCTCGGTAGGAATGGCATTCCGAACCAGCGGTAGATTCATATTATAACGATTCCAAAGCGCTTGTAAAAGCTTATTTGAATAAAAAACATTTGAATTTTGAATTTTTACCAACACAGTTTCTCCCCAAGAAATCAGGCATCTTCTGAAGATTTCCCCCCCGAAACAAAAAAAAAAAAAAAAAAAGGTCATAGTGCCGTACCTCTAGCGTGCTTATACTGTCATGGTAGCCAGGTCTAGCTCGTATGGGCGTCAACCCACTCTATGAATATATATTAAATAACTATTCAAATCTATAATTAGTGATTATTCAATAGAGGATCTCCCAAAAGTAGTACTATCCACCGTTCCTGTTAGTTTTATGTTCGAAAACCATTTTGGAACCTTCGATTGAAGTAAAAATAAATAAAGTGTGTAAATTCACACACGGCGGAAGTGAAATATCAGAAAAGAAAGCCTACGAGATAATGAGATAAATATAACTTGTATTCTATATTTATCTCATTCTCTTGCAGGTTAAATCCTATTATGAATATATTTGTCTGTTGTTTCATCGAATTTTCAAATCACAACGATTCTAAAGATGCTTGTCTACAAAAAAGTGCGTCGAATTTTGATGACGTCAGTGTACAGTATTTCATACAACATCCCATACTAAGCGCGCGTTTTGACGTTTGAAAAAAGTTGCTGATTTCACTTGTTGTCAAATACCCAATTGGAAACCTTTTTTTTTTTTTTATCCACTACAAGTTAGCCCTTGACTACGATCTCACCTGATGGTAAATGATGATGCAGTCTAAGATGTCCTTGGTTCCAGACGTACAGCAAGCCAGTAGTGGACGAGAATACCAATGTGGCCTACCTACAAACCAGGAGAGCTGTTGGCGTGCAACAGATGGCGGCCCTGCGTATGTTGCACCAGTGGAGAGTCGAGGCCGCGCGCTCCATGGACGAAAGTCTCAAGTGAGTAGTGGGACTATTAGCTTCATCAAACAACTTAATATCCGCGAAGCGAGCTCTCTGACTCTTCTTGAGTGAATTTGCACTTCTCTGTCCGTCCGTAATTACTTCAAATTTTAATATAATATGTAAACCGATGGCCTCCCGCCGAATATGGCTTAAAAAGTTATAAAAATCTTTACTTCAGGGGGGCTCTCATAGAAGCGAATGCGAAGTATAATATTATTTATAGCGTTACATAGGGTTGAGGTATATCATTTTAAAGATAATTAGGAATAGAGTCCAAAAATTTTTTATTTTTTATTTTCCCCCTAAAATTGACGAAATGGGGGGCTTTCAAAGTGGCGATTTTCTAACGTCCAAAGTTGACCTCAGAACTCTCAATTTTCTGAATGGCTGAGCCTGAAACTTATGAATTACTTGAATT
This sequence comes from Erebia ligea, assembly GCA_917051295.2. Classification (NCBI taxonomy): domain Eukaryota; kingdom Metazoa; phylum Arthropoda; class Insecta; order Lepidoptera; family Nymphalidae; genus Erebia; species Erebia ligea. The sequence continues at coordinate 376,227 of OU785222.1, read as the reverse complement.
ATATCCTGTACTTGAACAACAAATACTAAAATTAGATAAATATTATAAGGAAACGAAATTATTTAATTTTTATGAGCTTCCGTATTTTTAACAGAACTTCAGAATGATGTCAATAGATGGCGCTCTGTACAAGTTTATGGATACCGCGAGGTCTCAGTTCGGGGCGAACCACTAGTTTAGTTATGTTTAAATGTATCTCTTTGGTGGCAGGTACATACTGCCTAACTACCTCATGTTGAAGCTGGCGGAGTACTTGCCGCGCGACACTCAGGGCATCGCCGCGGTGTGCAGCCCGATGCCGTCGTACCTGAAGCAGAATGTCGACGTCGTACACCGGATACTGCTCTCCGTGAGTGCACGCACTATCTCACCACCCTTACATACGTTCGGAATTCCGATTCCGTATTATACGTCACACACATACGTTTATTTCCGTTCGGAATAACATGGCTCTGATGTTGGGAGATGCTAACCTCTGAGTTCAGTCAGTTCAGATATTCTGTCAGCGAATATACAGGATGTCCAAAGAAAAAGATTTGATTCCTCGTACCTAGACTTATCAGAATTTATGTTCAGCGATTTTTGGTAGTTTTCGAGTTATAATTTTTTTTAGTATTATTGTGCGATTTCTGAGATAGTTTTTAGTGCTTTATCATATTTTTTTTCTGTGCACATGCTTGCTGCTAAGTGTATAATATTCATAAAATAACTACCATATTAACACTGACTTAGGTCGGAAAATTTTTGATCGTTATTGAAAAGTTTAGGTTAGACAGAGGCAGGGTCGAATTTTCAACTTTTGATTACTTAAACCTGTCTACGTCACTTCCAACTGATTTTAAAAATTCTAAGATTTCTATTCTATCTATTTTTGCAAGTGATGTCTAAAGTTTAATATTTGAACTTCTCGTTTCCAGTGCCGCGAGCTCGCGGCGGAGTCTCACTTCCACAATATGTACGGAATAGCCGCCTTTTGTATGGAAGCACTAGTTCCCGAATACAATGTGCACGAAGTGAACGATGTGAACGAACACGAGGACAGGTGAGTGGTATATCTATAGCATACTAATATATATATTATACCTATGCAAAGGGCGCGGCGCAATTCAATTCAAAACATATTTATTCAAAATAGGTGCCTACAAAGTACACCTTCTGAACGTCATGCTTACAAAGTATAAGACGTGATGATGATAATTAACTACGGTATCTTAAAACTAAAGCTACGAGGGTTCACATTCTGGCACGTTATCCTCCAGTAATGTAAGAGTTCAACGATTCTATGGTAGAAACAGGAATATTTATTACCGACATTAAGTTTAAATTCACAATTTTTTGGTGTTACTCTTCCTGTTTCTTCATTCACGTTCCAAGTTCTATGAATTAATAAAACTTCAATTCGCGGGCATCAAGCGGGAAAACCAGTGCAGAACATTGACAACAATGCCCGGCGCTGGTTTTCAGTTTGCTCCATTGATCTGATCACTCAAAAATATTGAACTAACCATGAATGCATGTTCAATTTGACATGGCGCAGCAGTGGGACTTTAATGGGCTTTAGTTACAGTGGTAGATGTCTTCGTCCGAGTGGAATAAAGTTTTTTGACTCTCACAGAAACACATTTTTAAGGGATGCAATAGAAGGACATATCCTTCTCGGGGAAGCAACCTACTCCTGTACCAAATTTCATCGAAATCTGGTGAAAAGATGGGCTGCGGTTAAAGTAATATTATTATGGGTTACATCAAAATCTTATGTCCACAGCCCCGTCGGGATTCAACAGGAACATAATACAGACGGATGTATGGAGGTGGACGGAAATACAGAGGTGAGAAGTAGTTTGTACTACCACAGACTTCGAAATAGACGTAGAAGTGGAAAATGATCGTGACCGATGCGATGTGTAGTGGAACACCAGTGAACGTCACTGCAGAGTACAGGGAGAAGCGCAGGGAACAAGTGACGCTGTTTTTTTTTAATTATAGGCTAGCGCTGAGCTGCCATCAGAATTGCTTGCAAGTGGTGATGCAGCCTAAGATGGAGCGCGCTCGCCTAGAAGGTGCCTATTCTCTCTTGATTTAAAGGTACCTATATTGAAAAAGGAGGAAAACTATTGGGAATGCGAAACCTGAATGCTGATGGGGCAAACGTTGACTCGGTACAGCCATATGCTCCAAGAACTAGGATGTCAGCACGAAGTAAGGCTATGCATTTCCGTGCTGGCGTTGAAGACATGGGGAGGTTATTTTAGTCCGTACGAGTCGGACATAAGTCCGTAGGGATGTTATTATCCCCCAAAGAAAAGAAAAAAAGTGAACATCGCTGCAAATATAAGTAAGTAGATGACCCGCAGAATCTGTTTAATTTTCCGGAATAAAAAGCCGGCTTTTCCCAGGATGACCTATCTTCATACCAAATACCAAATTTCGTCAAAATCGGTAAAACAGATGGGCCGTGAAATGTTTGCAGACAGACACACCTTCGCATTTATAATATTACATATAATGGATATAGAGTTTTTTTTATTTTTAGTGGCCGTGGCTAGTTACCACCCTACCGGCAAAGACGTGCCGCCAAGCGATTTAGCGTTCTGGTACGATGCCGTGTAAAAACCGAATAGGGTTATCAATGGGTTTAATATAACTGCCATGCCCCTAACAGGTTAGCCCGCTACCATCTTAGACTGCATCATCACTTACCATCAGGTGAGATCGCAGTCAAGGGCTAACTAACTTGTAGTGGATAAAAAAAACATATTTTTCATGTACACTAGCGACGCTGTCACGGAGACAGCGAGACATAGAAGTGTGGGGCTGTTTGTACGTAGTAAACAAAGTAATTTAGTCCTAAAATAATTATTATACAAATCAATTTTATAAACAAATGATAATTTGTTTCAGGATCCGAATATTGCGTCTAAACCGCAAATACAGATGTACCACACTAGGTACTACTATAACAGCAACAGGGTAAGGTACCCAATAATCATAACATTTAAAAATATAGTCAACTAGCTGATGCCCGCGACTTCGTCCGCGTGGATTGAGGTTTTTCGGTTCCCGCGTTAACTCTTTAATTTTCCGGGATAAAAAGTAGCCTATGTGCTATTCCAGACTATAATCTATCTCTGTGCCAAATTTCATCCAGATCCGTTCAGCCGTTGGACCGTGATTGAGTAACAAACATCCATACATCCATCCAAACTTTCGCATTTATAATATTTATTTGATATTTGACTAGTGCATGTTAGTAAGTAGAATTTAGCATAGTCACGTGTGAAATGGACAACCATACCACCACCAGGTAATGTTAGCAATATTTTGTCAGACTTATAGCATATGGCAGTTGTTGGTATGAATAAATAAAAATAACTTGACCAAGGCGGCCCATTCCCTACCATCATGAGGTTGTAAGTAAGCTCGGTAACTCGTTAGTTTTGTATGATCTCTCTTTTCGGTCGTTCCTTCATTGCTGAAGATCGTGGCTAGATCCTAACTTGAAAGGATTATTTGTTTCTATTGGCTTCTGTTGGCAGCTATTCTCACTATATTATAGAATTCAGTTCTCTAGTAGCTCAGTTGGTCAGACAACCTAGTTGGTGAGCGACCTCTCGCTCTTTTGCCCTCAGCGTTGCCCGTGACAATAACCTTCTCGAGACTTGTTCCACGCCAGAACAACGGAAACACACGAGTATCTTGAAATGCCCACTTTAAGGGAGGAAATACGTCGAAATGCTATAAAACATAACAGCAGGCTTCAAGGTCATGTGAATAGTCTGACAGTGTCACTTACGACATGCAGCAGAGTGAAAAGGCTCAAAACATCCACAGTTGAAGAACTGTCTTGTGAACAATAAAGCCACTGGAAAGATATGCAGATAGCAGAAGCAACGTCAGGTATGCGGGTGATACGGCGCTCATCACCACTTCGCTAGAGGACATGAAGGAATTTCTTCAAAAACTGGAAGCGGAGAGTATGGATTTGGGATTGCACAGAAGCAAGACCAAGTTAATTATAGTTGACCGCGCTGGTAATTGTTATTTCTATGCTATCTGCAATCAGTCATAATTTATTTTGGACTATGAGAAGGTCACTAGTTTCTCGATGGATGGATGGATGGATGGATTGTCAAAATTTTGTAATAAGTAAATATTATTCGAATTTGTTATTCGAAATTATTATTTTTTAACTTGACTTCAGTAAATAAGCAACTACGTTTTCACGACATAATAGATTAATTTATTCGACATAAGACATTATTAAGTACCTACAGAGAAATAATATTATAAACATAAAAATAATAATTTCGAAGCCCTGTCACTCAAACTGCATATGCCCTAACGGGGTGACTTGTCAATTATTGTATTGTTCAAGTTAAATGCAAATAAAAGAATCTGAATCTGAATCTGAGTCTGATGGAGTGACCTTCTCCTAAACCTCGACGCATTCAAAAAATCTGCTTATAGTCCAAAATAAATTATGACTGATTGCAGATAGCATAGTAATAACAATTACCAGCGCGGTCAACTATCATTAACTTGGTCTTGCTTCTGTGCAATCCCAAATCCATACTCTCCGCTTCCAGTTTTTGAAGAAGTTCCTTCATATCCTTTAGCGAGGTGGTGATGAGGGCCGTATCATCCGCATACCTGAGGTTGCTTATCCTTTTCCCCCCAGTAGAAATCCTTTTTCCCAATTTTCCCCATTATTATAAGTATGGCAAGTTTTTAAAAACGGCCTATGTTTATCAACCGATTTTGATGTGTGGTTCCGCCACAGATTTCCAGGCCGAGCGGTGGTGTACAGCCGTTTCTGTCGCCGTACGACAGACATACCAAATACCGTATTCTAGCGCTGGTGAGTTGTACGAAATATTGGGCTTTTCAAAATTTTTTTTTGCGTGCCAACTGCCTGTTTACACAAGCCCCCCAATCATGTAAGAATGGCCGATCAAACGTTAAAGATTTTCGTCAAAGTAAAATAAACCTTAATTGCATTGAATTAAATAATTGAATTGAATTGAGCTCTAATTCAATGCTGTCATGGTTTATTTTACTTTGACGCCGAACCTTTACCCTTTGATGGACAATTCTTACGTAATCGGGGGGCAGCTTGTAGTGCTTACTAAAAATGTCACAAATAAATGTCATAATAATCATAATCACAATAGTTTATTTGCTTGATTGCGGTACAGCTTTTCACCATCTACAATCCGCCATACGATGGGCATGGAAAATTTTTTATACGATCACATGGCAATATAGATTGATTTTTTTAATAACTAATTGACTTATTTACATAAAAAAAACTAAAGGTACATGATTTTAAACCAAAAAATATGGTGACAGTGGAAATGTCAACGTAAATCCAGATTGTATAATCCCAATGATCTTCTAAACTAATATTATAAAGAGGAAAGATTTGGTTGTTTGTAATGGATAAACTTAAAAACTACAGAACCGATTTTAAAAATTCTTTCACCTATAGAAAGCTACGTTATCAGCGAGTAACATAGGCTATAATTTATTTTCAAAAAAATTAGAGATCCTTACGAAAATTGCAATAATGTGAACTAAGTCGGAATTTTTTTTTTAAACGGTTGAGTAGTTTTTAAGTTTATCCATTACAAACAAACAAACAAATCTTTCCTCTTTATAATATTAGTTTAGATTTAGATTATAATCAAAATTCAAAACCACTACATATTCTAGACTAAAAGTGCTTTTTGGGTCAAACTTTTTTCTCCGCCTCCGAAAAATATGAACGAGGTATCATTCGATTCGGAATAGCGTGTAGCATTTTCGAACAAAATTCAAGACCCGCTTGCAAAAATTGCAAAGTTATTAACAATTAACTGAAAAAAAATAATGGGGTTTGGTTAGTTGCAAATACCTGAAAAACTATTTGATATTTTTCAAATTTGAAAAAAGATTCAAAAAGAAGACAAAATTTCCCAAAAAAAAGTCCTGCTTTCCGGAACTGTAGGACCAATATTTATAATTTCCCAGAGGGTTGAAAATACGGCTAAAAACGGTGACTCTGGCTTGCGTTAGCTTTGCCCACGTTGGACCTTCAATGAATAAATATTATTTAAACCTATTAAATATGAAAATTAAGAATTGAAAAAATTCAAGCATCTACTGGATAGGTGAATAAACAATAATCCATGGTCAAAAATTTTTTATCGCGATATTTCTATTTTTTTTTTTGTAAATTTGTAAATTATTTTTGTTTAACCAGTCTATTATTTTAGTCAGAATCGATTTTTTCTTTTTCAACGTCACGTTTGTTTTAATGTCACAATGCAGTTTCATAGTAAATGAAACTGCGCATGCATGTGCTTGAATGTGCATGGTGGCGCATTATTGCGATTCGATTCGACTCAGCTCGGCGAGCCTAGTATTCGCCGGCCTTACAACGTCTGAGCACGCGTTTAAAGTGTGAGTTAGTAACTCCAATGTGATCATTATTAGACCGAGTAGAATACATACAGTCGCAGTCTGAAAATGTTTACCTGTTTTCAAATTAGATTCTTTGTAACACTGCGTGCATTAAAGTTCAAAGTTATCATAAGTTTTCAAGCATCGAACTCAACAAAAAGAGGATTAATGACTTTGTTATAATAAAAATCAATTCCAGGGAGCGCAGCGGTTGATAAATCTATGATTATAATTAAGTTTGACACATAAGTATCATCACATTTGTTAAAGTGACATTTCATTAAAAATATGAAAATAAGCTTTGTCTATTGTCCCGTGGCAGCGACCGATATGTAATAAAAATCTATGCTCTATGCCTAATCAAATCACATATCGACCTTCTGACACAGATGTGTGCATGCAATTATGATCCTTAAGGTGGTAAACATTTTCAGACCGCGATTGTACCTCACCTCACCTCACCTTACAGCCCATTATCGTCCCACTGCTTATAATTACAGCTTAGATCCACCACGCTGCTCCAATGTGTTTTCACTTTAACGACTATAATCATGTCAGTAATAATAACGGGTGACTGCCTCGTTGGTCTAGTGGTTAGCATGTTCGTCTGCGGCCAAAGAGGTCCCGGGTTCGAGTCCCATGTCGGGCCATAACAAGTATTGGGTTTTTCTGACAAGAAATTCTCAGTACTAGCACGGAGTAAGGAAGTTGGCGGTGTTTCACCCCCGTGACTCGGAGAGCACGTTAAGCCGTCGGTCCTGCGCCTGATCTCTCTCCGGATCGGATCTTCCGTCCCATCGGGATATGAGAGCAAAGGAACAAAGAGTGCACTTGTGTATGCGCACACACTTGTGCACTATAATATCTCCCGCGCAGATGGCTAATCTCTGTGGAGATTGGCCGCCGTGGTCGAAATTCGTCAAATGAATCCCGTTTATTAATAAATTATTATTATTAATAAACGGGACGGACGGCTTAACGTGCTCTCCGAGGCACGGGGGTGAAACACCGCCATCTTCCGCCGGGCTAGTACATACGAAGTAATTGATTTTCAAACGTTTTATTTCCTCTTTACAGTATCAAGAAATCAGAAAACTGAAAGAAAAGGAAGATAAGATTGCTGCGATATCGAAAGGAAACGAGCTCATACAAACCGAACTGTTGGACAAATTGCAAAATATCAAGGAGCAGGTCCTAAAAGAGCAATCCATGTCGCAAAACACCACTGAGGTCGCCCAACCATCGACTAGCAGACAAGCTGACGAAGCTGCCGACAACGTACAATGCACGTACACGAATTATGATATGACTACTAGTGAACCCAACTTTGGTTTAAATACAAACGCCCAATCAGGCAACGCGGCTGGAACTCACGAACAGACTGCCTCGCAGACTGGTAACAATTATAGACGTCAGCCGCGGCCCTACCGATATGACAAGAACTACCATACGAAGTTTTACACCCAGAATAAACATAATAACAATTAATGATCTCTACGTGAAAGCTACGTCACGGAATTTATATTTAGCATTTAAGGATATTTCGTTTAATATAATTACAGTGTGTTTAGAATCGGACCAATTACAGTGTGTTTAGAATCGGACCAGTAGGAATCTCTAACTCAGTGGCTACTAAAAAAAAAATGAAAGCCACTGCCATATATTTTTTATGCATTGAAGGTTTGATATAAAGTAAAAAAACATTAATTTATAGCAAGCCTTCATCATCATCTTCTTCTTGCCCTTTTCCCACGCTATGTGGGGTCGGCACAACATGTTTTCTTCTTTCACTCACTTCTGTTATCCGTCAATCTCTCATTCACCCCTTTTATACGCATATCTTCTTTTACACAATCTATCCATCTTTTCTTTGGTCTCCCTCTACTCTTTTTTTCCTTCCACATGCATATCTATCATTCTTCTCGTAATATGCCTTTCTTCCCTCCGCATTACATGCCCATACCATGCTAGCCTATTATCCACATCTTTTCTATCACTATATAAGCTTTCATTTTTTGATAGCCAATGAGTTAGAGAATAAGGGGGCAGGAGTAGGCAGTAGAAATTAAAGTTGACTATTTTTCTAATAACCATTATTTTAGTGTTTGCTTATAAGTTTGTGATTATTTGTAAAATGCACACACAAAATATGTAAGTATAATATATATTTTGTGTTTCACTTATGTACTGCTGTACATATTTTTGCTACATGAAAGCTACTTTACGGAATTTATATTTAGGATTTAAGGATATTTCGTTTAATATAATTACAGTGTGTTTAGAATCGGACCAGTAAGAATCTCTATGTCAGTGGCTACTAAAAAAAATGAAAGCCACTGGCATATATTTTTTATGCATTGAAGGTTTGATATGAAGTAAAAAACATTAATTCATAGCAAGCCTTCGATGGATAAAAAATATATGCTTTCATTTTTTGATAGCCAATGAGTTAGAGAATAAGGGGGCAGAAGTAGGCAGTAGAAACTAAAGTTGATTATTTTTATTTTTAACTTTCAAAAAAAGGAGGAGGTTCTCAATTCGACTGTATGTTTTTTTTTTGTATGTTTGTTACGCGATTTCTCCGCCAATTATGAACCGATTTTGATAATTCTTTTTTTGTTTGGTAGGTCATACTTCAGAGGTGGTCCCATTTTAATTTGGTGAAGATCTGATGAATATCTCCGGAGATGGAGAACGGAACTCCTCATGGATAAGAGTAAATTGCTCGCGATCAGTGTGATAGTTTTGTAAACAGTATGTTTTAACCATGCATAGCATATCTTTTTTTTTAGGGTTCCGTACCAAAATGGTAAAAATGGAACCCTTATGGTGCGACTTTCTCCGTCCGTCTGTCACAGTCGATTATTTCAGTAACTATTAAAGCTATTGACATGAAATTTGGAATAGAAATCAAAAAAAATTGAAAATTATTTTTAGTTTAATTAAAAAAGTGGAGAAAATCAGGGGTTTGAAATTTCAAAGTAGGATAACTATACCAAGTGGGGTATCATATGAAAGGACTTTGTACTTGACTTGTACACTCTAAAAAAGATTTTTATTTATTGTAATGCATAGTAGTTTTGGATTTATGGGGCAAATTGTCAAAAAAAATACCGTTCCCCCCTTGGAACTCTACCGTATTACGCGTTCAGCACTCACAGCGCAAAAAAAAAAAAATACTAGTAAAATAAATAGCAAAAACAGTGGGGCCACTAAAAATTGTGAAATAAAAACATTTTCAAAAAAAAAAAAACCGACTTCAAAAACCACAAACACTAAAAAGTAAAAAATAATTTTTTGGAGTCGGTGCCAATGTGGAGTCACGTCAACAATAATGAAGAGTAGGTAGACGGTTCATGCGGCTAATTGGTACAGACTCCAAAAAATGTTATTATAGAACTACATTAACTCTTGTATACATAATAAATTAAATTATTTTTTACTTTTTAGTGTTTGTGGTTTTTAAAGTCGGTTTTTTTTTTGATTTTTTTTTTCTAATAACCATTATTTTAGTTTTTGCTTAAAAGTTTGTGATTATTTGTATTAATGCACACACAAAATATATAAGTATATATATTTTGTGTTTCACTTATACTGCTGCATATTTTTCGTTTTGAAGCGTTTAAAACTCGGTTTGCCCGCAAGCGACTGGGGATCTCGCTACTTATCGCCGCTCAAAGTACCAAAAATGAACAATAACTAGGAAGGCTGATTCTTGTATAGTATTAAAGTATGCGCAGTACCTATGTAAACAGTATATAAACTGACGCTATTCATGGGGCCTGGTGTCAGTTTTTATACTGTTTACGTTAGGTACTATAAGATTTTTTGGCACTTTTTATGATAGCAAAAATTAAAACATCCTTTTGTATGTTTTCGGAACATTTCCCCATAAAGAATTTATCAGTTTTTTTCTCAGTATATGTATCTAAGTCATACGTTAAATATTTTTGATCTATAAGTTTAAGGAGAATATAATATAAAAATTAATAAATTTCGTTTTTCATTTCAAAACCTAGTTCATATTATTATTTCTCTCTCGCACTTAAATGCTCGTATCTTTATTGCTATTTCTTTCCAATCATTTATTTTACTTTTATGTTCTAATGCGTTACTGATTCGATTTTTGATAACAATCGACCTTGTTTTAATCGATTTCACACATTGATATTTATCTTTGCTCAACATTTTTATTTTATTTTATAAACATACCCAAGCGTTTAAATGACTAAGTAGTAAGTATATTACTAAGTAATAAGTATGTATTGAAATAAATCATTTATATACAACAGTACAATAAATGTATATTCCGTCAGGTCATAGAAACAAACCATCGCCAAAGGTGCTTAAAGGGCTATCAAGAAAGCTAGTGTCGCAGATCCGTGACTATTTTTAAAAGGAGTCGTATTGTAATTACTAGATGAGTATACGAGTTACGAAATATCGGATAAAAGCTTGCTTCACTATTGAAAAAAACTATATGTGTTGTTTGTGTACGAGTTTCATAGACGCGCTTATGTCAAAAGTAAAATAAATGGTTGGACAGACAGAATAATATAAGAATTCAAAATTCAAATGTTTTTTATCCAAATTAAGTTTGACAAGTGCTTTTGAATCGTCAATCGAGTCTACCACTGGTTCGGGATGCCAATCCTACCGAGAAGAACCACCAAGAAACTGCGGTTGCTCTTTTTTTTGCAAAGTTTAACAATAAAATCTAATATTTAAAAGTATATCTACATCACATTAGGTAACTAGCTGATGCCCGCGACTTCGTCCGCGTGGATTGAGGTTTTTCGGATCCCGCGGGAACTCTTTAATTTTCCGGGATGAAAAGTAGCCTGTGTGCTATTCCAGACTATAATCTATCTCTGTGCCAAATTTCATCCAGATCAGTTCAGCCGTTGGAGCGTGATTGAGTAACAAACATCCATACATCCATCCAAACTTTCGCATTTTTATAATATTTATTTGATGCAGCCCCGCGCATAGCTGGAGCAAATCAAATTACGCTTTGTGTCATTTACATATAATTTTCGATTGTACCTATAGTATAGTTTGGTTTTTTTCACCAGAATACGTTTAATACATTTTTAAACTTTGTAAATAGTCTAGGCAATAAAGCTAGTGGATCCCAACAATAATTTCTCAGACGACGAAACTTTACAGTATGATTAAGTATCATGAGTTAAACGTATAATATAAATATCCAATAAAAAATCAGAAAGGAAGTAAGGTTTTTATGCTATACCCAATTGTCAAAGGAGGAAGGTACATATCGCGTAAACGCAGTTTATGTTTGAAAATAAAATCGGTTTAAATTTCGATGTTCTGCGTGATTATTTCGGTTTTGAGTGTAAATATACTTACTACCTACTATTATTTTATAAAGATATCCAGAAAATATTCAGTCATAAATATTAAGTTTTAGGTATGAAAAAGCTAACTTCCGCATGGATATTTTATTGGATATTTTTGTATACGTTTTGGTTCATACCATACTACTCGTAACTACAACCCTGCCAAGTTTCAAGGACTGCAGAGGATTTAATGCGGGGGTCTCCATACAACGAACCGCCCCGTTGCCTAGACTAAAAGGCTTTTGTCATCAAGTTTTGTAAACTTAAAATTGGAATTTAATTTTGTTTTCAGATTTGGATAGGCCACATTGATTGTCAAAAGCATACCGGACGATACCGGATATACCTGACAGAAAAAAAAATTAATTTATATAAAGTAACTTAACTAACATACCTACGTTTCGTATTATAACCTACGTAAAAAATATTGATCGCAATCACTGCTTGGTTAGCAAAAAAATTATGGTATTTATACCACAAAATTCCTGTTAACCGTCGTGAATTGAGGTATTTATTGGATTAGACCTTAAGTTTCCGGAATAAAATGTAGCTACCTCCGTTCCGAATTTCAGCCAAATCGGTTTAGCTGTTAAGGCGTGAAGGGGTGTCCAAACAAGCAAACTTTCACATTTTAGGTATACTTAATATAAGGAGATCAAAAGCAGTAGTTTTATAAACATAAATCTTATTTATTTAAATCATTCTGATACATCGTCGGATACGTCCTCCCGAACTTTAATCTTGTTCTTGGCGTGTCTCCTCTTCGTGTAGCCGGAATCGTTCCTTTCCTTCACCACGCCCTTGCCTTCAACTTTCCTTGTTCTCATGTTCTTTTTCTTGCTCTTCTGCGAGTCTTGTTTGTGGCCCCTGCGCGCTTTGGGGTGTGTTTCGGTGGTGGGTTTCTCCTCCTCGGTCGTTTCTCTTTTCAGTGAGCTCTTGAACGTCTGCCCGCGGGACGGCTCGTGCAGGGAGAACGTTATCCTGTCGTGGTGTATCTGTTGATATTTACCATTATTTTTACTCAAAACTCAAATAAACATTTGAGTTTTGAGTTAAAATAATAATCCCCGGCAGGGTCAATTTGGGAATTTATAATTTCTGAATTATCCCATGTCTGGCCTGGTGGGATGCTTCGGCCGTGGCTTGTTACCACCCTATCGGCAAAGACGTGCCGCCAAACGATTTTGCGTTCCGGTACGCCGTACCATGCTGTGTAGAAACCGATTAGGGGAATGGGTTTAATGTAACTGCCATGCCCCTAACAGGTTAGCCCGCTACCATCTTAGACTGCGTCATTACTTACTAGGTATCAGGTGAGTTCTTGACTTATAAATAGTGTAACTAACACGACTTTAGATATAGATTAATTCAAACTAGTATATTTCGAACGACTTTTTTGCCATAATGCGTAAAAAAGCAGCGTCTCTCCTACAGCGCTTACGTACCAGCGACAACGGCATCCTGAAGGTATTTGCTGCCGCCTGCCAGGCCCGACTGCCCCATACTACGCCACTGTGTGGAGGTAGCTATTGGGCGATTATAATAATTTGTACCTACCTGCATTCATAAACTAACAATACTAACTTAGTAATTAAGGAAAAATTGTTACTAACATACTAACAAATTATGGATGGAAACATCTGAAATAAACGTCTATTTATTATATATATATATATATATATAAATATATATATATATATATATATATATATATATATATATATATATATATATATATATAAATATATATATATAAAATTAATTCAAACTAGGACAACGGGTGAGCCGGCGACCTCCATATCGAACCGACTACTGTATCTACTAACCCTGTATTCCACGGTGAGGTAGCACTCGTCCTCGTCCTCGCAAACGAGCGAGTTGACGTCGGCGGGCTTGGCGGCGGCGGCGGGGCGGCGCGCCGCGCGCACGAATCGCCACAGCGAGCGCACGCGCGGCCCGCACGCGCGTACTATGTCGCTGACCTGCAGGCAATCGGCTAAAAGTGACAGCTACAGCAATGACTAATAATGTATTTTTTTTTTTTATCCACTACAAGTTAGCCCTTGACTGCGATCTTACCTGGGGGTCTACTCTCTTTCTCTAAAACGAAACTTCGCAAACAAACGAACGAAATTTCGTTAACTCCTCTCCTACATAATATTATCTCTATGCTCCTCTCAACTTCGTTTTCGTACACGCAGACGAAGTCCGGATCCATAGAAAATTTTCGTGACCGACTGGATTGAACGATTTTGTGTGGGTCTAATAACCGACTAATTACGTTCGTTTGCGAAGTTTCGTTTTAGAGAAAGAGAGTAGACCCCCTGATGGTAAGTGATGATGCAGTCTAAGATAGTAGCGGGCTAACCTGTTAAGGGCATGGCAGTTATATTAAACTCGCTAAGTTAGGATATCTCGCTACCATCTTAGACTTACCATCAAATGAGATCGCAGACAAGGGCTAACTTGTAGTGGATAAAAAAAACCACAGAAAAAAACAGCCAATCCATCAAAGTCCACAATTGGTTATTTGTCAAATACTTAGTCAAATCAGCAACTTTTTTTCAAACGTCAAAACGCGTGCTTAGTATGGGATTTTGTATGAAATTCTGAGTTGTGACGTCATCAAAGTTCGACGCACTATTTTACTTTAATCGATAGTTTAAAATGGTTATCATACTAATATTATAAATGCGAAAGTGTGTTGGTTTGTTAGTTTGTCCTTCATTCACGCTGCAACGGCGCAATGGATCGGCGTGATGTTTTGCATGGGTATAGTTGAAGACCTGGAGAGTGACATAGGCTACTTTTTATCCCGGAAAATTGAGGAGTTCCCGTGGGAATTAAAAAAAACTTATTCCACGCGGACGAAGTCGCAGGCATCAGCTAGTTCAACGTAAAACTATCAGGGGACGTGGATATTTCGACTTTTGGGAGATCCTCTATTTAATATTAATCACTAAAAAAATAATTTAATTGAATAGTAGGTACTCAAATACCCAATTGTCAGGAATTGGGTATTTGTAAGCTAGCCAAATCAGGTACTTTCTTCAAACTTCAAAACGCACGCATATTATAGGATTTGTTTTTTTATACACTTTATACTTTACCTTTACTTTATGCTTTATACTTTTGTTTTATTTACTGACTGTCTTGATAAAAAATGGGCAATGGTCCCGATTCACATTCCACTTGGGTAAGCAGTGACTTTATACTTCTATGAACTGCACGCCACTGGTTACCTTCATGAGTTCCCCGCCGTCACACGTGGAGCTCTGACGAGTTTCGACGCCGAAGCTGTGGATGCAGGCGCGGTCGTCGGGCGTCAGGGCTTCTATTTGAAACGCGCACCTCGGTATTGTGTCTGAGCGTTCCTGGTTACAAGTGTTTAGTTAGGTACTTAGATATATTGATAGCTATTGTGGTGGATTCATCATACGGACACAGTCGGAGATACGCCCCCCGATTATGTAAGAATTGTCGATCAAATAGTAAAGGTTCAGCGTCAAAATAATGTAAACCATAACTGCATCGAATTAGAGCTCAATTTCGTGTATCCATTCTTATACGTTAGAGTATCGAACATACCTAAACGTATAAGAATGGGTACACGAAATTGAGCTCTAATTTAATGCTGTTATGGTTTATTTACTTTGCTGCAGAACTTTAGCGATTTCATCGGCCATTCTTACATGATTGGAGGGACGTTTTGTCCGACGCTATCGTTACGCTGCGGGATGATAGAGACACGACGGGGGGAGCGTATCTCCCAGCTGACAGAAATTATATAAAAAATGAAATGATTTATTTCATGTAGGGCAACTTGTGCCACTTATGATAATTGATAAGTCGTAAGAATCTACCACCGGTTCGGAAAATTCATTCTACAGAAAAGAACCGGCAAGAAACTCAGCAGTTGCTCTTTTCAAAAACAGAAAAATGTAACAATTTGTACCTATTTAATAAGTATAAAATGCATACGCTACGTAACAAGTAGGTAGGTATTACACTGACTTGTGGGTTGCTGGATGCGAGGCCGGTTGCTTCCATGCAACTTTGTCATCGAGAAAATCATCTATATTATAATAACCTCGGCTTAACAGATGCTGTTTAACACAGTCTTTAAATTTATGTAATGGCGTATAATTGTAGAATTTTCAGTACCTAATTCTACGAAATTGGAGGCGCAACGAAAATGTAGGTATCTGGTATAGGTGTAGTATAGGTGAGCCTGTGGACTGCAATAGGGAGGACAACTCAATCAAATCAGAAACTCTTTATCAAACTTAAAAACGCGCGGGTTCCCGCGGGAACCGAAAAACCTCGAACCACGCGGACGAAGTCGCGGGCGTCAGCTAGTTATTATATAATCATCAATCTTATGTTATCATCATCTTAATCGCGTATAACATTAAGCAATTATTCAGGTAGCTTATTATACCTACAGGTTATTTAAAATATCTCACCCATCCGATTTCATCGCAATGCTTCGGCTCATCGTAGCAAATAAAATAATTGATCGCCTTCGAGCCGTCCGCCCGCTTCTCCGTGGACCAAGTGTACCAATTCTCGCCAAACTTGAACATACTATTTATATGGTTCTGGCGGTATATGAGCGGGAATAGCAGTTCGTTTGGATGCTGTCTAGGTTTCTCCGTGGTAGAACTTTCTTCCTCATACTCGACTATCGCCTTGTCCTCATGGCGTTTTCTTATAAAAGGTAACATGGTGATTTCAACTTTTTTATTGTAGTCCCAGGGTTCTGTCTGCACTTCGTCCTCTACCCTTGAATCTTCATCGGAATGCATGATGACTTTGACTTTGACTGACAAAACAGACACTGCTTGTATCAGACATAGCGCCAAGTTTGTGGTCTTCATTGTGGATGATGGACGAGTGCGAATGAAAGGTCCAGAGAGAAAGGTGCGTTTCTGTTTGGTCAAGTTAAGGATGTTGTTGATTTGGTGCAGCCGATAAGAGGGATGTTTATAAGCAATAACCCGCTTCCAGCGGTTAACAAAAAGTGCTGATTAGAATGCTTTTTTGGTCTAAAATTGTGTGGAAACGTTCAGATGTTTTGTCTTGGAGTTTCCTTGTGAATGCACAAAACAATAAACATACGCTAGTGCGGCGTGACTGCAGGATAACCACTCGGCTTTTTAATGTTTACTACCAGGATAGCCTGGTGGTTATGATCGACCTCCTATTAGGGGTCGGGGATTCGAATTACGGGCACGGACTTTTTAAGGGTCATTCATACATTTCGTTTTTATGTACTTAAGTAGGTTTTAAGCAAAAATTCAAAAAAAAAATCAAAATTCAAATGGTTTTTATTCAAATAAACTTTTACAAGTGCTTTCGAATCGTCGAATGAATCTACCACTGGTTCGGAATGTCATTCCTACCGAGAACAACCAGTAAGAAACTTGACGGTTGCTCTTTTGAAGAAAAAAAAAATTAAAAAAAATAGTAACGGTGAAGGAAAACATTGCAACCCTTGCCTACGAGTGGGGCTTCAAATACCGGTATCCCAGACTTTTATCGCCGGGTTCCAATACCGGTATTGATATGTTTAATACCGAAATACCGGTATCGAAATATCTAATACCGGGTTCCCGGTATTGGTGACAGTATAACAGACACTGACTATTGCATTTATTTTTTAAATACCACTACTTGTTATTCGGCTTAGCTTAAAACTAGTATTTTAACCACAGTAGGTCAAAAAGAGCGCCTTTGTTGCTTATAACCAGTGAGAAGACAAACATTTTTTAAATTTAGAACCCTGCGGAGCGGCGTGGCGTTTTTATGTGGTTTGTCTCGCGAAACGTTCAGAAACTCCGTCACTCTGATATATATTACAATGCAATATTTTATTATGATGTACCTATTTTCTTTTTAAAAATAGCTAGGTAGATAACGAATTTTAGATTAATTTGTGTTTTGACAAATCTCTTACGAATATATCGTTTACTACTCATTTAGTGCTCACGATACATTTTACTTTAATAATGGTTTTAAATCACAATCTTCGTCACTAAATCCACACATTATTTAAAATCAATTAAGCTTATGTTCAAAACTTTCCAGCCATGTTGATTTTGTGTATAGGTAGTAGGTACGTAAGGAAAGTGCGACATATAGTCCCTCAAACTTATCTGACCCAGTAGCTAAAATTAATTAACTATATTTTAATAATAATATAAATACTAAATAAATAATACGAATTAATAACTTTGTATGCCTGTTCAGGAATTTTCTTTGACGTCACCCATACCCCTATTCGGTTTCTACACGGCATCGTACCGGAACGCTAAATCGCTTGACGGCACGTCTTTGCCGGTAAGGTGGTAAATAGCCATGGCCGAAGCCTCCCACCATGCCAGACCAGGGAAATTCAGAAATCATACATTTTCCAAACCCTGCCGGGGATCGACCCCGGGACCTCCGCACGTTAATTCAACAGCGCTCACCACTGCGCCAGGGAGGTCGTCAAACTAGACAAAGGGATAGGGTTCGAATTGAAACATGAGAATAAGGTAGAATATTGCTTTTATTTGGGTACAAAGATTGTAGAGTATAAAATAAAAATACTGCATTTGGTATCAACCGTCGTAAAACTTTGATTATGTAAATTAAGCACATTTCATTCAAATACACGTTTTACACTATTAAAATAAAAAATTAAAGCGTTAGACATAATAATAATATTTATTTGTATAGTTACTAATTAATTATTATTATTTATTTATTTATCTAAATAGAAATTGTATAATCGTATAGTACAAATTATAAAGAAGCGAACAAATGTTGGACCATTGTTAGGAATTTAAGATTTCCATAGTGCACATATCATACATAACCAGCCACAAGAACTCGTATTTACAACTTAGGTTTCGGCCACACTATAGTAACTTTAGGACTTCAAGCGTCTTTGCATGCATGCATTCACAAAAATGTTTTTTCTCACCTCCGGGCGGAAAGCGTCAATATTCCTCCCGCTGCGCTAAACGAAAATGCCGCTTTCCGCCTCCGTCGAGGAGAAAAATAGTATACACACCACGGGCAGTAAATAAGAAAGCCTCAGATCACATGTTTATTGACCTTGGCTTCGCCTCGGACAACAATTACATGTGATCTGAGACATTTCTTATTTTACTGCCCTAGATGTGTAATATACTATTTCTTGCTTAGTTATTTTTGGTTGACATGACGCGAGTCTTTTTAAAAGTTGTTATAATGCGAAGGAACTCTTACTAAAAGCTTGGACATACACAATGTGCAACGGAACGGTCAAAATAGCTCATAGTACTGCCTCCCTTCTCTACAGAGCTCTCTTTATATAAGGCGGTACGCCATAAGGGACTGTAATTCGACCCGTGCTGTCGATGTGACTATACAATACCGTTGCGCTTTGTGTCAGTCCAAACCTAGAAATCATCTATAGTGATATAATTTGTAGCTGCATCTAGACTGTGCGGGCCGAGCGGTCTAAGGCGTACGTCCACACGATGTATTAGTTAGGTTTATACCATAGTAGTACCTAGTATAGAATATTATATACCTCCCTATAACATAATCATACGTATAGAACAAGAAGATATATAGTATAAATTATTCGAAGTGACAAATTAATCCACAACGAAATTAGTCTGGTTAGCTTATTTGGTTGATATTTCTGTATCGCGTGGCTGAAAGAATAATAAAACTGACCCCGATGGCATTTAACTCATCGGTAACGTAAAGTGAAGAGATAAGTAAAACTCGATATTGTATAATTTTTTATTATACATAGTGTTTAAATTATACACACTTGATTAAAACACTAAGATTGTTTAAAACATGCGATACATGTGAAATATATCGTAGGAGTGTGCACATAGATCGGTCGCCCCGCATTCTCTTAGGGGGTAAAAAGTCGCGTCTAAGGCAGAGGGTGTTATTGTACATCGTTATTAGTGCCTAATATATATCTAACGATTCAAGGTTACTTCACGTTACAAAAGAACTTCGTGGAACGGTTGGTATCAAATAACGTTCTTATACCGATATTTTAAGAGATATTTAATTTATCGTAACTTGTTACACGTTATTTTAAAATAACGGAACGATAACGGTTAATATCTAATGTCGAATCGGTATTTTGTATCGTTATAAAAACTCTTGTGTAATTAATTTCCCTAGTCTTACTAGAATTCCTCATAACGTGAAGGAACCTTCACGGCGCGAGGGACGAAGGACACAGGAAGATAGGGAAGGGAAGGGGGTAAAGAGTTATTAAAACTACACTAACTATCTATTGTCTAAAAGCCAGACATTAACGTGAAAGTAAGGCCAGATCCATAAAATGTAAAGTTTTATACATATATATTATATATCCAAATTTCCTACAAATTTGAAACGTTCTATAAACCGCCGATAGCTCAAATACTTGGCTTTATTTGTATATTTTGTACACTTATAACAAACTTAATACTCAAACGAGATAAAATACGTATTAAGGACGTAAAGAGGTGTTTTTATAATAATCTTCTCACTTCTCCGGAAATTCAACATATTTATGCTAACATTAGGTATATTAGTAACCTTAAAGGTCGAATTAATTGTGCTAAGCCCATATTTATCTGGCTAATGGTGGTTAGGAGAACGTGTAAATTTGTATAAATAAGGGTTTTAAGTCTTGCATATATACTTAATATTACATAGCCCTCCTGTGTTAGCCTATTACAATCAAACAGAGCTTCAAGTGTACGTTTTCAACTAAACCAATGCATCACTAGAATTAGCGTAAGTCTGGCAAACTTTCAAGAAAGTGTCAGATGAAATTTGAGGTTACCAATGTGACGTTTGTTTACTTAAAAACTTACATTGAAAGCTCTGGGTCCTAATGTTATAATATGACACTGAAAATCGTAACTAAAACGCAATGTATTTCGTGAAATTCTTCACAATAACAATAGCGCCTATGTTACTGTTTTGATAGTAAATAAGGACCCTATAGCTACTATACGTTCAGCATTGGTTCCATCAGTGTTCAAACATACTACATACATACAAATAACGCAAACAATAGATGCTCGCTTAATCCTACTTACAAGTGCTAAACATTTAGGCTCTTAGACTTAAGCCGTTTTTATTTCGGTCCACGGGAACATAATAACTAGTGATACACTATGCGGCAATCGGATACGGGGCTTTCCTCGATATATAAGTACCTATATAGCTATTTCCAAAACCTTAACTGTACATTTTTAGTTTCCAAACTCATCTCTAGATTGGCTTAAATCTGTCAAAATTGTGTAGTACAATACAGCACCACCACCACTACAGCTACATTAACGTCCCACTGCTGGGCCCAGGCCTCCACTCTCATAGGAGAGGAAATTAGAGCTAAGACCCATCGCGCTGCACGACTATTATCATGTCATAGCCGTCGGCAACGGCTAAGCCGACGTGCTCTCTGAAGCACGGGGGTGAAACACCGCCAACTTCCTAACTCCAGGCTAGTTTTTTACTAATACTAATAAAATGTTCTCAGTGTGACATAATTAATCTGCAGTGCACTAGACTGAAAATATTGTTTGTAACGTAATAAAGTACCTATTTCGTTTTTGTAATCCTTTGACCATTGACACAAATTAACAGATTTGTGCTAACTCCAGATAAGTACAAAAAATAAAAATGTACAATAGATAGATTCTCAGATAGAGATATATTTCGCATTTACCGTGAACGATTTCTAAAACCTTAATTTTTCTGCTTCCACTTATCTAGGAAATATGCAATAACTGTGTATGGAAAACGAGGTTCCAATAAAATTGCGTAAACAGCATACCGGTTCACGGAAAATATACCGTTATCTGAAAGTAATTACCTAATAGTACCCCCGTATTCGACCGCGATATTTTAAGAATAAAAGGTCACTATCTAATCGATCGATATATTGTCGTTACAACTGTCAACTCTAACTTCGTACAGCCAGCATCAGATTTGTGTAAAAATGAACTATCCCTGTATTCAAATATTTATACACATCAGATATTTTTTCTTTATAAATAAACAGGTACATATATTAAATTACTAACAAAGGTTGCAAGAATTTAACCTATGGTATTTTTTAATAGTAGTAGTATATTGTTCACAATGATCACAAATTTCAAACTCATGTTTAATAGGTACTTATTATAACTTTATAATTAATTAATAACTTGTCTAAAATCAATATTGTAATATTTGAGTACATCGACAGCCCAGACGAATGCGACGCCGACTGTACGAGCAAACTACGGAAAATAGACAAATCTTCTATGTATATAATTCAAATATTCATTTTATAGTCAATCTTTTAAATAATCATTCATTCGATTCGAACTTCCACTATAGCTAACTTACAATTATTTATTATTCTCAACAATATTATAAAGGGGTGTGGACCCTATTTCGCTATAACGTTAAATTCGTAACAAACTTGTTCAAGAAGCGGGCACGGTTCTCGAGGCACGAGCTATACTCAAGTAATGTATTTATTGAAGACTGGTAAGTTGGGCATAAGTCGTCGCAATGACATTATTTTCAAAAGCGTATGTGGCTTAAAACCAGTGAGGAAACCTCAATTTTGCTCACTCACTCTCTCCGGCACCATACGTTGGCCCCAATGCTACTCGTACAACTTGTGGGTTGTGAAGTTAGCATACTTAACAAATCGTTTTGATAGGTATAGTCTATGGATATTTGTTTCTTGTGCCTTAAATCAATTCGATCGAGATTTAAGCGCGGCTCTGGTGACAAAAATGAGTTTAGCTCTCTTATTGAAAAAATAATGTCACTGTCACTGGTATATTTTCCGTCACTGTCTATCAGAACTGTACTAGCGCGGACCAAGTCACGCACGTCACTTATCTTCTTCTTTCCTATCTTCTTCTATTTCTATAAGCTCATGCCTTTAGATCCGTGCTGATACTTGCATCAGAACGTCAGTGCATCGCACAGCTACGAAATTAATGCTATAGAGAATCCGGATCCTGTTGTAAGGGGTGATATGAAAATAAATGACTATCAAGTTTAGGTAACTTATCGAATTAAGTAGACATGCCTCCGCGTAGAACAAAGCTAGAGTGACACTTTCAAAAACGTTGCACAATCTCTAAATTTAATACAGTAGACCTATTACGGTAAAACTATTGTTACATTGTAACGATAGCAATTACCTCTGCTTGGTGACTTGCTGATGATCGAAATCCATTGTCATAGCCAGAATACAGTAATTTCAGCCAATCACAAAAATTGAGATTGTGACATACCACTGTCACGATGCGGATTCTTCAGAATAGAATAACTTTGGCTAAGGACTGTCAATTTAATTTAATTTGGAGATTGTGCACAAACAAATATGCTAGTACCTAACTATTAAATCTGTAATAATACAATTCAGAACATAAAAGGAATATTGTTTAAGTAAGTACTAGCATTCCATTTGTAAAATATAATATACAAACTTTATTAATTGATAAAGTGTCAAGAGTTATGCAACATTTGTGTCGTAGTGTAACCCTAGCTTAAAATAGAGTGGGAGAGGGACTATCGGGAGGAGAGCAGGGTCTCAAATGTCTATAATACGTAGCTCACTCGGGAACGTTACCTTGCAGCAGGGTACACATTATTATCTATTCATCTAGTTCCAACAGGCGGACCAATCTGCCGTGCGTTCCGTTATAGACTGAGAGCACTGTTCAGTGCTCTTTACTGTGGAGAAATTCGTTCCGTTATAACTGACAGTAAACTGCCACAGTATCCTAGGAAAATATATGACGTCATTAATCGACGCCATTTTTGTACTGGCACTGGCGTTTTCGAGGTAAGGTGCTCTCAGTGCTTTGATCACGTGAACTACTGCTGGACTGCGTTCCGTTTAATAACCAGTATAGCTTACTATATAGGAACGGCTTCGCAGTATACGAAATTGACGTCACACCTTACAGTGCTCGCAGTGTATTTCGGAACATACCCCTGGTTCGTCTGGCTGACCTTTGTATCTTGGCACGAAATGCATATAGTGACGTCATAATTGAGTCTGTGCCCGTATTACGTAAAAATGATTGCTACAGTGTACCAATCGCAACCACCTCGGATTGGTTAACAGGAATCTGTCAAGTTTGACGTCAAAAATACATGTCAAATTTGACGCCATCTCACATGTAGTATATTTTTTTAATGTGGCGATCAGGGCCAATTATCTGTTCCATTAGGCCCCTACAGACTGTCTGATGAGGTAACAACCAAATTGGTCCGTCTGTTAATAGCAATCGATAAGTGGCAACTTCTGACTCGACCCTAAATTTAGCTATTAAGCTCATTAATCCAAAACTGTGCCTCTACACTAACCAACTTAAATACAAAGCCTCATGACGTCACAGCTGTGCCGAACAAAACAACTGGCATGAACAATGCTAAAATTATCGTTAATTCGGGTCCATAATGGCATATACTAAAATAACATTTACTGTAAATTGTGCAACTTACAGTAATTGGTGATGTATCAATAGTAGACGATTTTATTATTAACAAATCCAATTAATTGAACCTCCATTCGTTTGACATCACGAACTGTCAATTTAGTATAAGCCATTATGAATCAGACTACAGCTGTATAATATGTGTTACATATCTAATTCGATTGCTATGAGGCCTACATACAGTGTCAATAAAATTTATATATCAAAAAACGTGATATCCAATACACGATGGTACAAAAAGAGTTAGGGAACATACATCGTAAAAGGTTGACAGTGAGCCTACAGTTTTAGCAGCCTAGCACCAATCTACATCGCAATAAATGTAATAATCGCTATCCTTCTGAGTGGCCGAGTTTTCTTATTTTTGCTGAAATAAACTTTTAGCAAAAATAACGTAAGCTCAGCTAAAGAAATGCAATAATAAATGGGGGTGATTATTAAGCGATTTCGGTGCTAGGGGTGAAGAAATGATGAATAGACCATAATCTAGATATTCGTTGCTCTCAACGCATAGTGCCAAGTGCGAATTAGAAGTGAGTCAGGCAACTCTTTTTTAACCTTTTGTAAATGGCGAGTTTGCGAATTATCGTTCTATATTTGTTATGTTTCATCTCTGTAATCTGTACCTGTACCATAATTATTGAATTTATTTTAATAAAAATTTGAAATTTGTAAAAACAGACAAAAAATTTGGTATATTAATATCGTGTTTAAATGCCAAAATATGTAATAGCCTTTTTAACGAATTTCCTGCTAAAATTGACTGGCCGATTTAGATGAGTTAAATCATCTAGAATCATGGTTTTGAAACTAAACTTTGCTTTTAATGTATTTATTGGCCGTCGTAAGCCTTAGTTTGAAATAAGATTTGCCTTCGGAATTTCACAAACTGTCGCCATGCAAAAGGGCAGAATTCCACAATATTATTTGCCTGCGAATATATTTTTGTTACGTTTCCATACCGAAAGTGACTTTTTGTCACGGAAGCGAACCAATAGTAATGTCCTAGGGTTTTTACGAGACCGTCGGGCAATGTTGGCAATCTTTTTTTTTTCAATGCAATTCACTGAACTTAAGACTGCATACCTGCCTAGATGTTTGGATTGAAAATAAAACTAAATAAGCATCATAAACGCATGAGTGCGAAAACAATATGTGGAGTTCTTACACGTTGTTATGTTACAGCTACCTTTGTGCTTCTTTCAATAACTTTTGTAAAGAATGGGAGTTTTACAATTATATATCAATAAGGCTCTATTCTTAAAATAACATGTTGAATAACTTCTTTATAATTAATTAATAAATCAATAATTTTACCAAAATATCTGGACAGGTATACGACCTTACACCATCGATAAAACTTCAAGGTGAAGTGCGGCCGATTTTTTTTTCAATTTTTTTTTAATTCTTTACTCACGTTCGTGTTGTAAATTATGGCACAAACCGTGATGGCAGTTTTTGTTCGTTGTAATTATATATTTTTGAAAATTAAAGCTCTCTTCAATTAATAAGTACTTTTTTAAAATAATAACTTGACTATCAAATACCTGTGTTGTAGTGTCGTGACGTAACAGATGGCGATCGCAGTTATATAATATTTTATATGAAAACATGCACCGCCGCGTTGATTGCGTTACAACACAACACAACACAGCGATCTGTGTATAGCTTTACTTAAGTTTAAAGCCAGTTCAGAGTTGTATAATGAGTAATCGTGTAATACATTATAATTTCGATGTTATTCAAAATTTCTTTTGCCTAGTTCTTTTGTATAAGTAGATACAGTGCATAAATAATCAAACAATTAAATTAACTTATGATAGCCGAATACTAAATTTGAGAACACTGCGATTTCAAAGCAACTGCTTTTAAACATTTGTTTTCGGACAAAATGTCAATAATTAGATTTTAATGACAGTTATTAATCACGTCCAGCAAGTTCAGTATTCGGCCGTTAGTCCTTTAAATGAACCTTAATAACCTATGTATAGAGTATAATAAATAACTATCAAATTTAATCCACTAAATAAACCTATACATACATAAAATGTCATTTCAGAAACATACATAATATTAATTAAGAACCCATCATATTTACCAGGAAATGATAAATATTAAGAATGTGTCCATTGTATTTAAAATTTAAAATAATAACTCCATTTATTTATGTTACCGCCGCACTAACCTAGTAACCAGAGGTCCAATTGTGTAATCGTAATCATTTGACAACTTCAAACGTATTACTGGAACTGTATAAGGATGAACTCCTTGCTTTTTGACGTGCAGCAGGGCTAGCATGGGCCGGAGATAAAAACTTTATCCCCCGATTTTATCCACTGACAAGGGATAAAATTAACTTATCCACTTCTCAGAGCACGGCAACAGGGGAGAGGAGAAGTTTATCCCCGTTTGACATTTAACGGGGACTCGGGGGGATTATTTATCCACCGTTATTTAGCGTTTTTATTTATTTATTTAGGAATAAAAATTTTATCCTTTCCTCGGGGAGAAAATTGTCTCGGCCCATGCTAGGCAGGCTGGCATGTATGACCTCCACAAACAGTTTGAATTATCCGTTTGACAAACGATGACGATTTCCTCACACAATCGGGGGGCAGATCGCCACGAAGTAATAATAATGAAATTCATAAAATTCGAAACGTAAAAAGGAGTTTTAACAGCATTTGAATGAAAACAAACCATTCTGTGAAAACTTCATCAAAATTCGACTAGAATAACGGTCAAATTAAATAGATTTTTACGTGGCAATCTGATTGTGACGGCAAGACTGTGTTGTTATGTGTTGCAAGGTGACATCAATGATAATAACGGTGTTTGTTACCACATTACAGATATTATGATAATCAATTTTGGCTTTCTGTTATGCGATATGTAAAGGGACCCTTCATATAATAAAGTTTTACGACACAGAACAACACAGCTATGCGTCCACACCGTAAACATAAGTAGTTAAGAGTTCACCTCGAGCACGTCCCATACAAAATTATTTTGGTTCACATTTGAATATTAACCTCTATAGATACTCTAGAAAACTACAATAGACTCTAGAATATATTTATATAATAAGAAGATTAAACTTAATGTATAAAGAACAGTAATTTTATTTAAAAAAAAATATGTATATGTAAAAACTTATATATTCACAATTATTACAAAAAAAAATGAATTTATAATTTTAATTCGCAATATGCTCGTGACTCCTTCGCTCCGCCTCAAGAAAGTGAGAGTCATTCGCGGGAATGAGCTTAATCTTTTAAGATAAAGTTAGCTATCTCACATGGTGGTAAGTGAGAGGTGGTATGATGCAGTCTAAGTAGCGGGCTAATATTCAAATGAGAATCAAACTCCGTCAGGGTGCGTTTCCATTAGAGATTTGCTACGTCTACGGATAATTGGGAATAAATCCACCAACAGGAGCGCTTGATATTCATATCTTAGATCGATACATGTCAGATCATTTATTCTTTAAAGATAAGATAATTAATTATGCCAAATTGTGGGTAACAAAAGTTAAGTTTTATATCACGCCAACCCGCATTGGAGCAGCGTGGCGGGTCTAAGCTCTAATTCCCACTCTCCTATGAGAGTGGAGGCCTGTGCCTGTGCTGTAGTGGTGCCGTGGTGGTGGTGGTACAATTTTCTAAAATGAGGCTTTAAGAAAAAGTTTCTTGCAGGCACTTCTCGGTAGGAATGGCATTCCGAACCAGCGGTAGATTCACTTGACGATAAGGGGCTCCACCGACGTCAGATAATCGGTGACCGAATTTCGTTGGGCAAATAATGAAACGTACAGATTGCAAAAAGGTCGGTCAAAACAAAATCGGCCGATTCGATTGTCGGTGGAATATGAAAGGTTTGAACGTCGCGTCGAGTCGGTCACAAAATCGGTGATAAAGTCGACTCTATTTGAATTTGTCCACTATGTTTCTGTTTTTCTGCATACTGTATAACATTTTTTTTTATTTTTTTTATCCACTACAAGTGGTTATTTTGGTACAAAATAAATAAAATAAAAAAAAATTTGAATCAAGCGCTAGTATTGGTGGGTTTGACACACCTCCATTGTCAAGCAATGCCAGTTGTTAAGGCATCTCTGTTGGAAACACACTTTTAATATAGAAGGTGCTAGAGATTAACTACGATAATAAGGCTCGCCCCTCCAAATTACTGTTTCAATGAGTGTAGTCACGCCGCTGGTCGAGCAACAAATCCTTGGATTTATTTTCGTTTTGACGGCCGTCATACCTTCACAAGTACAGCCGCGGTCACAAAATGTTTACAACCTTAAGGTTCATAATAGGGATGATATATCAAAAATAAATTATTTCTAACTGATTATTAAATAGAGGGTCTTCCAAAAGACCTAAAATTCACATCCTCGGTTTGATAACAATTTTAAAATATAGATAAAAGAAAAAAAGTGCGTTGATATTTGATGACGTCACAACTGAATTTCATACAACTTCCATACTAGAAGTGCGTTTTTAAGTTTGATAAAGAGTTGCTGATTTGATTGAGTTGCCATCATCCCTATTGCATGTCCACACCTGTGTCAGAAGGTCGATATTTGATTAGGCATGGATCATAGATTTTTTAACATATTATATCGGTCGTTGCAGTAGGTGACAATAAGATAGGAGTAGAAAACCTTTGTCAATATTTTCGATTAATGTCACTTTAACAAATGCGATGATGCCAATAATGTGTCGTTGAAATACAGAAATGAGTTTCATTATAAAAAAATCATTGATACTCTTTTTGTTGAATTCGATGCTTGAAAACTTTTAATAACTTCGAAACGTAATAAATACCTTGTTAAGGCATTGATTTTACTGCACGCAGTATTATAAATAATCTAATTTGAAAACTGGTAAACATTTTCAGAGCGCGACTGTACTTTCAAACGTTTAGAACCTTGGAGGGGCGCGCTATGTTATAGTAGCCTTAGGGTACGTTCGCACTGCGAAAAAAATTCACGCGGATTTTATTCTAGCGATTTATACGGATTTCACCTACTCGTGAGTGGTCATACAACCGTACCGTAACCGTATAACACAAAATATTCGCACGAATATAATTCTTACCGCACCGCGTGAAATTATAGCAAACCGGCGATTTTATTTACGCGCGAATTATTTTTAAATGTTACAGAATTGCAAAAGAAAATTCGCGCGGATATTTTTCGCAGTAGCCCTAATCTCTACAAGTTATTGGATATTATTATTACAGGTATTACTTTGGGGAAATCAATGATAATGAAGGAACTATAGTTTGCTACAATTAGTCTAGGCAATAAAGCTAAGAATAATTCCTCAGGCGACGAAACTTTACAGTATGATAAAGTATCATGAGTTAAACGTATAATATAAATATCCAATAAATAATCAGAAAAGTAAGGTTTTTATGCTATTTATTTATTTATTTATTTTAGCCTGTATTTAGTGTTATTTTAGTACGTTTTTTTACGATGAGTTATATATAATCCCACTGCTGGGCCAAGGCCAATATTTTATGCTATATAAAGCAAAAATATAGGCCTTGTTAATGCCTATATTTTATGCTTTAAAATTGTTAAAGCAGGAAGGTACATTATCGCGTAAACGCAGGTTAGGTTTAATAAAAAAATCGGTTTAAATATTGATGTTCTGTATGATTATTTCGGTTTTGAGTGTAAATATAATACCTACTATTATATTAAAAATAAATCGAGAAAATATTCAGTCATAAATATTAAGTTTTAGGTATGAATACCTAACTTCCGCGTGGTTTTTTTTGGATATTTTTGTATAAGTTATGGTTCATACCATACTACAATCCTGCCAAGTTTCAACGACTGAGGATTTAATGCGGGGGTCTCCATACAACGAATCGCCCCGTTGCCTAGACTAAATCCGCCGTAGCAGACCAGACAAACATGTGTGGTACAGCGTTTATCTTGTTTTTTTATATATAGGCTAGTGCTTTACTGCAATGGGCTGGTTGTGTACCACATAGATTTGTGTGGTGCGGATTGTGGTGATTCAAACGTGTAGTTTCTCCATTATGTACAAGTAGAACAAGCTAGTGTCGGTCTTACAGATAGCTCAGCCGGCGGCCGCTCAGTCACGATGTACACGTGACCGATTTCCGCTGCAGGAAGAGATGAATCTCCGTGAAGCTGGGCCGGTCCAGCTCGTCCCGCTGCCAACACTCCCGCATCAGCTCGTATACGTCTCGAGGACAGCCGATGGAACGCTCCAGGCACTCGAATAGACCGTCGTCCGCTTGCAAATGCGACAGGTTCTCTATAATCTGCGGGAGATTTTTTTTTTCATAAATTCTTTAGGTAGTATTAAATGCAAACACTGGTACACACAACCAGAACATTTAATACACACTACTTACTTAACATAACAACTGAAGCGAAAATTGTTCACAAAAGCTATTTGTGCACAATTTGACCGTGCCGTTTTTTGCGTTTCGATGGTGCGTCTAAGGTATTGGTAAGTCAATGGATTCAACTTTCTTGGCAGCTATGATGTACCTTTTTGTTTGCGGTCGAAAAACGACAATAAGTTAAAAAGCCCTTCTAGTCATACAGGGGCGTACAGTAATTTATTTACAGTTAAGATTGTACTGCTTTGGAATGAATTGCCGAGCGACATTAGGCAGTCAAAGTCTTTAAACATATTTAAGAGTCGTGTAAAGGAATATTACCTTTCTAATATGCTATAGAATATCTAAGTATTTTCTTTTGTATGTAGGTTTATATATGTTCTGTTATATATGTATGCGAGTTTATATTTAGTTATTTATGTATTATTAGTATGTATAGTTTAAGTAGTAAGTATATTATTATTGCATGTTTATTATTATTGTTGCACTTTAACCGCTCCTTTTTCAAATACCTTAAGCAATGGGTTGTCTGGAGGAGATCACTTTTAGTGATAGCTCAAGCTCCCCACAGGACAGTATAATAATTTACACTATTGTATTTAATTTACATACTTAAGTACCTACGTAATGTAAAAAAAACGAGCATCTGCTGAGTTTCTTGTCGGCTCTTCTCAGCAGAATCTTCTTTCCGAACCGGTGGTAGAGTCAAAACATGACGTAACATAAGAGCCACCTGTATGTCCTACATGTTTTAAATAAATAAATTGAATTGAATTGATAAGACCTCCCTTGCGCACGCGTTGTTTTCCGTTTTTTGTTTATAATTAAGTTATTTCTAAGTTAATATTATTTATATTGTTAAGTTAATATTTCTAAGTTTTCTTGTTTATTAATAAGGTAATTATTAATAATTATGTTTGTTTGAAATTTGTAATTTAGAATTATAACTGAGAACAAAGATAAGAAGCTATGATTATGTAAAGTAATGTAATAATGTGTTTGTAAATGTAACTGTAATAGAGAACCTCATACTTAGTAATTATAATCAAAACAATATTATTTTGCACGCCGGCTCGGCTAATATTATGTTGAACTCTGTAGTCTGTACTACAATTAACCATCTCTTCATGTACACCACCACCACCACCACTACAGCCTATTAACGTCCCACTGCTGGGCACAGGCCTCCACTCTCATAGGAGAGTGGGAATTAGAGCTTAGACCCACCACGCTGCTCCAATGCGGGTTGGCGGGCTTTAACGACTATTATCATGTTAGTGATAATAACCGGGACCGACGGCTTAACGTGCTCTCCGAGGCACAGGGGTGAAACACCACCAACTTCCTAACTCCGGGCTAGTACTGAGAATTTCTAGACAGAGAAACCCAATACTTAATTATGACCCGACCCAGGACTCGACCCCGGGACCTCGTCGGCCGCAGTTGAACATGCTAACCACTAGACCAACGAGGCAACATGTCATGTACACATATTAATGCAAATAAAGAATCTGAATCTGTTATGTGTGGCAATACAGAATTTATCTATCTATCTATCTATGTTGTCATAGCTCACCTCTGGCTCGGTCAGGTGTTCATAGGGGCGCCTGCGACATAGCGTGAATATCTCGTACAGAGTGACCGCGAACGCCCACACATCGCTCATGGTGGAGAACTTGCCCCGCATCACGGACTCCCAGGCCGACCAGCGCACGGGCAACGTTAAACGGTCGTTGACTTTGTAGTAATCGCACGCGTACGCCTCGATGTCGGTGCCGAAATCGCTGATCTTGACCTGGTAGCCTTTGCCGATCAGACAGTTCCTGGAAGAGGACATTTCTTTTATGATAAGCAGGTATTTTTTTTTAATATTTTATAGTTAGAGTTAGCCCTTGACTGCAATTTCACCTGATGGTAAGTGACGATGCAATCTAAGATAGTAGCGGGCTAGCCTGTTAGAGATATGGCAGTTATATTAAACCAAAGACCTCAATTTACATAGACGGTTCCTGTCAAACAAAGAATGTGGACTTATTTTACTAACGCCATCTAGTCTGA
This sequence comes from Erebia ligea, assembly GCA_917051295.2. NCBI lineage: Eukaryota > Metazoa > Arthropoda > Insecta > Lepidoptera > Nymphalidae > Erebia > Erebia ligea. The sequence continues at coordinate 343,460 of OU785222.1, read as the reverse complement.
AAAGCGGGACAGCGCTATGGCGGGGTCAAAGACAGGCTTATACAGGTGTGGAGCGCGCTCTACAGGTCGGACGCCCAATTTTTTCTATAAAAGGGCCCATCTAGTACCTACATGCAAGGAAATTCCAATAGACGAACAGATTAAACGAAGCAAATGAAACTGGATCGGCCACTCTACGTAGAGAGCCCAGCAATATCGCGAGGCAGGCTCTCGACAGGGATCCTCAGGGGAACAAACTTGGCGACGTACGGTTCTGGCGGACGTCGCGAAGATAGGGATGACGTAGGATGAGGTCAAGGGTGTAGCTTCTAACCGCTCGAGATGGCGCAACACTGTAGACGCCCTCTGCCCCACTGGGGGGACATAGGACATTAACACATGACCAATAGACCGTACGAATTGAGTTTATCAAGACTTTTTTCTGTATGTATATGTATTATGTGCACTTCGGGCAACGCACGACAGGCCGACCGCTCAAACGCTGGGCTGACGACATCGTGGCGACAGCGGGTCCACAGTGGGCCAAAAAAGCATTAGACCGAAAGCTTTGGGAGAGCTTGGAGGAGTCCTTTACCCTCTCGGGGCGCTAAAAATATTTTAACTTTTTTATATTTAGTAAATATTTTTACTTGATTATGCATATTTATTAGCAAATAAAGGCTTTATAATAATAATATTATGTATGTGTAATAAACAAACACCGCTCACCTGGCGGCCAGGTCCCGGTGCACGAAGTTCAACGCCTCTAGGTACTGCATACCGGCCGCTATTTGCGTGGCCACGTGCAAAAGCGACCCAGTGCTCGGCGGCGGGCTGGAACGCAGGAACGCGCACAGGTCACCTGCAATAGACATATTTGACTCGCTCCAGCAATGCTTAGGACTGCGGTTAATTATGTATACACTACAGCCCATTAACGTCCCACTGCTGGGCACAGGCCTCCACTTTTATAGGAGAGAGGCCTTCTCCTGCACCCACCACGCTGCTCCAATGCGGGTTGGCGCCCTTTAAAGACTTATTATGTTTCTAAACTTACTTAAATACATATCAAAATTTTTCGGAACCGGCAGGATTTGAACCTGCGTCTCTCTGGGAATCGCGCCCTGAGTGCCTTGACTACTCGGCCACGGATCACTTACCTGCCAGTGACGAAATTTGAGATATGCATCTTTAATCCAGTCTTTTTACGCGACTTTATTAAGATAGAAAGTAAGATAGAAACTCTCCTCGTGTGTGAAGCACTGTAATAAAATTATAAAATTATTATTATTTTAGTGATAATAACCGGGACCGACGGCTTAACGTGCTCTCCGAGGCACGGGGGCGAGACACCGCCAACTTATTAACTCCGGGCTAGTACTGAGAATTTCTAGTCAGAAAAAAAGGAGGTAGTCAAATAAAATAAATTAAAAACATACCCAATTCCAAGTACTCGAGCACTACAGCCACGGGCGGAGTTCGGCACACGCCCACCACCCGCGAGAGATGAGGCGAAGACAGCGCCGAGAGGACGCGCACGTCCCCCTCGAATTCTTTTCTGAGAACCGACCGAGGGAACGATGCAAACAAATAACTCAAAACAAGTGAATATAACTCAAAGAATTAAAAAATACGACTGCCATAGTTAAATGATATTTTTTTGTGAATCACTGGATATTAAAATATAGTCTTGTATATTTTTGGAATCTACTCATCATTCTGATGATGACAATATAGCTGTTAATCTCATTTTGGAAAAAAATCAACTTTAATTTTTGATGCTGGACCATTGTCACCCTATCAATTTTATTTTAAAATTTTACTAGCCTATGCCACCCGGAATAAGCTAAGGATTCTAACGATACCTCATTCATCAAAATCCGTTCAGGCGTATAGAAGTTATGGTGGAATATACAAACTCACATACATACATATTACATACATGAACCCTGAAAACAATATACTCCTTTTTTCAGGCAGCCGTATAATAAAACCCAACTGAGGCCCGATTGTGTAAGGAAATCGTAATCGTAATCGTACGTTTTCATTCGGCGATGGCGTATTGCAGTTGTAGGAGATAGTTCTTGACGACCTCCGTGGCGCAGTGTTGAGCGCTGTTGCCTTAACGTGCGGAGGTCCCGGGTTCGATCCCCGGCAGGGTTTGGAAATTTATAATTTCTGAATTTCCCTGGTCTGGCCTGGTGGGAGGCTTCGGCCGTGGCTAGTTACCACCCTACCGGCAAAGACGTGCCGCTAAGCGATTTAGCGTTCCGGTACGATGCCGTGTAGAAACCGAATAGGGGTATGGGTTTAATATAACTGCCATGCCCCTAACAGGTTAGCCCGTTACCATCTTAGAAGGCATCATCACTTACCATCAGGTGAGATCGCAGTCATAGGCTAACTTGTAGTGGATAAAAAAAAAAAAGTTCACACACTCGACAATGGGGTTGATTCTGTAGTGCGCAATCTCCTAAAATGACAGCATCTATACTAAACTAAACTAAATGTAAACCGATGGCCTCCCGCCGAATATGGCTTAAAAAGTTATAAAAATCTTTATTTCAGGGGGGCTCTCATAGAAGCGAATGGGAAGTAAAATATTTTTTATAGCGTTACATAGGGTTGCGGTATATCATATATATCGATATAATTAACATGTCATTTATGTCGTAAAAATATGCAAAACGCAATGCGCTTACGTTTAATTTTGGGAAAGTATTTTGAAAACATTATTATCTAGGGACCTAGATAACACAAGTTCAGTCTAAATAATTGCATAATATGGTGGAAATATTTTCGAATCACAAATTATATTGGTATTACGTTTGTATAGGCAATTCACCCTCCGCCGCCGTCTTAACAATAAAAAAATGTTAAAAATACTGATGTTCAAAAAAGAAATAATTTCGTTTCTTTAAAATAAATTTGTCTAATTTAAGTATTTGTTGTTCAATTTCAGGATATAACTGAAATTATACATTATATAACTATATAATATTTTTATTTTTTCCTTAAATTGTTGACATGCATCAGGTGACAACCCTAGCAGAATAGGTATATATTTTCGACTTTCTTAGGAAGCTTCCCCTCGGACCGGATATATACTCTTGTGGTAGGGGGTAGGGCCGGCTATCGGGTCCAGTGTAATATATACTGCGCGTCATGCATGCTGTACCTCTCCTTGTCTGAAGCGTCGGTGCTGAGGAACTTGATGGCGACCAAATGTTTCTCCGCCGACACCACGCCGCTGTACCCTGGCACGCCGTCCGCTTCCGCCACGTAAACCTGGTGGGCGAACATCAGAAGTGGGATTCACAATGGCTATTTTGATAAGAAGTATCAACGAAAACTATGACAAACTACAGAAAAAATTACAAATAAGCAAGTGGATCTTAGTTTTTCTTTAGGTTTTAAAGGCTTTAAACGTGTTTAAGTTAAATTTTCTGCATCTGTTATTGTTATGTCAATCCTTCTGATTGTTAACACTCTTCAGCCATTGACCAAAATACATTGTAGTAGAGAGAATAGAAGTATCAGCATTACATACCTTACATAAATCTGTTTAAGCAGTTTTGTGAAAGGCGGCTTTAGTGTTTCTTATTTTTAAATATCATCACCGAAAAGACTACTTTTCAGGAGAGCCAAAATACAATTTTTAATTTAATAAAAGTGCTACATTTCCTTAGTCCATATTATCCACAACACACCACACTGAATGTAAGAAGTTTTGAAATTTAAGAGAAAGACTACCGTTTGGAGTCCACTTACATATTTATTTTTTACCCATTCTAAGACTTCATCGCTTGGCGATAAGTCTTTGTCGGTAAGGTGGACACAAGCCACGGCCTTGCAACAGAGACCAGAGACAATTTGGAAATTATTAATTATTTTTCAAAATGCTCCTGCAAGGGCTCAAACCCGGGACTCTCACTCATAACATCACCCCACTACGCCAGGCAGATCGTCAAAACTAACTACACTCAAAGAGTAACACAATTTCATGAACAGTCCGAAAAAGAAAGAAGAACGTGCACAATAGTTTGCAACTGGAAGTTTAAGTGCGTAAACCTGCCTGGTAGGAAGAAAGAAAGAAGAAAAAAAGAAGGAACTACTCACGGTGCCAAAGGACCCCTCGGCCAGTTTGGAGATCATCCGCAGCCGGTGTCGCGGATACTCGACCACGTTCATGGCCTCCAGCCGACGCCTCAGGTCTGTCAGGATCTCCTGCTGGCTCAGAGACTGGAACCGATAAACGTTTATGTATAGACCAGATGATGCCCGCGATTCAGTCCGCGTGGTTTGAGGTTTTGCTTCCCACGAGAACTATTTTCCAGGATATAAAGTAACCTATATCTTTCATCTGGATGTCACCTACCTCTATACTGTTGAGATTTAGGTACCTCTAAGCTGGACTGGGTACTAGGCACTGGTTCTACTTCTTTCTTTGCAAGATTTTATGGAGTCAAGAAAAAGTCTAATGTCCGGTACATAATAATGGCTGTGGTCCGAAATATACTGCGAGCACTGTAAGGTGTGACGTCACTTTAGTACACTGCGAAGCCGTTCCTTTATAGTTAGGTATACTGGGTACTGCTTAAAACGGAACGCTGTCAGCACTGAGACAAACACTGAGAGCACCTTACCTCGAAAACGCCAGTGCTCACAGTACAAAGATGGCGTCGATTAATGACGTCATATATTTCCCTAGGATACTGCAGCAGTTTACTGTCAGTTATAACGGAACGAATTTCTCCACAGTAAAGACCACTGAACAGTGCTCGCAGTCTATAACGGAACACAACCTTTAAAGATTGCCTATGATAAAATGAGTAATGACGTTTGTACACTGTTGTGTTTACAACATGCTCCCTGCCGGGCTGATGTCGTCCAATGGAAGCGGGCAAATGTTGTCGTAGGCACGCGTGATTGTGCCCTTTTTAGTAAGAAGTTCAGCTACCCTCCCGACCGAGTCGCCTCCCTAAAAGATTTTCGTGACTCTGCCCATGAGTCATAGGAGAGATTGTTGGTTGCAGTCTCTTTTTGGTTTGATGTGACGGCCGAAGCATCAGAGACCACTCGTAACCTCGTGGTGATAGAGTCACGAAGTACACCATGATGAGGAAAATAGACGCTGGGTAAGTTAGATGTATGTCGACTTGTGTTAAGTCATGTGACCGTCAATGTATTTTTGATAAATTGCATGTATAACTGTTTAAAGTTTGGATCCCTATCTAGCCGCCGCTCCAAAGAAAGAAAACGAAGCATAGCAAGGTTGTAAGAATCTCCAAACACTTCAGGCGATTCTTTTAAGGGGAATTGTCATAATAAACTGACCATCCTTGTCGCGCCGTGTGGTATAGTTAAAGATTTTCTCACAAACTTTTCTTCAAGAGACATGCTGAATCTGAATGACTGAGATAATAGTGACTGAGAATCAAGTTGCCAAAAACGAGTAGGTAAGTTAAGATTCATCATCTTGTCCAATAAAGTGTCAAAAATTGTTTGAAGTCTCCGATTGAGATGTGTTGCCATTAGTCACGATGAAAATAATTAATGTAACCCAGTGATCGGTAGGTTGCCCTAATTTTGCAAGAGAGAGCATAAGTGTTTGTCATATCCACCTGTGTGACTTGATTCTTTTTGTATATGTTCCAAGTTAAATAAGGCTTGAATGTGGTGATTTACTAGAAGACGTTCGTTGTCACACCTGTTATTTCGTTCTTTAGGTGAGGATTTTAAAGGAAACACAGTGTACACTTTGCAAGCTGTATTCTCACTAATAGTGCGGAGCGCAGACCGCCGTACCCTAGTTTTTTCAAATACCTACATACTAGTATAACAATACCTTTCAGTAAGCAACTGCCATGCTAACTTGTAGTTGTCTGCTGTAAAATAGTTGAGGCAGTGGTGCCTTTGAGTGCTGCCCGGAGATAGTGAAACTTGTTAATGTTGCTTATGGAAGAGCTGTCGTGAATCAGAGCCAAATACGTATCTCTGAACTCAAGCCAATGCTGATAGTCTCCGCCGAAGTGAGGCAGGTCAATCTTAGGCAACCTTACAAAGTCATGCCTCTGTTAACCTTCATTGTAACGCATGTTGTCATGTTGATGGGCATGTTGATGAACCGACGACGTGAGTCTGGATGTGGTCTGAGTAGCACTTGAGCCTCTGACACTAATGGTAGGGGAGGCAATGATGCTAAATGTGGATTTACTCGAGCGTCGTGGAGACCTAATGGAATTTGAAGATTAGATGGTAGAAAGAAAAAAAGGTTATATGATGTATATCCCTTCACCGGTGGGGGCAGCGTCTACAGGTTTTTTTCAAATCATCAGAGTAAGAAAATTCCTCGAGATAATCGTCAGATTAAGGGTCAGCACGTTTGGGACATGAAGCTGAACCGTCTGTATGATAATCTAACGCGCTCGAGTATTTCAAAATGGCAATTTTTCTTTGCATTATCAAAAAACCGCAGTGACTTAGCGTTACGTCAGAATCGTCTGTCTTTTGAACAGGAGCTTTCTTTGGGTCCACATACCATCTCCTCTGAAAATCTGACGCGCTCGTTTTTTTTTTGTTTTTTTACCAATATTTTTACTTCCGTACGGCCAACCCCACCATGCAAACTGGTGGACAAACATGCCATTCGATAACAGAGACACGTGGGTCGTATACGCTATCAATTTCTGACGCGCTGAAGTAAATCCAAAAAATCCCCTCTTGGGCTCCCCTACTATAACCAGTAGTATACGCCATCGAACGCTTCACGGTCCTCATAAGCTGATTTTGGCGGGTCCGTAAGCGTTTTAATTTCCGTTTGTAACACATTGAAATCACTGTAAAGTTGTTCAATTTATCGAAAACAGCATTCCAAGTCTTTAAATTTCACTTCACTCAATGATTCACTACTTTTTAGGATGAAAACGGTGTTATTTTTTTGATTTTATCAAACCGCGTTTCTTTACAAGTTCCTTGATTTTAGTCACTCATTTTGCTTTGTTACGTGAAAACATGTTAATATGAACTTATTATTTGCGTAATTGTGTACAAATAGACTATAATATTGAAAAATGTCCTACTTATGTGACGATGTGGAGGGGTACGCTAGCCGGCAAAAAACGTCCGTAACGAAAATGCGTGGAGGAAGATTTTTATGTATAGTGTATGTATGTTCGCTATACAGTGTCTAATGTATAGTCTACGTGATGACTGTTATTATTATTATTTCAGTTTGCTATAATTATCATATCGTTCGATAATTATATATTTTTATGAATTATTGTTAATAAAATAAAAGTGTTAAGATAATTTTGTAAAGTAGTTTTTGATTTTTATCGATAGAAAAATCATAATAAAAAATTTATACCTGAATAATTATTTTCTTTTTACCTCGACTAGAACTTGAAATTAATATTTACTAGCTGATGCCCGCGACTTCGTCCGCGTGGATTGAGGTTTTTCGGTTCCCGCGGGAACTCTTTAATTTTCCGGGATAAAAAGTAGCCTATGTGCTATTTCAGACTATAATCTATCTCTGTGCCAAATTTCATCCAGATCCATTCAGCCGTTGGAGCGTGATTGAGTAACAAACATACATCCATACATCCAAACTTTCGCATTTATAATATTTATTTGATGTAATAAGGAACTTCGTTCCTATCTGTTGTCCCACGATACCACACGTTTTTTTAAATAGTATAAGTGCTGACTTCGTTGATGTGCAGGAATAATCTACCATAGTAGGCATACTTGGTACCAAATCACACTATATTGGATAGAATCAGGCGTTACTTAGCAGAGGTCCATGATAATGTAAGAACAAGAAGTTTAATCGCTATAATCTACTGCAACGTGTGTAAGCTTTGCGTTTAAAATTGAATTGAATTTTTAGAAAAGTTAAAAGAAAACAGTGTCCGCTTCTATAATAAGCTCCCAGAAGACATGTTGAAAATGTATCTTAATGTAAAACGTAAACTCATAAAAAAATCTTATTACCATATAAAGGATTACTTAAATGACAAGCAAGCTTGGCAATAATCTGCTCTAATGGCTATGATAAATAAATGATAGTTCCTTAGTTTTAGATGATTTGTGAGACGGTGATAATTAAAAAAAAACCCAGCTGAGTTTGTTGTGGGCTCTTCTCAGACCAGGGCGCGTTTGGAACCTTCGCAGCTTTAGTTTTAACCAATACCGTCACTGATTATCACCATCATGTTGTTTTAAGTAATTGGACGTCAAAAAGTGTACCTACAGTGTACCTAATTGGAATAAATGAATATTTGATTGATTTGATTGTTAATTTATTGTTCAATTTAGCTGCAAGATACACACTATACCACATAGATTTACCTATTGTGGCTGGTGAAAGAACATTACCAAATCGCACTTAAAGAAATGTTACTCCAAATAAGAAACAGGCTCGCTTCGCTCTTACCCTGATACTGTGTTTGGAGCGTATGGAGCCCGCGGCGGAGTGGCGCGTGTCCAGTTCGCCTAGACCTAGAGTAGCGTGGTCTGCGATCAGTTCTGTGGCCCGAGCTGAGATACTGTTGAGGCACCGCTTGTTGAGCAGCGGCGCCGAACTGAGCTCAGGTACTGCGTAGTCGTAGTTTGAACTGTCTGTAATGCACGAAAATATGTTCAGAGCCTGGAAATATGCACAGCGGAAAACAGCGATTTGGTAGTGCTTATTTGCGAAGCTCGTGGTCAAAGTCAAAACCTAAACTTACTTAAATACATATACAACCTTTCTCACTGCCAAGGGTCACTGGTAGAGATCTCTTATAGAGATAAGTGTTTTCTTATCCACTATGTTTCTGTTTTTTCTACATATTGTATAATTTTTTGGTACAAAAAAAAATAAAAAATTATCAAAACTTTTCGGAACCGGCAGGATTTGAACCTGCGTCTCTCTGGGAATCGCGCCCTGAGCGCCTTGACCACTCGGCCACGGTTCACTTACCTGCCAGTATACCTACCTACCTGTTATAAATGTATATAGGTAATGTGTATAGTACCTGTTATAAAAGTCAAAACCTTTTATTCAAATTAAAAAAAAATCTTTTTTTATTCCACTACAAGTTAGCCGTCGACTGCGATCTCATCTGATGGCAAGTGATGATGCAGTGTAAGATGGTAGGGGGCTAACCTGTTAGGTGTATGGCAGTTATATTAAACCCATAAACCCTAGTCGGTTTCTAACGCTTTCTACGCTAAATCGCTTGGAGGTACGTCTTTGCCGGTAGGGTGGTAACTAGTCACAAAAAAATCACAAAGGAGTGTTGTTATGAAATTCAGTACAACATTACATCACCCGTTTGGATGACGTTATGGTTATTAGGACATTGGGTGTTTTAATGTTGGCAATAAGCTAACTGTTTCAGAACCTGTTATAGAGGATTTATAGCATGGGAGTAGATAAAGTCTTGTATGCAACTGTTGATAATTAGGTATTAAAACACTCGTATGATACTATTATCACACTCCGCTTCGCGTCGTGATAAACCCACATTCGTGTTTTAATACCCCTTATTACACAACTGTTGCATAAATAACTATTATATAGGAATAAATTTTTTATCCTTTCCTCGGGGAGAAAATTGTCACGGCCCATGCTAGGGGGAGGGAGGTCGTCAAAACAGGATGTACTTCTCACCTGATAGCGCAGCGTTGGAGTTTTGAACAAAGTCCTTCATCTCCAAGAGTACCGTGCTGTACGGCGCGCACTTCACCGCTTCATACGGCTCCTGGTACTCGTCGGACTTGACGTCCAGCCCGCAATCGACTGTCATCTTGTTCTCTGGGAGCATGGATGTGCCACAAGGGTTATAATTCTCTGCGGGCGGCCGTTGGGCTATCGTGGTCTTCGCTAGCGGTGAAGCGAAGTATTTCCTGAAATGACAATCAGTTATTCACCATTGTATCCATACTATTAGTATAGACACGCTAGATGGAGTTGAATATTATGTAATTCTTTAAATTTCAACGCTACATTCATACATCTTCTTCTATCTATCTATATAAATAAAAATGAATGTTGCTAAGCGCAAAACTCAAAAACGGCTCGATCAATTCGGTAATTATTTTTTTTTCGTATGTTCCTTAGGGCACACGGAAAATTTTAATAAAAAAAGGAATTTAAAAAAAAGTAATTCCGCGTCAAAGTAAAATAAACCGTAACAGCATTGAATTAGAGCTCAATTTCGTGTACCCATTCCTATACGTATAGGTATGACGTATAAGAATGGGTACACGAAATTGAGCTTTAATTCAATGCTGTTATGGTTTATTTTACTTTGACGCCGAACTTTAACGTTTTGATCGGCCATTGTTACATAATCGGGGGGCAGGCCCATGGAACCATAACTTTGACCAAAGAGCAAAAACAAGAATATAAAGTTCAAATCAGCCAAACCTATGCCTGTGCCTATGTATTATGAGGGAGACCGCGACCGCTAGAAGAATTACTAGAGCTGTTAAGACCCCCACAACTATCGCCATGTAGAGCGGGTCTTCTGAATTCGCCGTGGATATTGGCAACTCCTTGCTGGGTTTTATCTTCTTCGCTTTATCCTTCTTGATGGATGGCTTATAGATCTCGGGCGTGTGGTTGCCTTGCGCTACATCTGAAAGAAAAAGATTTTTTTTTTATCCACTACAAGTTAGCCCTTGACTGCGATCTCACCTGATGGTAAGTGAAGATGCAGTCTAAGATGGTAGCGGGCTAACCTGTTAGGGGCATGGCAATTAATTAAACCCATACCCCTATTCGGTTTCTACACGGCAATGTACCGGAACTCTAAATCGCTTGACGGCACGTCTTTGCCGGTAGGGTGGTAACTAGCCACGGCCGAAGCCTCCCACCAGGCCAAAATCAAAAGAATACAAATCTCATCATCATCATCATTTGAACCGAGTACTAAGCACGATGCTCCACTCTCCACCACGCTCGTCAAGTGTGGATTCGAGGACTTAACAAACCATCGAGAACAGTATGAAGAACTCTCGGGTTTCCTCAAGTGAAGTGAAGTACATATCGGGAAATACACATATATAGGCTGTAGCGGCAGGGATGATGACAACTCAATCAAATCAGCAACTCTTTATCAAACTTAAAAACGCACTTCTATTAAGGAAGTTGTATGAAATTCACAGTTGTGACGTCATCAAACTTCAACGCACTTTTTTTCTTTGATCTAAATTTTAAAATGGTTATCAAACTTAAAACTAACCGAGGATGTGAATTTTAGGTCTTTTGGAAGATCCTCTATTTAATAATCAGTTAGAAATTATTTACGTTTGATACAGGCATCATCCCTATTGGAGGGCAACGTCTTCGTAAGGCGGCGATATATCCTGATCATCCTTCTTTCTCGCGCATTCTAACATATTCAATTATTGTTAAAGACTCCGTATACATTTGACAAATGTGGCCCGAAAACATTGATGTAGAATTTTAGTACCTATACCTGAACAGGTCTTAAAAAATAAAATTGCGTTAATTTTAGACATATTTTTATTGACAGAAAAATATGGCGAAAACATTCAGTATTTTTCATAACCATTTTTCTCTATCCTAATATTATAAATGCGGAAGTGTGTCAGCCTGTCTGTCTATCTGTCTGTGTGCTACGGTTTCACGGCCTATCGGTTCATGGTTCAACCGATTTGGATGAAATTCGGTATAGTGGTAGGTCGCGGGCGTCATCTAGTAACGAATAAAATGTGTCTAAAATGAACGCAATTAAAGTTCGGACCTCGATTTACGATGACGTTGGGACTTGTGGGATAGGTGAGTTCGCAAAGGCTAGTAGAAACACATGAGTAGATAAGTCAAAAAACTTGTCCAAGATTGGGCCTTGAACATGAACCAAGATGATTTTAATACACGTGAATAGAGATCCTAAAATATGGCTTTTAGAATTATTTACACATTTTTAAAGGACCCCAATTTGGAGAAAAATATATTTTTATTTTGTGGCTTTTTTAGATCTTTGTCTGAATTTTATCAACAGTAAAAAAAAACTTGATTTTTTTTTGTCACGTATGTCATTGGGTGATTGTCAAATGTCACTGTCAGTTTTGTTTATCTTAGTTTATTGGTGATTTAAATGTTGTCTAATAATTATTTTACGAATGTCTCAAATACTCAATTATTATATTTTATTGTGGCGGTCTTCGCAGTCCGCACATAATCCAATAGATGGCACTACTAGTACGATGCACGCGAACACGAAGAGCCCAACTCACGATTACGAAGTTTTCTCTGAATTACGCTATATATACGACCTCCAAAGATGAACGGTCGGGCTGATCATCCTATTGTTACGGTCGATCCATATCACCTGCTCCCGTACAAACTCACCAGAATCAAACACCACCTCGCTGATGAGGATCCAACGCGCCCAGAAGTGAAGCTCGATGCGCACCCACTTGCCGATGCGGTGATGAAGCTTGATGCTCACGTTGCGAGAGCTCTCGAAGATGTTGTCTTGCTCCGTCGTAAATATGATCGGCTCATCTTGGTAATGGCGGCCGCCGATAGAGAATGTGATGATCGCTTCGGAGAAAACCTGAAAACGAATTCAAATTCAAATTTTTTTATACGACTAAAGGAGTATATTGTTTTCAGGGTTCATGTATGTATGTATGTATGTATGAATGTATGTATGTATGTATGTGTGTGAGTTTGTATATTCCCCCATAACTTCTATACGCCTGAACGGATTTTGACGACTGAGGTATCGTTAGAATCCTTAGCTTATTCCGGGTGACATAGGCTAGTAAAACTTAAAAAAAAATTGATAGGGTGACCATGGTCCCGCATCAAAGACTAAAGTTGATTTTTTTTTTCCAAAATGAGATTAACTATATTGTCATCATGAAGAAAATGATGAGTAGATTCCAAAAATATATAAGACTATATTTCAATATCCAGTGATTCACAAAAAAATATCATTTTACTATGGCAGTCGTATTCGTGAGATATGTACAGTCGCTATCAAAAAATGTTTACCACCTTAAGGTTCATAATTGCATACACACATCTGTGTCAGAAGGTCGTTATGTGGTTAGATTAGCCATTGATCGTAGATTTTTTACTTTTTCAGTAGGTGGCAAATGTGGCAAAGTGATAGGATAGATGTAGAAAACCTCTTTCAATATTTTTAATAAATATCACTATAACAAATATGCGATGATGCTAATGAGGCAAACTTGAAATTAGGAAATGAAGTTTATTATAAAAAGTAATTATGACTCTTTTTGTTGCATTTTATGTTTGAAAACTTTTGATACCTTTAAAACGTAATAAATACCTTGCTTGAAAACTGTAGTGTAGGCAATGGGGCGGTTCGTTGTATGGAGACCCCCGCATTAAATCCTCAGTCGTTGAAACTTGGCAGGGTAGTATGGTATGAACCAAAACTTATACAAAAATATCCAAAAAAAAAACCATGCGGAAGTTAGGTTTTTATACCTAAAACTTAATATTTATGACTGAATATTTTCTCGATTCGTTTTTAAAATAATAGTAGGTAGTATATTTACTCTCAAAACCGAAATATCAAACGAAATAATCATACAGAACATCGATATTTAAACCGATTTTATTATCAAACCGTTTAAGCGATCTTCCTGCTTTAACAATTGGGTATAGCATAAAAAACCTTACTTCCAGTCTGATTTTTTATTGGATATTTATAATAATATACGTTTGTGTCATGATACTTTATCATACTGTAGTTTCGTCGCCTGAGGAATTATTGTTGGGGTCCACTAGCTTTATTGCCTAGACTACTGGTAAACATTTCCAGACCGCGATCGTACCTGTACGATAATTTCAATTACGTCAAAATCTTAACGTTTAAACTATCGTGAGTGATATTCATTATAACAGATACATAATATCCGGATAAACTCACGTGTTCTGTCGGTTCTGTGTGCAGTCGAGTAGCGGCCGCGTCGCGCGAACAGGCTCATTAATAAGGGCCCCGAGCGGGTTCGAAACTAGTCGGGCTTTTTTTCCGACAGAACGCGTGAGTTTATCCGGATATTATGTATAGTTACGTCAAAATCGGTTGAAAAGGGGACGCAGACAGAATTTATGGACGCGAAAGCGTGTCTAGTCAGCCGGTTACGTTTACACGGCCTTATACTCGTAGCACTATTTGTTTCTGGTCTGTAATATTTAAAGTTCTTTCTGAAACTATTATGAGTTACGAACTCATAAGTTATGCACGTGTTTTGAGAACTTGTTGTAGCTGAGGCAGAACAAGTGAACGGCGTCGTTGAACTCGCGAACTTTGTCCAACTACAAGATGAGAACCGGCGGCTCTGGCTTGGAGGGTGACTACCATCGCTTAAAGCTACGTATTATTGAATAAAAACCGGCCAAGTGAGAGTCAGTCTTGCGCACAAAGGGTTCAGTACCAGCACACAATGTTAATCATTTTAGTAAATAACAAGAAAGGTGTCATAACAACACGTAATCAGCTGTGAAATAACTGGCTAAGCTGGTAGGCGGTAGCGCCTGGCTACCACCTAAAGTAAGGAACCCTAATAAACGATAATCAAATTTTTTCCTATACTTGTGCTGTGTGACCTTGCTTCTTATTAAATTTCATGATCCTAAGTCAACGGGAAGTACCCTATAGGTTTAGGCCCTAGGTGGAAGTATTCGTCTCGCGGATCTCGGAGTCGCCTTCAAACTTACGAGTCTTAATTCTTCAGACCATCGTGATGGGCAAAATTTTTTTTTATCCTCTACAAGTTAGCCCTTGACTGCGATCTCACCTGATGGTAAGTGATGATGCAGTCTAAGATAGTAGCGGGCTAACCTGTAAGGGGCATGGCAGTTATATAAACCCCATACCTCTATTTGGTTTCTACACGGCATCGTACCGGAACGCTAAATCGCTTGGCGGCACGTCTTTGCCGGTAGGGTGGTAACTAGCCACGGCCGAAGGTTCCCACCAGGCCAGACCAGGGAAAATTCAGAAATCATACATTCCCAAATTGACCCTGCCGGGGATCGAACCCCGGACCTCCGCACGTTAAGACAACAGCGCTTTACACTGTGCCACGGAGGTCGTCAAAATTGGGGGAAAGAGAAGCGTTGGACACCTCCAGGAGTGGACACGGAAGGGTAGGACACTATAAGACGAGATGACAACCTTCAATACTGGGGAAGCACGAAAAACTTATGTGGTACCTGCACGTCCCGCATGAACTTGTTATTGCAGAACAAGTGCACGGCGGTGAACTCGCGAACCACGTCGAACTCGAAGACGAGGGCCGGCGGGTTGGGATTGGAGTCGTTCCGCCATCCGACCCAGGCGGAACTCTTCGCCGCCTCGCGGATCTCGTCGCCTCCGAACTGGCCGTCCACCAGCTGCCCCAGGCCGTCCCGCAGCTCCTCACCCCACTGGCCGTCGTAGGTCAAGTCTATCAGGTCTATGCCGTTACTTCGTTTGTCGCCCTTCGGCATTGAGTACGAGACAATGCCGGCTGTGAACAACAAAACCATATTGTAGAACATCCATATCCATAGTTCATACTATTACTATATTTTCCTATATTTTTACTAAATATCCATACTTCCATACTTATATTATACTTCCATACTAATATTATAAATGCGAAAGTATGTCTGTCTGTCTGTCTGTCTGTCTGTCTGCTACGCTTTCACGACCCAACTACACAACCGATTTTGATGAAATCTGGTACAAATACAGGTTACATACTGGGGGAGGACATAGGCTACTTTTTATCCCGGAAAATTGAAGAGTTCCCGCCGGAATCAAAAACATCAATCCACGCGGTTGAAGTCGCGGGCATCATCGCAGTCAACGGCTAACTTGTAAATCCTTATTTATTTAATCGTATGGCATTTTATTCATAAATATCTAGGTGATTTTTTTTTCGGTAAATTGTGTTTTTTGGAAATTATATTGAAATAATAAATTATATGTTATTTTTTAAAATAAAATATTATATTATATTTTAAAAAAAAAGGGAAAAAAATAAACAGACTGGACGACACTGAACTCGAACCGGGGTCTTCTGGTTTCAGGACCGACCTGTTTCCCACCTGAGCTATTATAACATTGTACATACATAAACCGATACCGTACGTGGCGAAATTTACCTTCGTATTCTAATGATATTCTAGCAGTTTTTCATTGCCTGGAAACACGGACGATATTTTCTAAAAATGAATCCTAGCTAGATCGATTTATCGCCCCCGAAACCCCATGCATACTAAATTTCATGAAAATCGTTGGAGCCATTTCCGCGATTCAGATTATATATTAATAATAAATAAATTGAGTAGTGAGTATAGAATATTAACTGAAAAATAATATGAACTGTCTTCGTATTATACAATCATATTTGTTTGCCCGTAAACTTGTTTCATCTTGTTCCTCCCTTACCTCTCTACTATCGTATTGAAAGGCCAGTTTGCAAAGTTAAAGAGAGCATCCGTACAAAGTCGAAATTCCATAAACGCATACGAAGCGATTTGCTTCCTCGAGCTTTCATGTGGAGTTACGTGTGCTTTAAGCAATCACTAAAGCACACGTAACTCCACATCATGGACGGTACGATGAAGGCATGAACTTCGTGATCCTGCACGCCTCTAAAGTTCTTCATAATGTTCTTAAATATTTGCCACTTGACAGAAAACGTCAAAAATATGAATCCGCCATTGTTATCTACTAATGTTTAGTGTTGCTAATCGTTGAAAGATTAAATTATTTCACCACTGAAATTAGGACGAATTCGTGGATTTAAACAATCAAAGCTGGTTTGATATTTTATTTTCTTTCTTTTCACTACTTGTACAAAGACTAGTCCCAAGCCCCATACAAATCTGAACCGTCTCCTTTGTGTGACGTCTGCTCATCCACACTTCGAGAGCGTGGTGAGCACTCTACTCAGCTTTAGAGGAAGCTTAAGTTGAGAATTGTTCTCAGTTTGAATCTACGACCCCATTGTCTACATTCGTTCGTGTTAACTTTAAACAATAGTAAAAAAATAATGCCTTGAACGAATTTCGGCCACGGCGGCCTATCTCCAGAGAGATTAGCCATCTGCGCGGGAGATATTATGATGCACAAGTGTGTGCTCCAACACAGGTCCAACACAGCTCCACACTGTTTCTGTACTCCCATAGCGCGATGGGACGGAAAATCCGACACGACCGGAGAGAGATCAGGTGCAGGACCGACGGTTTTACGTGCTCTCCGAGGCATGGATGGGGGTGGAACAGCGCCAACTTCCTACCTCCGGCCAATACTGAGACGGCCGGTCGGGCCAAGTAAGAATTGATTTTTTCTGACAAGAAATGTCAGAAAAACTCAATTCTTACTTGGCCCGACCCGGGATTCGAACCCGAGACCTCGTCGGCCGCAGACGAACATGCTAACCACTAGACCAACGAGGCAGTTAACTTTAAACTTATATTACAAGATAGTGATCGCTTCCGAAAGCTGCAGGTGTATCGCGAGTACAGAATACAAAACACGTTGAGTCGCACCTCGGAGATTTGGCCCTTAGTTATTCTTTGAGCGACAGTCTTTATAAGACACACATAATCTTTGTACAAGAACGTAGTACCACAGTCTAAAGATATGTAGGTTACCAGTCGTCGAAGCAAGATGATCGAGGGTATCTCCGAGCAAGGATTTTGAGATGACCAAAATTATGTCATCCTAGCACTATATAAGTGAGGGACGAGTGGCCTAGTTGTGACAACGCATATCAGTCGATTGCGATTGTAAAGCAACGTTGACCCAAGTCGGTAACTGGATGGGTGACCGAATTTGGAAGTCGGAATTTGGCCTTTTCGTTTCCTCCGTGTCTCGGAGAGCATGTTAAGCCGTCAGTCCCGATTATTATCACTAACAACTGATAAAAATTGAAATAGTACTTCAATTCTTAGGTTACTAAAAGTACATTAGTAACAAATTCCCAAATTGAGGGTCAATTCAATTCGGGAATCGAAGCGGGGGATCGAACCTGGGACCTCCCACATTAAGACAAAAGCGCTCAATACTGCGCCAGGGAGGGATCAGGATTTTCAACACAAGAGATTTTCCGAAACTCCACCCGAGCAAAGCAACGGCGGATAGGTTAGTTATATACGAGCATGCCGGAATTCTCTGGGCGATATAGGGTATCTAAATTAATTCACGCCACGTTACTAGCGGCTGCATTTCCTATATAATTGGGCGCAAATGAACGTCAATATGGTGATCAAAGGCCGATAATCCCTTTCAAATCATATCACGGGATGGAATTACCGCTATTTAGTCACGTTTCATGATTCAATACATACGAGTATATCCGTTCATAGTTCTTAAACGAATGCTATTTAGGTATCCTAATATTATTACCTGGCGACCGACGACCTTTCGACGACCTCCGTGGCGCAGTGTGTAGCGCTGTTGTCTTAACGTGCGAAGGTCCCGGGTTCGATCCCCGGCAGGGTCGATTTGGGAATTTATAATTTCTGAATTGGCCCTGGTCTGGCCTGGTGGGAGGCTTCGGCCGTGGCTAGTTACCGCCCTACCGGCAAAGACGTGCCGCCAAGCGATTAAGCGTTCCGGTACGATGCCGAATAGGAGTATGGGTTTAATATAACTGCCATGCCCCTAACAGGTCAGCCCGCTACCATCTTAGACTGCATCATCATGATAAAAAAAAAATGATGCAATTAATGTGTGTCTACTATCTGCTCCGCTATCAAGGCCCAACTGATTTTCACGTTTTGTACACAGACAGGTTGAATTCCTGGAGCGGACATAGGCGATTTTAAAAAGTTAACCTGAATCTACGCGGGTGAAGTCGGCGTGCATAATATAATTTTGTAATTTATAAGCATCGATGTATTAAGTCATAATTTTATTATAATTATTCAGTAATTTATTATTATGAACATTATTATTGCTGAATTCAAATTGTATATATAACTCGCAAGTTGCATACCTATGACTTATATATTATTTGTATACCTACAATTTATTCAAATCAGTATTTTTAAAATATTTTTCAAAATCTTTTCTTGGCTTCTAATGCTTACCGAATACCGCGAGCACTCAAGAAGGAATGTCCAGATAAACATGGAAAGTAAATAAATTATAGTAAAAACCATTACGGTCATTTCCGAGAAAAATAATACGAGTAATATTCAAAAACTGATAGTTGAAAGTATACGATACATATCATCCATTTACCCGAGCGTAGCGGAAAAAAACCTAAAAAACCACAATCGAACCTAAAAATGGATACGGGTATTGGTTTTAAAAGGACCCATGTGATGGATCTAAAATCCTAATGGATTTCACGTGAAAATTTTAAAAGGAAGATAAATGATGGATCCATACTAAGCTACACAGGCTAGAATACTCGGTTGGATGCAAATTACATTAAAATCTCCAGCATATTGCACTCACGCTGCAAGGATACGTACTGTATGGTTAGCATGATGCACTAACGTTGATAGAATTCGAACGTCGAAGCACAATAGCTTCGGAGTAAAATGGATTCAATTTTCCTAGATTGAAAAGTTCAGTACCTACCCACTTACCATAGATGTTAAATTCGCAAAGTATCCGCTGGCCGTTATCGTTAACCGACAGGCGTCCACTGTTGGTGACATTTCTTTTTAATTAGACAGTAGCGCCTGGCTGCAATCAGACTTGCTGGAAACAATGACGTAGCCTAAGGTGGAGCGCGCTAATTGCCTAGAAGATCATTAGAAGATCGGATCTTTAGGGACGTCTGGCGCAGCCGCAATTCACGACTGGCTTCGACTTCAGGCTGCGCCTTGTTGCGCTTGGGACTAGTTTGATGTCGCCTTGATGTTGCGTTGGGGGGGCCAATGCTACGCTTTCCAGTGCGGGGTCGCCACCCAGCGCATTGGGAGCCCAACATAACATCTAACGACCATATCATACTCTCCGAACTATGTTCTCCGCCTATTGCCACTTTAGCTTTTCAACTCGACGAACTATGTCGGTGACTCTGGTTCGTTTAGGGATCTCCTCATTTCTGATTTGATCACGTTGAGATACTTCAAGTATAGCCTTCTCCATCGCTTGCTGAGCGACCTTGAGCCTTCTTATCAGGCCCATAGTTAGTTAGCGACCATACTGGCTATAGATGTATAGTCCGTCAAAGTTATCTGGCCCGGTGGCTAAAATCGGAATTAATTTTTATACCTGTTTAGTTTTTATTTTTGTTTTATTTCTCATATCTACTACGACGCTGTTACCGGGTCAGATAAGTTTGTGGGACTGTGCAGACTTGAGGTTTAAAATGTATTGTCATGAAGGTCCATTAAACTTTAAAGCAGAAGTGTTACGATGCTCGAATTCAATCAACGTTGTTGTTAGATCTTATGCTAGCCCTACGGGAATCTAGATTCTTGTGTGACTCAGTCGCAGCCCGTACATCACTGTCTATGTTTAATGCAACTCACTTGCAGCGAATACTGACGCCTTATTCGTTATGATATTCAGTGTCTAAGTCGCAACTGCAATGGGTCATAATCAATTTTAGTTAGAGGTATCCAAATGATTCAGGAAAAATATTCCAAGACAACAAGAAAACCTTTCCTTTTACATCACTGGCTTTGTCTGATTGCTAAATAGCGATAAGGCTGCATAATTATAATAGTATGCTTACTTTGATTTTCGTAATGATTACTATCGTTTATCTTTTTGTAAATCTGCGTGGTGTACAATCTGTATATATAAAACACAAAAATTGTTTCTACCTATATCCGTTATGGACTTTGAAACCATCCAACCGATGTGCCCCAAACCGGTTTCATTAGAAAGGCAATAATGCGTAGATGGTTTTTTTTCTTCTTTATTAGCGCAGAACCACACGCCGGGTATCCGCTAGTATAAAAATATTCATCGAAGGAAAACAATGTTATTTAATATCTTGTGAAATAATGAAAATGATAGTGCACTTTTCCTCCCAAAGTTTTGGGCAGAATTGCAATTGGGAGAGAAAAGAGATGAACTGTCACAACTCACAAACCTATGCCAACTTTCAAGACAAACAACTTCAGCTGTGGCGTAGTTAGATAACAGCTTTTATCCGAGTGATATATAAAAGTAACACAATATTGGCTTAGTTTAATGTACGAGTAAGGCGCAACTCAGACCTAGATAGCTGAGGCGTGAGGTCTGTTTCAATAGAAAAAATTATTTCCAAAAAACAGACTTCAAAAGCCACTGTAAAGTGTAAAATAATTTTGATTTCTACACACTATGTTGAAGTCGGGCGAGCCTGACGCGTCAACTTTGCCTATCTTTGTTATACCCGCCCGACTTCAACATAGTGTGTAGAAATCAAAATTATTTTTTACTTCACAGTGGCTTTGGAAGTCGGTTTTTTGGAAAGAATTATTATTTTTAACTGTTTAGTGTACTCTAAATCCCCACGGCTTACAAGTGCAGTACCCTGCAGCATCAGTGTTGAGGAGTTGGGACTTGAGTTTAAGTATGAAGTCGTTGCTTGACACCTACAATATGAATTCACCATAAAAAAATCCTAAATCGCTATTGTTAAGGAGTTATGTACCCTGCAGCATCAGGGTTGAGGAGTTGGGACTCAGAGTTAAATCATATACACGTGACTTGATACCTACTATATGAATTCACCATCAACATTTCCTAACTCCCTAGTTTTGAGGAATTCATGTAGTACGGTACACCTACAGCATCAGGATTGAGGATTTGGAGTCAGAATTTTTTATGGGACTATCTCGGGAGCTTCCTCTAACCACTGAAAAAAAAATTTTTCAAATCGGTTTACAAACCACGGAGATATGCACCGACATACATTAAAAAAAAAAAAAAAAAACATACGCGCCGAATTGAGAACCTCCTCCTTTTTTGTTTGGAAGTCGGTTAAAAATTGAGCTTCATTCACTTTGGCAACCATATATAAACTACATTTAAAGCTGTGTTTGAGTATTTACACAAATACTCGAATTTAATTCGTCTGTTTGCGTCGACCCTAATGTAAGCAGGAATAGCGTTTGAATACAATATAATACCGTTGTATTATTTGCTATTATTTGTAGTGCTCAAAGGACTTGCAAATTGTTTGCAGCGTTGTGGTTGTCTTCTCCGCACGAGTATTATGATATTGTAGATAATAATGAATTGATTGTTGAAATTATTGAAGTGAAAACTTCTTTAGCCGCGTTGAGCACTTTTTGGTAGGGTAAACTTTACCTACACTTATTGACGTCCAAATACATAATAAAACATGATGGTGATAATCAGTTACGGTATCTTAAAGCTAAAGCTACGAGGGTTCCAAACGCGCCCTGGTTTGAGAAGAACCCACAACAAACTCAGCCGGGTTTTTTAAATATGGATATGTAGGGCCTTATAACCTAAAAATTATTGCTACAGTGCAGTGAGATCGCAATCACCGGCCGAAATCCATTCTCCTATCAATAATGCCATAAAGTCAGACAATAACAACAATAATTGGGACTGTAAGTGGAGCAAGTTGTCCTACGTGAAACAAAATCATTTCATTTCATATTTTGTAATTTGTAACAATGATGGATGCAGCTTTTACAAAAAAAAAAGATATTTACGCGCCGAATTGAGAACCTCTTTTTTTGGAAGTCGGTTAAAAATAGAGCTACATTCGGGGATGAAATTTGTGGAATCAAATAAATTGAATGTATACTTCAACGTAATTGGTAGCATAAGCACTACCAGCTACTGATTGCAATCTACGGAATGCTATTATGGGTCATTCGTGACGTCCGTTCGTCAACACAACGTTGTTGAGAATCGATTTTACAATGGATTTTACTCCGCGATGGCGGGAAAAACTCACAAAAAAGTTAGCAAAGCACCAAATCTGACTGATAATAATTACTGTTCCGTATAGCAATAGTTTCACTAAAAAATCCATATTAAAATTATATAAATGCGAATGTGTGTAGGTATGTCTGCCTGCTACGCTTACACGGCCCGTCTGATCAACCGATTTTAATGAAATTTGGTAGAGATAAGTTGCATCCTGGGGAAGAACATAGGCTACATATTTTTATCCCGGCAATTAAGGAGTTCCCGCGGGAATCAAGAAACCTGATGCCACGCGGATATCATCTAGTACCACCTACTTACGAAATATTTTTCATATCTTACTAGTTTTTTTTAAATGACGACCTCCGTGGCGCAGTGTTGAGCGCTGTTGCCTTAACGTGCGGAGGTCCCAGGTTCGATCCCCAGCAGGGTCATTTTGGGAATTTATAATTTCTGAATATTCCCTGGTCTGGCCTGGTGGGAGGCTTCGGCCGTGGCTAGTTACCACCCTACCGGCAAAGACGTGCCGCCAAGCGATTTAACGTTCCAGTACGATGCCGTGTAGAAACCGAATAGGGGTATGGGTTTAATATAACTGCCATGCCCCCAACAGGTTAGCCCGCTACCATCTTAGACTGCATCATCACTTACCATCAGGTGAGATTGTAGTCAAGGGCTAACTTGTAGAAGATAAAAAAATAAATAAAAAAAAAGTAGGATTTTTTAAAAATAAATAAGCTTTGAACAGTGCCTACTCCAGGATACAACTCCTCAAGGGTTACCTACACAGGTATTACCATAGAGCAGGTATTTAGATACACATTATTATGTTTGACTCAGTGGCGTGCACAGGATTTGAAGCCAGGGTAGGCATTTTGGTAAGAACCTATATCTACTGGCTGGTCACACCGGAAAATAATAGGGTAAGCTGTGTTTTTATGCCTCTATGATCTGCACGCCACTGTTTGAAGGCAAGGGAAGGAGCACTACAGTACCCCGAATTTTTATTTATTTTTGCTTTTTCTTAAGTTTAAAGACATGCAAAGCTTAGTCAAAACAGTGTGAAAAGTGAAAACAACAATTTTTATTAAAATGTATCGACTATTACAGAACACGTAACGATTCTATACGGGTTTTAGTATTTGCATATTGACGTATCTGCGGAACCCTAAAAAAGTGTTGAAAGTAGCAGACGTATGATTAAAGGAACAATTTGCAACGTTTTCCCGTATAATGACTCGCATGTGCCGATCCAGAACGCGATACTCGATTCCAGGTATTACCCCGGCAGGCTGCAGTCCTGCGGGCTACTAGTTTTTCTAGTACTTATTTTTTGCTAGATGATCCCCGCGACTCCTTTCGCAAATCTTTTTTCATGTAGACTTTGCCAAGTGCTTTTGAATCGTCCAGTGAATCTACCACTGGTTCGGAATATCATTCCTACCGAGAAGAACCAGCAAGTTGGTGGATGCTCTTTTTTTAAAATAAATATTTACAACTAGCTGATGCCCGCGACTTCGTCCGCGTGGATCGAGGTTTTTGAGTTCCCGCGGGAACTCCTTATAGACTAAGAGATAGCTGCACTTTTGGTAACTATCGCCAGAAAGGCTGATTCAGTATTAGGTGGGTGTAGGGCTCTCCACTGATGACAAAAGTGAAAGTCTGTCCGCATGCGGATGGGCCTTTTGCTAGAAATGGCCGCTCAAAGACGGTTTATGGTTACCAAAATGAACCATAACTTGAAAGGCTGATTCTTGTACATTATTAAAGTATGCGCAGTACCTATGTAAATAGTATAAAAACTGACGCTAATCATCGGGCCTGTCACTAGATATCACCTCTCAAAGACGTTATGAACTACATACGTCATCTACTGTAAAAAAATATTAGCAATTATTATTATGTCATCCCGTTGATTGCTGTTAAATTTTTTTAATAGCAATCAACATGACGACAGTAATTATTGCTAATATTTTTTTACAGGAACGCATAGTAAGAGAAATCTTTTTGATTAGGGTTTTATTTTTATTTTTTGCTAGTACACATATTATAAGGATTGTTTTTAAGTTTATTTTATAGTTAGTTTAATATTTAGATTTTGTATGTATTGCATAGTAATGTTATATTTTTAAAATAATATAATATTAAAAGAGGAGGGGAAAACAGAAGCCGGAAGGGCATTCCATATCATAGCGGTTGAAAAAGTAACTTAAAAGTAACTCGACCTTGTCGATGCCTTGCAGGTTCGATGATAAAAAGGTGACGGAGGAACCAGATCGAATAGTTCTTGAGCACGAAATCCGAAATATATCCTGTAGAATATCGCCATACTGCTGTTGTTCACTTTGTAACTCTTTAACCAAATCAGTTAAAGCAATGCTCAAACTTTGGATTTCTTCGTATGCTACCTGCAGCATCGATTAGTAGGAATCTAGTAACTTACGACTCCAGTAACATCCATAGAGCTCGACCCTCAGGCAGATGGTCCGCCGGTGCGAGCTCATTGGCATGAAGCGGACCTTCGACGCCCACATCGGCGGATCCAGGTTGTTCTTCTTTACCAAATAGGTGTTGGTGTTGCCCGTGAGGACCTGGAAGAGGAAAAGACGATTTATATCTTGTTTGTATCTTGATTACACTTGCTCGTCTTCGAACAGTGCGTTCAATCTACGAAGACGCGCGCCAATCTTACATAAAATTGTGATGATTGCGCCATTAGCAAGCAGTACTCTCTTGAATGTAAAAGTATTGGAAGTATGTACGCAATAGCGACCAAAAACACACAACTTTATACAAATAATGTATGTAAAGCAACATTCTTTATGAGACGAAAAACAGTGGCGCGCGTCTTCGTGGATTTGACGGACTATACGACTTACGGCTGCGAAACTTGGTCGCTTACATATGGGCCTGATTTTTCCACCCTATGTAGACTGGTGAACAAAACTTTCGTTCGCAGGTTATAAAGCAGTAGTGTGCTTGTGGTGCTCCGCTAGCTGACCTTTTTGCTTCGCACCGGCCAGTGCATACGTCTGCGAGCTATGTACTGAAGTTCGAATATCGAATCGCTGATTGGCAGAAAGCAACGTCGAACGGCCGGTGGATTATAGATAGATAGATAGATAAACTCTTTATTGCTACACAAGACATAAAAAACACATTAAAAATAAAACAAAACAAAACAAAGTGCGCAAGGGCGGTCTTATCACTAAAAGTGATCTCCTCCAGACAACCCACTAATTAAGAACCTTTATGACAGGAGCGGGATAGTGCAACAATATAGACTGCTATACAATATACTACATAAACTTTACATACCAATAATACATAAATAATTTAATAAATACATATAAACATAAATATATTATACCTATAAACCTACATATACAATACTTAAATATTCTATTACTCACTCGAGATTCTTCACTCGAGAGACGCGGACAAGCGTGGCCGTCTAGCAAAGCTGCTAGGCCCACCTTTCTTTTACCATATATCTATACAGTGTTATTATACAATATGTCGTTATTATAATATACTATCGTGTTAGTCATTATCGAGTGTATCATTTCAACGCCTACACTTAGGAAGTGAATCCTAACTAGGTAGTTGTTTGTAGCAGGCGAGGAAGTCAATAACGCCATACATGCTCACCTCCTGTTCGTCAGCGGCCCTGTACCGCATCCACTTGCCCAGCTTCGGCCGCCAGTACTCTAAGACGTAGGCCTCAGTGTACTCCACGCCCTGGCCGTTGCCGAACCGGCCCTGCGTGCTCGTAGCCGTGATCACGTGCACATAATGAAGGTTGATCTCCAGCCATTCCACAGACTGCGTGGAGATCTGGGACTTAGGGCACCAAGCACCACCTTTGATTTCTCGGTTCAGTCTGTTGACAAAATGATTTCAGGTTTATAGTTATGAAAACCTCATACGAGAACACGGATTGTTGGACAAAGCTTCTAATAATAATTTTCTCCTGACCATATAGAGCTAGGATATATACGTCTTACTTTGTCCAGGGGCCATACTGTCAACGCTTAAATCCATTATGTTTCATTATTGTTGACTTTCGTGTTTTAGAATTATAATCCATAGGTATTTTAGGAACGTCAAGGTACGTGACATCAATCTGACATGTTGAGTAATATTGCTTAAGTATTACTTTAAAGTTTAAGCGACCTCAAGGGACTAACTAGTGACTACCATCGCTTAAAACAATATTATTTTAATATTGTTCACGTTCTTGTTTCAGAATAATAATCCTTATTTTAGTGACATCAAAGTAAGTCATACAAATCTGTCATTTTAAAATAATCCTGCTTCAAGCGATGGTAGTATCCTCCCCGATCAAATTTTGGCGTCGCCAGCAAATCTCAGCGGATACCTACCAAATATTGGTGTGTAAGTACTCAGTCGGCGTGAGCGTAAGGAAAGATGCACTCACAACTTCCATAAACTCAATGATTGCGACATCATACTTAGTGGACGTCTTGCAGTAACAAGGTAACATATTAAAGAACAAAGATCACGATTGCGGCGCAGCTTGGATGACTACGGCCATAAAACATATCTTAGAACCTTCTCAGAAGCTATACGCCATGCAAAAAACCGTATTATAATCGGTCCAATAGTTTTCGAGGAAAATGGTAACAAAACAGTGCACAACCAAACAAACAAACGCACAACCTCAGTGTAAACACATAGTATATACCGTCTCTGTTCCGTCGTGGGTAAAAACCAACATGGACGTGTTGCCTGAAATTTATATTCAGACATGTTTGCAAGTAAATAGTAAGGTACGGAGATACATTCAATTAACGCTAGTTACGATCTCCATGCCATACAGGGGCTTATGTATTCCATTTATTACACCGTGCACGCAAATGATGATGCAGTCTAAGCTCAAAGGCGTCTTCGCGGTGCTATTCAACGCCGATACCCTGTTAACATTCGCAATACTATTCCACGCGCTCACGATTTGTATAACGATAATTACTTACCGAGTGAAATATAATGCCGCCTGCTAACGTTGGCCAGTTCGCGTAGCCAACGTTTTTTTTAATCCACTACAAGTTAGCCCTTAAGTCGTCGTCAACCGACAGACATTCAATGCAGAATTCTGGACTGATCTTTTAGGTAAAGTACTGGAAAAAGTACAGTTCCGACTGGCGTGATGTCTATTCTTTTTTTGTAGTATTCCACTACAAGTTAACCCTTGACTGTAAGATGTTGAAGATGGTAGCGGGCTAACCTGAGGGGTACGACAGTTATATTAAGCTAATGCCCGCGACTTCGTACGCGTGGATTGAGGTTTTTTGGTTCCCGCAGAAAGCAATGGCTGCGCCACGGTAGTATAAATAATAATTGTTAAGTAAATACCTGTTCTCTAAGTTTCTCATAGATGCCATTTCGTCTTATTTACTTAGAGAACGGACAGCATCGAAAAGGCGAATGCTAACATAATTAACTTGTGGTGCCCAGGAGAAAGACGGATCAGTAAATGGCAAGATCGAATTAATTTCCAGCACAATTGAACCTAGGGTTAGAATCGATTTTGCAGGTTTGTTTTGGGATAGGCAGACTGTGATTTCTAGCATTAATTGTTAGACCGATGCGACTCACTCCAAGAACTAATTTTGCGCAAGTCCGAGTTGATTTTACTAATACCATCTGTAATTCAATTCTTAGGTACACTAGCATTAATATTGTTAGCCGGTGCGACTCGCTCCACTCCAATTGTACACAATCCGCCTTGTGTGTGTGATCACGTGTGACACTATGGTCGGCAGCCTTTTTTAAAAGTGATATATTGATATCTATTAAAAATAGCGAATATTTTTTTTATAACTAGCTGTTATATTTTAATATGAAAATCTAACCATATTTTGACACCTCTAATCCAGATACGTCTGCCGTTCCGACGTGATTGAGTAACAAATATCCTTCCATCCATACAAAAATCCAACCAAACTTTCGCATTTTTAATATTAGTATAGATAACCTAATCGGTTGGTACACGGCATCGTACCTGAACGTTCAATCGCTTGGCGGTACGTCTTAAAACCTAGGCGCTTTAATGAAAGCTCTGTGCCAAGTGCCAACCCGCCGCCGCAGGCAGCAAATATACGCAAGTAGTTCTGTAATCATACTTCATATCATACTAATATTATAAATGCGAAAGTGTGTTTGTTTGTTGGTTTGTCCTTCAATCACGCCGCAACGGCGATTTTTGGCATGGGTATAGTTGAGACCTGGAGAGTGACATAGGCTACTTTTTATCCCGGAAAATTAAGGAGTTCCCGAGGGTATCAAAAAAACTTAAACCACGCGGACGAAGTCGCGGGCATCAGCTAGTCTGTGTATATTCGCCAAGTAGATCTATCTTTGCTGAGCTTATATTCCCGACGCGACGTATACATGGAGCATTAAGGTACCTTTCCACCAGTGAAAGAAATAAATTAAATGTTTTTAATTTGATCACTACATGGAGTCTGAGTAATTTTAATTAATATTAAGTAGATATAGTAATATGTGACCAAATACAGGTTTCCATCTCAGATAACCATCTTGATAACCAATTTAAAATATAGATTAATGAAATTGTAAATTGCGTTGAAATTTGATGACGTCACAACTGTGAATTTCATACAACTTCCATACTAGAAGTGCGTTTTTAAGTTTGATAAAGAGTTGCTGATTAGATTGAGTTGTCGTCATCCCTATTATAAGCGAAGTCACGGATACGCTATAGGCAGTGCAGGCTACGGCAGAGGTGTGCTACGTGGCTAAGCTTCGGATGTGTGTCAATCCCACCACTAGAAACGCTTGATTTTCATACCTAAGATCGCTAGATGGTAGATCAAGTTTCCTGGTGGGTTTGACACATACCGTAGCGCAATGTAGCATATATCTCTGATGGAAAGGCACCCAGAAGCGTGTACTGTTAGATGCCATCAATAAATATATGTTGTGATAATGTATACCTACGATTAAAGTTACTAAGTATTAATGGCAATGTTAATATATCTGTGTTTTGCGAGTAAAGGAATGAAACGGAATGTTAACCAAAGATTTACTAATTAAATCTGTGGCGTAAACTATGAACGTAGGTTGTCTATGTTCATATCGTATTTTCAGT
The DNA here is from genome assembly GCA_917051295.2 of Erebia ligea. Lineage (NCBI taxonomy): Eukaryota > Metazoa > Arthropoda > Insecta > Lepidoptera > Nymphalidae > Erebia > Erebia ligea. The sequence goes on along the minus strand of OU785222.1, from coordinate 313,487 downwards.
CTTAATCTATGATTCAATAAATCGATTCATTACTTTACCAACCGCCAAAGTGTTAACGAGCTTTCAATAAATGTCTTATTTCATTTAACTGTTTCTACGCTTTTATTAGTTGGTACCTACGAGCGCGATTTACTGAGAGTGCGCCCCGAGAGCGCCGCAAAAAGTCTATTTTACTTGTTGGCGACCACTTAAATCCGAACAGATATGGTTATTAATAAATCCAAGGAAAGAAAGAAATAGAAACAGATTATTCCAGTGGTGCCACAGACAAAACTATATAGATACAAATGTAACATTTTCGTCTGTGACACCACCCAGAAAGGGTCTACAAACGAATGGAGTCGTTAGGATTTATTTTTCAAGAAGATTATATCTCCAACGATCTCCATGTGTACCTTTCCCCAAAAGGGAAATATACGGTTTAATGTAGTGTGTATTTTTATTTTAAAAATATAATATTCCGTCATATTTTTCCCTATTCGTGTTTAGGCGAGCGCGCGTGTCTGTATCGCAACGTGCGAGTTAATGATGCCTCGTGTGCTAACAAGTTACAAGTCGGTTTTAGTGGAGCGGTATCCTTAACCCAAATGTGGGCTGACATAAGTCTGTCCTATATGCATTATATACAGATGTGAGACAATGAGACGAAACTCGGTGGACAAATGAGGTGGACGCATATAGTGGACGGCGTAGATTTGTAGGTATGTATTATGTAGGTACACACGACCATGTGCAAAATCATATGCAAAATATTGTTTGTCAATTTATTAAATTCATATTAATATTTATATTAATATAAATTCATATTAATATTCATATTCATATTAATATTCAATTCAATATTCTTAGCCAGATTATAGCTGATACCCGTGCCTTCACCCGCGGGGCATTCGGCTGGAGTTTTCGGACTTTCCGATTTGGTAAGTAACATAAAATTGTACGCAATGTTAGACTGAACCAACATTGATATGTCAATTCTATGGTTTTACTAAGTTACTGCCTCTACGGCTCTTGACAGTGACAGCTCGATTGGGAGCGCTGGGCGGGAGATCGGTGCCTAATGTCAAAATGGCCATTGTGTCTGTATTATAAAATTATCCAAGAAATAAGAATTGAGTGCATAACCAGTGTTTGGATGTAATAGCAAGTACGATAGGTTAGGTGAAGCAACATTTCTCCCTTCGAAAAGACGTTTCCCTTTGGAAAAAACAAGTTGTGTGGCTCAGACTAATCCTACATCCATGCTGTTTGGTATCAAAACTAAATACATTTTACGTCGATGGTAGGTTTACAGATTGTAAAGGAAAATTTCTCCCTTTGAGAGGAAACGAAATATACTTATTTCGTTTCCTCTCAAAGGGAGAAATTTTCCTTTTTGAAGTGAAACTTTTTTAGAACCGTTGTGATTTGAAAATTCGATGAAAGGAAAAACGAAACGAAAGAGAATTAAAGAAAAGAGTTCGTATTGTATTTAGTTTTTTTATTATTGTCTATTATTGGTTTGTCACCTTCTGTCTAATATTGAAAAAATATTATAAATTGAATATGGTTGAACAAATTAATTATTTTTAAAACAATGTGTTTCCTGAGAAAATATCCTAGTCCTCACTTCACAAAAAAGCGACACTAAAAAGAGACAAACATTTATATAGGATTTAGCCTGCGAGAGAATGAGATAGAATACAAGTTATATTTATCTCATTCTCTCGTAGGCTACTTTTCTGAAGTTTCACTTCTGCAATTTACTTAAAGTGTAAATTTCACACACGCTTTTTTTATACGAGTAGACTAGCGTTTGGCTGCAATCTGACTTGCTGCAAACATACTGGCTTGCTGGTAAAATAAATAAATAAATCGCTATTTAAGATTGATGGGACACCGAAACAAATTAATTAAAAATTACTAAAACATTACTTAAAATCTAGGTAAGTACACAATGTAGTTTGTGACACAAAGAACCTACGACGCTACCCATCTTAGTAATCAGCAGATTCCTAGTTCCATGACGCTACCTATGACGCTAAGATGCCTATTCACTCTTAACTAATTACAAATGTGCGAATTTCGAGAGCACTGAATACTGATATTGAACTAAGAAGCTTAGTAATAATCAGATTCCTAGTTCCATGACGCTACCTATGATGCTATCCTATAAGATGCCTATTCACTCTTATCTAATACAAATGTGCGAATTTCGAGAGCACTGAATACTGATATTGAAATAAGAAGCTTAGTAATTAAGCAGATTCCCTGTTCCGTGACTGAGGTATACTTGGAATAATTGTTCAAAGTGTTCAACACTAACTAAAACAATCTATCTATAACAAGATGATGCCCGCGACTTCGTCCGCGTAAATTAAGGTTTTTTGATTCCCGCGGAAACTCTTTAATTTTCCGGGAAAAAAGTAGCCTCTGTCCTTCCCGGGATATAAACTATTCCTATACCAAATTTCATCAAAATCGGTTGATATTTATAATATTAGTATGGATTAAAAACTGGAAGTAAATTATCTAATCGCAAGATTCACACTGTACCACACAGATTTACCCATTGTAGCGGATTATAGCGAATTAAACTTCCAGTTCTTTCATTATCATGGACTTCCGCAAGGTGACGCCTGCTTCTATCCAATACTATAGTTCGCGCGCGAGTTGAATGCAGAGTAAATGTATGGTGACGCGAATTATTGTATCTATACCTTCTTCTATACTAATATTATAAATGCAGAAGTCTGGATGGATGGATGTTTGTTACTCAATCATGCCAGAACGACTGAACGGATCTGGATGAAATTTAGCACAGAGATAGATTATAGTCTGGAATAGCACATGGGCTACTTTTTACCTCGGAAAATTAAAGAGTTCCCGCGGGACCCAAATATAAATTGAATACCAAACCCATACTAGATCCCACTGTAATATTCTAGACAGTCTGAAACTGTCGTGTCGGTGAACGGCATTACGGGAGGGCTTAAAGAAAGCTCGCCTCTACAATGACCGATTACAGCTGCCCTCCGATAAGCGCTAAGCTGGATTAACTTACTCCTGCCTCTACCTCGTACCTAATAGTCCACTGCGCTAGGCTTAGTGGTTACTTGAATGGTTTAAAATTTTATGCGTCGTAAAGGATTGTTATCATTTGACCTGAATTGTTTGTTAACATAAGTGTACGCTCCAGTACACACTACACAGCACAGGGCATTGTACTATTGCTATTGCTATTTGTACTTTTTAGGTTCCGTAGTTAACCAAGGAAATCTTCCAGTTTCGTCCAATCGGTCTATGTGGCACGGCCATTTTTCCATACTAAACTTTTCATCACTTACCATCAGGTGAGATCGCAGTCAAGGGCTAACTTGTAGTGGATAAAAAAAAACTATTGTTATATAAATGCAAAAGTATGCCGAATTTGACGTAGTTATAAATAAATAAATAAAGTCTTTATTTGGGATTTGAACACAAAAACAGAGAACAAACAAAAATTAAAAAAAAACATAAAATTAAAACTAGAACTAAACTAACTTAACTTTTTTTTTTTTTCTTTTTTTCTTTTTTTTTTTTATTTTGCCACAAATAATCCCATAAAGGGCATCGCCTCAGCGTAATGCTAAAGTGGTGTTTGAGCATAGTTGCAGAGATGGGTGATGGGATAGGTACCGGGACCGACAGGTTATAACGATAGGTTGATTATTTATTTTAATAACATACTGCTTACAATTTAACGCTTTATTTTTCGGTAGATTATAATCTATTAGGTATATTAACCCGATAGAACCTAAGTTCCCGGCCATATTTATGTCTAACCCTAACCTAACCTAAAAGATGAAGAAGAGGAAGAACAAGAAAATGTAATTTATACAATAAATATTTCAAAAATTGACACTCTGTGAGATTTATAGAGCGAACTTTGACTTTGCTTAGACTTAAGACATGGTTAAAACGAGACAGATTTATGTTACTCACATAAGTCCATCTCGTTTTAACTCTAAGTAAAGTCTGAGCCAAGTCAAAGTACGCTCCATAGTTCTCAAGCATCAGAACATTGAACGGTTCACAATCTTTCGACAGTTCACAATCTCGCGAGATAGATTATAATCTAACGGTATTTACAATTTTACGGTGACACATATAATACAACCCATATTCTAAGTAAAGTTAAGTAAGTAAGTTATTCTAAGTAAGTTAAGTATGCTGTGGTGTTGATCAATATAATAACAAAATGTGACCGAGTTTCCTCATCGAACAACAAACGAGGTAAAACGAACTGCAAACAGAAAGCCCGCAAGCAAAAGCCAAGCTATTTCAGGATATTAAAAAAGAAGTTGTGAAATCGTGCGTTTCACAATGAAGTTGTACAAAGTAGGGAACTTTTCCAACCGCGCCGGTGGACACGGAATTAACTCTTTGGAAACCGTCAATTGTTCCACACAAACTTTTTTAATGTTAAACAGGAGTTGTTTTGCCTGCACGGGTCAATTGTGAAATACTTTTTCTGCCGACCAGTATTCTTGCGACACGTTTTCTTTATACACAATAGTAATTTAAGCAATGGAATACTTTGTGGGGCTGCCTCGGACAACGTGCCTCGAAGCAGCGATAGCTTGCCCCCCAATCATGTAAGAATGGCCGGTCAAAACGTTAAAGTTCGTCGTCAAAATTTATAAACCATAACAGCATTAAATTAGAGCTCAATTTCGTGTATCCATTCTTATACGTTAGAGTTTCGTTCATACCTAAACGTATAAGAATGGGTATACGAAATTGAGCTCTAATTCCCATGGTGTTATGGATTATTTTACTTTGACGCCGAACGATTACGTTTGATCGACAATTCTTACATAATCGGGGGGCTGATTGTTATGATATCCAACCTCCTGTACAGGGGCACCGGTTCGATCCCTAACTATTAGAAGCAAGTGATTTTTGAAGTGAAAACTTCTTTAGCCGCGTTGAGCACTTTTTTGACTTTTTGGTAGGTGGTAAACTTTTGGATTCGCGTGATCGACATGCTCGTGAACACCGACATGCTCGCGAACAGCGATGCTCGCGTTGTTACGAAGACAAAAGATCTTAAATTTAAAAATATACTACATTAATACCTTAGTTTTAAGGTTTATATTATACTAGATGATGCCCGCGACTTAATCCGCGTCGATTAAGATTTTTTGATTCCCGCGGGAGCTCTTTAATTTTCCGGGATAAAAAGTAGCCTATGTCCTTTCCCGGGATATAACCTACCTCTATACCAAATTTCAGCAAAATCGGTTGAAAAGATAGGCCGGGAAAGCGTAGCAGACAGACCGACAGACAGACAGACAGACAGACACACTTTCGCATTTATAATATTAGTATGGATAATAAATTGACGTTCTTGATATTGACAATGTAATGCCAAGAGTTGCGTCTAGTTCCAAAATAGAGTAAAGGTACCAATTTGGCAACGTATAACGTATCTTATTGCTAACAAGTTAAGTTTTATTTTAATAATGGATATTTCCGTACATATTTTTAAAATGACTTTTTATTTTGGATTGAAAGGTTATTCCTACGTTTTCTCTGATGACAGAACGTCTTAAAATTAATATTTTCCAATCGTAATGTAGCTTTATATCATACTTGCTCAGTAACTAGGGATTACTATGGTGGAAAGTCTCCTTGTAAGTTGGTGTTTGCAATTCAAGGCAACATTACATCGCACTATGCTTGAATTGTAATGTTCACATTACAGTTCAAGCTATGCAAAACTCCTTGGTAAACAATCTCGTTTCTTATAAAATGGTAAGAAAACTTTTTACTGAAAAAAAAACACTGAACATGGCGGCATTTAATTTCCATACATTTCAAACTATGCAAAACTCTTTGGAACTCAGAGCCGTAAAAAAATAAATGGAAAACTATTTACGAAAAAAAAAACCATTTTTTTCTATTTTTTCTCTAAATTTGCTAATTATTCTAATTAAAATTTCATTTTGCATTACCAATGTTTTATTTACCTCGCAAGAATGATATAAAGTAGAATGCTTACCTCGGTTGCAAGTAGCTATTACACCCTCGAACTATATTCACCCTCGCTCGCTGCGCTCGCTCGTGTGACTAAATATCTCGGGTGCACGCGATCCATTAGCGCCCTATGCGAGCTGCGCTCGCACTGGCGCCAAATTGGATCTTGTTCTGTAATAGCTTACTTACGTCCCTTGTGTAACAATCTACTATTATGTGTTAGTCCTAAGGTGAATAATGAACTCAAGTTGTTGCTAAAATAATACCTTTTTCTACTTTTCCCAGTCAGAAACCAAATGTTTATGTGTGTGCAAATTGGGACATTTTTGCGATAATTTTTGTTTGTGACCCTGTTTCTAGTACTCATTCTATTTCGATTCTAATGGCAGTATATCTGTAGCTATACAGGTGACGTATTGTGCAACATTAGTGCTGTGTATAACTTTACAAGTAAAATTGAATGGATTTGGTTTTCACTTCTATCGGAAGTCCCTATGACTGCCAATTTTTTTTTAAAGGCACAACAACATAAATGGCACAATAGGCCTTTTAAAAAATTAGTTATCACTTGCTTCAAAACGGTAAAGTAATTTCTTGAGGAAAGTCAGGTCAGACCACCGCTATTCGTCGGGGTTACCAGGGCGTCATAGCCAATCAGGGACCACTTCTCCGTGCAGTCATTAGGTACCCAATATGCATTTATACGTGTTTTGAGACGCGACGGAGCAATCAATCTGGTGACGTCACTCATTGCTGCTCGTTGGCGCGTATAGTGCCGAGTAGGGTAACAATGGATTTGACATAGATGCTAAAATATATAAGGATGACAGTTAGCAATCTATCCTTTTTTCGAGTGAATGTAATCATAAGAGGAGGAGATAAACCTTTTATTATCCTAAACGCATCTGGATTGGGGAACTTTCCAAATAAACTTTTATAAGTGCTATTGAATCGTCAAGTGAATCTACCACTGTTTAAAAAATGCCATTCCTACCGAATATAACCAACAATAAACTCTTTTTAGGGTGTTGGAATGGCGGCCTTGCTCTGGCAAAACGCAGTTTTGGCAAACTAGGTGCTGTCCACCATGAAACGAGACGCATGGAAGTTCTCAGAAGAGACCAATGTCCAGTAGTAGACCGACATATACAACGATACTCCGACTGCAAGTAGAGTCATCAGTTGTTACTAGTTATTTGTATATCAGAAAATTAAGCCGTTTTCTATTGAGCGAAGCTTCTCTGACGTCAACAACTGTACAGTGTAGGTACTCATAAATTGAATAGGTAAATGAATATTGAAATTGAAATACTGAAATTGAAAAGTATGCCTACTCAATTGTAAGACTTGACAAAAGTAAGTTTATTGAAGCAAATTCGATTTTAATTGTTATAGTTTATCAATTGAATATCGAATTCATTTTGGCGGACACTTGTCTTTGTGCAATTAGTGCATTCATTTACGCTTTATTTAAACTTATACGCGATTCTCTCTTTGCCATTTATCGACGCATATATTCATACCGCTTGGTATGGTAACTAGGTGACCGTGGGTCAATATTAAATATTATACAAATATTTTTTTATTTAAATCATCCAAAAATGATCATAATAAAGTGCGATAGGTTTTAATAATAGGTTTTAAGTTACTAAGTGTAACTTAAAACCTATTTTAGTAAGTTATATTAGTAGTAAGTAAACCTAAACCTACTTAAACTAGAACAGAATCGATTATATCTTTTGACTAATATTATAAACACGAATGTCTGCCTGTCTACTAAGCGTAGTAGACATGCAGACTTAGCTATAGCGATAGCGACACATCTTTTCAACCGATTTTCGAGGGTGGCAGGAGAGGTAGGTTGCATCCCGGGAAAGGATATACCTAGACTACTATTTATGCCGGAAAATTAAAGAGTTCCCACGGGAATCAGAACACCTTAATCCACGCGATATCTAAATATACTAGTTGATGCCTGCGACTTCGTCCGCGTGGTTTAAGTTTTTTTTTATTCCCGAGGATACTCCTTATTTTTCCGCCTTTGTCACTCTCCAGGGGGTCTACTCTCTTTCTCTCAAACGAAACTTCGCAAACGAACGAACGAAATTTCGTTAACTCCTCTCCTACATAATATTATCCCTATGCTCCTCTCTATTTCGTTTTCGTACACGCAGACGAAGTACGGATCCATAGACAATTTTCGTGACCGATTGGATTGAACGATTTTGTGTGGGTCTAATAACCGACTAATTACGTTCGTTTGCGAAGTTTCGTTGGAGAGAAAGAGAGTAGACCCCCAGGTTCTCAACTATATCGATGCAAAAAATCACGTTGATCCGTTGCTTGCGGCGTGATTGAAGGGAATACTCTCTATTTAACGTCCTTGGGGATTAAATTTTTTACATATTTCTTTATTTTAACCCAGAAGCCCTGCACATACCAACTTTCATAACTGTAACTGTATTTATATTTAAGACCGTTTGTCTCCGTAACAACGCGAGCATGTTTTCACTTCAAAATCGCGCATTTTCGTTACGGACGTTTTTTGACGCATTTTCGTTACGGACGTTTTTTGACGCATTTTCGTTACGGACGTTTTTTGCCGGCTAGGGTACCCGTCGTCCCATAAGGAACTTCGTTTCAAAAACCGCCAGACAACATCGCAATCAAGGGGTAATTAGTGGGGGGGAAATGTATAACAAACCAGTCCACGAGTCCACTCCACTCAAGCTGGTCACCCGGGATATCAATGATGCGTTAAGAAGCGGGTTTCGTAATTGATATCATCCCGTACACTCATTTCACTACTTCAAATGACCACGTTTTAATTAAAATTCAACTCTATCACTATCCAACTTAAGTGCAGATTTGTGTTCCATCGACGAGTCAAATCAACTCCGTTTACTTTAGTTACGGGCTTTAAATAAAACATGTTTGAAGATTACAGTGTTTGCCGTCTTTGGTTAGCGAGTAAATGCCATTACTTGCAATATGACGAACCATGTTCTAATTATCGACGTACCCTTAACAAGGGCCATACTGCCAACTCTTAAAACAACACATAAGCAATATTACTGAAAATCACAGTTTCATGTCAAGCTTTGACGTTCCCAAAACAGGTATTACAATAATTATTCTAAAACACGAAAGTCAACTATAATGAAACATAATGACTTTAAGCGTTGACAGTATGGTCCCTGGACAAAGTAAGACGTATCCTAGCTCTATGGCGTCAGGCACGAAACTTTTTTTTTTTTAAATTTAATTTGTGTGGCAGTTCATACAATCCATACTGTGTCCGAAAGTGCGTCAGTATGTCTGTTACGTTTCCCAGAATAATTTGTGTGGCAGTTCATACAATCCATACTGTGTCCGAAAGTGCGTCCGTCTGTCTGACTGTATGTTACGTTTCATAAATCAATATCAAAACCCAAATGTTTTTTTTAATTCAAATTAAATTGCTAAGTGTTTTGGAATCGACAAGTGAATCTAAAGTATGTCGGTATGGTCGGTATGAAACTCGGTGATCGTCACGGGCCCGAATAAGACGAATTTTTTTACATAGATAGGTTGCATGCAGATTCCAGGGTAAGGATATCTGTCTGCGTCGTATTCCTCATTGCTGAGGGTCGTGACCCCTTTCCATTAATTACATAATGGCAGGGGTTTTCTTTGGATAATAATGCGGTGTGAGACTCGACTGAGAGTAGGTACTATTTCGACTCTTAGGTTACTAATGATTATTATCAGATGTTAGTGGGACGGACGGTGAAACGTGCTCTCTGAGGCACGGAGGAAAAGAAATCTCATTTCCTCCGATCATCTAGTATCTAAGAATATTAGTAATTTTAGTACGAGTAGGTAATATAAATTAGAGTCGTCTGGTCGATATAATGTAGCGGAGAGTGCGGTCGTAATCGTGAACGCACGCCATACATTGTTACAGGCACGTTACAGGCACGTTACAGGCTAGTCAGGCGACATGTATTCGAGCTTTCCGCGAGTTCTAACGGTTACCCACCCCCATCTCTACTCCATATTCTCGTGCTATCACACGCAAGTAAAAACTGCACATTTGGCCATCATAGAGCGGAGAGGTGCTTACCGGACCAATCAGATTATTGATAAAACACGCGATATTTTATCATCACCTATACTAATATTATAAATGCGAAATTTTGGATTGATGGATGGATGTTTGTTACTCAATAACGGCAGAACGGCTGAACGGATCTGAATGACACAGGCTACTTTTTATCACGGAAAATTAAAGAGTTCCCGCGGGCACCAAAAACCTCATACCACGCGGGCGAAGTCGCGGGCATCGGCTAGTATATCTATCAATAATCTGATTATTCCATTCAACACACATGTCGCCCATCTCCACTCTGATGTATACAGGGGTTTCTAAAGAATTTGCACTTCTCGAACGACGTAGTGCATTCGCCAAGTTATTTATTTTCGATTTTCGAGTATTTCTGTCCATTCAAATCCGATATAATAATATTTACGATACAAATATTTTGTAATATTTGCGAAAATGAGTCTGTCTGCTTTCACGGCTCATCTTTTCAACCGATTTTGCTGAAATTTTGTATAGATGTAATTTTATAAATTTAAATATTACAAATGCGAAACATCCATCCAATGTTTGTTACTCAATCATGCCAGAACGGCTGAACGGATCTGGATGAAAGGCAGAGATAGATTATAGTCTGGAATAACAAATACACTACTTTTTATCCCGGAAAATTAAGGAATCCCACGAGAATAAAAAACCTTAACGCGAACGAAGTCGCGGGCATCATCTAGTACAATATATACGATCCGAACGATATATTTTGCCGATAAAAACGGGGTATCCACCGCGAACCGAGCGAGCTCTGTAGTGACTCCGTTTAACTTACAGAGGAAAACTGCATGCACTTTCATCAATAAAGAGTCAGCAAAAAGAGTCAAAACGAGCTCGCTCACCAAGGCAACTGTCAAATCTCACTGTACGAGTGGTGTAATGTCTCCACAGAGTCCACTCCGCTCATCCATTTCCGCTTATTACCATGTTGCAGTTGAAACCCGTCTCCCACCGGGGAAACTCGATGAGGGATTCTCGTTGTATGTGACTCGTAAAACAAAGACGTAGGAAAGTGTAGTGTAAGTGTGTCGTAGGAAGTGGTATAGTGAATAAATAAATAAATAAATCTTATTTGACACAAAAAAAACTAATTAACTATGTGGTTCAGACAAATCGTGCGTACCAGTAAATCTTATCGAGACCCTCACAGTTTTATCGTTTAGTATAAAAGCAAAGCGGTGGGACGAAATAAAAACAGGGGCGATAGAAAATCGCGTGATCGCTCCCGTAATGGAATGGCGGTGTTTGCATTCGATTCAGTGTATGCTCTGGAAATACCGTTTGTTGACGTCCTGACGTTAAGGGTATTGAGGATGCATTTTTAATGCCCGTACCAACAGGCCACTAATGTGTTAATTAACAAGTGAATATAACTCAAAGAATTAAAAAATACGACTGCCATGATTAAATGATATTTTTTTGTGAATCACTGGATATTGAACTATATAGTGTTATATATTTTTGGAATCTACTCATCATTTTCTAGATGATGATTATACAGTTAATCTTATTTTCGAATATTTTTTTCAACTTTAGTCTTTAATGCGGGACCATGGTCATCCCATAAATTTTTTTAAAACTTTACTAGCCTATGTCACCCGGAATAAGCTAGGGATCCTAACGATACCTCATTTATTAAAATCGGTTCAGGCGTATAGAAGTTATGGTGGAATATACAAACTCACATACATACATACATGAACCCTTAAAACAATATATGTACTCTTTTTTCAGGCAGTCGTATAAAAATACGAAAGAAAGCACGTTTAAAAGATAACCTACACGATGTAACACGTCGATTGTCGAGTTTAGACTCATTGAGCTAGGGGGTTACTAGCATCGCGTAGAGCAATACTATTTCAAAGCTGGTCATAGAGCATACATATAGCTGTCGCGTCGTTTGGACATGTGACTCCCTAGAATAAGTCATAAAAATTATAATTCTAGCAATCATACAAATATATATATTTTTTTTCTTTTTTTTAATTTTTTTATTAATTTATTAAAAAAATACAAATATTATAAATGCGAAAGTGTGTTTGTTTGTTGGTTTGTTAATTTATTGGTTTGTTGGTTTGTCTTTCAATGACGCCGCAACTGAGCAACGGATCGACGTGATTTTTGGCATGGGAATAGTTGAGGAGCTGGAGAGTGAGATAGGCTGCTTTTTATCCCGGAAAATTAAGGAGTTCCCGCGGGAATCAAAAAAACTTAAACCACGCGGACGAAGTCGCGGGCATCAGCTAGTAAGTAACTTGTATAAATACGAATACTTTGACGTTAGAAAGTTAGTCTGTTACCGACAGACTCAGCGATTATTGAATGCTTTTGTGTTTAGATCGCAATTTGATTCAGAGCTTAGCAGTAGCAAGTAGCAACTGCAGCCTGATCAAATGATTAATTTATTGGTGTTGTGATGCTTTGGCCAAGTTTTTAAAATTAACCTTTTACATTAAATCTCTCGTGAAACCGCTACATGTTTAACCATTTATTCGTGCAAGTTTTAAACAGAGTAAAAAATATATTTTAAAGTAATTTTAATCATTTGCCCACTTCTGGAATTATGCTTAAACTCATGAGTGGGAGTTCGCGGGCTCATTCCTCAGCCTCGGCAATTTGAAAATTTACTATTTCACAATTTTCACTGGTCTAGTCTGGTCACTGGTGGTATGCTCTGGCCGTGGCTAGTTACCAGTTACCACCCAACGGACAAAGACGTGCCGTCAACGCCAAGTGCTTTAGCGTTCCGGCACGATGCCGCGTTGAAACCGATAAGGAATGATAGGGCATGGATTTAATATAACTAACATGCCACAACGAGTTGGCCCGCTACCATCTTAGACTGCATCATCACTTTGCAGATAAACCAAGATTGCAGTCGAGGGCTAATGGGGTTCGAGAGCTGGCGACAAATTTCGGGAAGGTGTTTTTAGGCAATCTAAAATTGTGGAAAAATATAATTTCGTTCATTGGCGAATCCAGTTTTGCCAGTCTGGTAGAGCGTTTGCGGTTATTTCGCTACTGCGCAGCATATAACATTTCCAAAAAAATCCGAAAAAAATTTTTTTTGGCAACTTGATTTGTTTATCTTTAAATTTTATACTTATAGAATTCGAAAAAATAAATCCCAGACGTTTTTGTCGGTTATGAAGTATTACCAGACCGCTTTCAAATTGTTCCTAAAATTCGTCGCCAGCTCTCCGACTAATCGCATCGCCCCGCTACCGCCGTCGCCCCGCTACCGCTCATTTCGTGCCCGTACACTTAGTGAAATAAAAAACAAGTACCTACGAGTAGATCAGTCAGTTTCTCTTTTGACATAGTGAATGGTGAGAATCATGAGTTTTGTTCAGTATGAGATTTACATACATACCTAGTCATAGGATCCAGCAATTCAGGCGTGGTAACCTTAGTTTCCTCCTCTCTTGCACATTTTAACATTTTCAATGATTGTGAAAGACTTTTGACAAATCAGTAGTATTTGATAGAGAAAAATGGCGAAAAAATTCAGTATTTTACATCGCCATTTTTCTCTGTCCAAAACTAGAGTTCGCGCGCGAGTTGAATGCGGAGTAAATGTATGTGTCACCATACATTTACTATGCATTCAACTCGCGCGCGAACTAAAGGTATATTACGATGAAAATAATATGTCTAAAGTGAACGCAATTTTTTTCTTTAGGATTTGGTTAGGCCACATATTTTGTCAAAAGTACTCAGTCTTTCACAATCACAATCATTGAAAAAGTTAGAATGTGCGAGAGAGAAAGAAACTTAAGTTACCAAGCCGCGATCGTGGCATGATTTTTCTCTAGCGAGCGAGCGCGGCGTCTCCGCTTTATTATTCTAAGGTTAATGCTATATAGGCACAAGCTCGCAGTGTTTGCATTCATCAGATGTTACGTCCGCTTTGTATCCGCGCCGCTGCAGAAATTCTAATGCAGCTGACGTGGCCAATCGGTCTTGAGCGGTGAAATATTTCCCAGTTTCAACACTTGACAACGTGAGAAGCTTATACTGCGAAATCTTGCGCTAGACTACAATTCATTCTATCAATTTATTTACCTGATGCATTTAGAATAGTATATATGATGCCGGACACTTTGCCCGAGTGTATTTGGGTTTTTGAAAATCTATGTGAACTCATACATTTTTCGGGATAAAAAGCTTATGCATAAATTTGGCTTCTCCGTGATGCAACTTATTTCTGTACCTAAATTCGGTAATTTGTTAAACCCCTAAACACCAGAGCTAAGCTAAGCTATGAAAATCAAGTTATCTTATTGATGGGATAACACATTCATTACAACATGAATGTCGTCATGCGCAAGCCGATTCTGCAATAAAAAAAACATACTAATCAAGGAACAAGAAGCTACTATCCACCACAGCTTTGGCGTTGGAATTAAGCTTCTTGGTCCTTGATTATGATGGACTTCCGCAAAGTAACGCCTGCTACTATATAAAAAAAACATAATATAAACGGTAAGACGAACCGTGCGTTCTGCGAGCCTACGTTGCCGTCGTTGTAAGAGGAGCTGGCGGTGACGTCTCGGTCCGGTATCAGGCCACTCTCCATGCCGAGCGGTGCGATGCATTGCGCTGAAACAAACGATGACAGACATTATTATTCTTGTTTTTTTTAAATTAAGAAGTCTTAGATTATAAAAAAAAATAAAAAAAACAAGCTTTTATCGTCCGCCATTCTTAATTTAGTGTGACGTATTTTAATTTTTCGTATTCTTCTCAGCAAACCCTTTTAATTGAAACCCATATACATGAGGTGTGTAAAAAAATAACTAGTTCGCCATCTTTGGGAGTCCGCCATATTGGATTTAGAAAGACGTCACTTAGCTAACCATGCATTGTCAAAAATTCAGCTCAATCGGTCGGGAATAACTGTTTTAAAACTTTGCAAGATTTGACCTAAACAAACCAACGAACGTTAAATAAAAGCGTGTAATTATAGGTGTGCTTGGCTGTCATCAGACTTGCTTGCAAGAGATGACGCAGCCTAAGGCGCAGCGCGCTTGCCTACAAGATTATATTAACAACAGGTGATATTATTAGTGGAAGGGAAAAAGGAAGGGCATTAAATAATATAGGTACCTACATATTACCACTATAAATTTTATATGTAGTAGGTAGCTACTACCTAGGTACTACATTTATAATTTAAGTTTTTGGAAAGAGCAAGTGCTGAGTTTCTAGCCGGCTCTCCTCATACGATTGGCTTTCCGAACCGATGGTAGAGTCAAAACAAGACGTATTATTAGATTTACCAGTATGTCTTATTATGAAACTAGCTAATACCCGCGACTACGTCCGCGTGGTTTAGTTTTTTTTCCCCTCAGTTACTTCTTAATTTTCTGGTTTAAAAAGTAGCCTGTCACTCTTCAGGTCCTCAACTATACTCATGCAATCACGTTGATCCGTTGTTCTATTGCGGCGTGATTGAAGGACACACATACTTCTTAATTTTTTACCCGAAGCTTGTAAATCAAGTTTCATGGACTATAACTTGAGAAATAACGGAGTTTCATACAAACTTTCAACCCCTATTTCACCCTCTTAGGGGTGGAATTTTCAAAAATACTTTCTTAGCGGATGCCTACGTTATAATAGCTATCCGAGTGCAAAATTTCAGCCCGATCCGACCAGTGGTTAGCGCTGTGCGTTGATAGATCAGTCAGTCAGTCAGTCAGTCAGTCAGTCAGTCAGTCAGTCACCTTTGCCTTTTATATATTTAGATAAACAAAATGAGTATTGAAAAACAATAACTGTATTACCACAAAAATTAAACAATTGTAGAAATACATAAACACGAAAGCATAGTGGCCAATATGAAGAATGATCATGTTGTTCCTATCCGTTTCTGTCTACTGCAGCCAGTGTGCGTTGCACCTAAGAGCGAAAACACACTACGCGCCGGAAAGAACAAACAACGTCGCCATCAGAGATAATTGACGATTTCGTAGTGTGTTTCCGCCCTAAGTTCTCAGAATTAAGAAGCGCTTTCGATCGACCTAATTTCCGGCGCATTTAATATTGAATGAGCTCCGAGCCTTCATAACAATCATAACTATCGAACCATAGAGTTAATATATTCTTACTCTGAGTACCGAACGATCGACGCGCGATCGCGACTCACGACCCTAGGCCCACTTCCGCCTCTCGGTGCCTCGTCAACTTGTAAAGGCTCATGCACAATACACATATATCATATTATTAGGAGCCTTGTAAACGTTTTGGCCCACCTCATTCGGCCAATTCTATATCCATACTAATCCATACTAGTATTATAAATGCGAAAGTGTGTCTGTCTGCTACGCTTTCACGGCCGCCCTGTTCAACCGATTTTGACGAAATTTGGTATAGGGATAGTTTGTATCCCGGGAAAGGACATAGGCTACTTTTTATCCCGGAAAATTAAAGAGATCCCGCGGAAATCCCAACACAAGCTGAGTGACTCACCTGTTGCACTGCTGTCCAAATTTACAATTTATGATATGTATTATTATGTATATGTAATTTATGTATGGGTAACTCGATTTTAATTTATTTTGTACATTTTGTGTTTATAGCTGCCAATCAATATTTTTCTATTCTTTTCTATTCCATTTGGTATCGTTGGACACTAAGTTCTTCTGGGTATTCTTAAAAAACAAATTCAAAAATACAATTCGAATTTCGTGAGCGGGTTCGTGGGTGGTCTCTCCATATATACTAGAGGGCTAGACTTTTCTCTCTTTCTTTCTTTCTTTTTCGTCAACTACACTTTTTCCAGACTAGACAAAAAAAAACCCGGCTGACTTTGTTGTGTTGGTTATCTCAGATCAGGGCGCGTTTGGAACCCTCGTAGCTTTAGTTCTAAGATACCGTAACTAATTATTACCATCATGTTTAGTAAGTAAGAAATCGACGTCAATATGTGTACCTACAGTGTACCTAAATTGAATAAATGAGTATTTGATTTGATTAGGTCCCCGCGCTTTATTCTGACTTAAATAACTTACTAGTTCTAATTAATAAATTAATTAAGCCCGAGCGAAAAACAAACATTTACTAAATAGCATTTTCAATTAAAATCGGCTATTAAATTGGGGAGTTCCCAACTGACCTTTTTAATCAATTTTCAATATTGCTAGCTCTAGCCTAAGATTAACTTAGCTATTGTCTCGGCCAGCAACAGCCTCATATTTTGTCTGGTGTTTAGTGTGTTCGACTGAGGATTCCAGATTTGATTCCCGGGGGTCGGGGGATTATTTAGAAAGAGGGATTTTCTGACAATAAATTCTCAGTACTAGCCCGGAGTTAGGAAGTTATAGGTGTTATCACGCCCGCACCTCGGACAGCACGTGAATCCTCCTTCTTTCATCATGTAACTATCACCGGCCCACTATTTCCGTCAACATAGTATTATTATTTTATTTTTGAACTCTATAATTTTCTGGGATAAAAAGTAGCTTATGTCCTTCCCTGGGACACTCTGTGTTCCCTGGGATGAATTACTCTGCATTATCTCTTCAAAATAACTATCTATGTGCAAAACTAGCGGACACCCGGCGTGTGAGGCGATACTACGCTAAAAAAAGAAAAAGAAACATCCCCGCTTTATTGCCTTTCTAATGAAACCGGTTTGGGGCACATCGGTTGGACGGTTGCAAAGTCTATAACGGACATAGGTAGACACCATATTTGTGTTTTACATATACCACCACCACCACTACAGCCCATTAACGTCCCACTGCTGGGCACAGACCTCCACTCTCATAGGAGAGAGGGAATTAGAGCTTAGCGCACGCTGCTCCAATGCAGGTTGGCGGGCTACATATACAGATTGAGTCAAATTCGGTTGAACAGATGGGCCGTGAAAACGTATCAGACAGACGGACACACTTCGCATTTATAATATTAGTATGGATTCCGTATATACAATATCCGCCTTCCGGCCGTCCCTGTCGCACATCGCAAAGGATCGTGTCGTGATGTTTCAAATATAACTGGCGCTCGCCCCGCCGTGAATTTCAATCATTTCTTTTGGAGTCGCCGATCACGGCTGGGACACATTCACGAATATTTAGTCTACGCGGGCCCGACGGCTGAATTAATCCATACTTATATTATTAATGCGAAGTGTGTTTGTCTGTCTGCTATGATTTCACGGTTTATCTGGTCAGTATAGGAAAGCTCCTTATAGTCTAGGCAACGGGGCGGTTCATTGTATGGAGACCCCCCGCATTAAAACCTCAGTCGTTGAAACTTGGCACGGTTGTAGCACACGAGCATATATAGTACTCTGTGGTTGTAGTATGGTATGAACCAAAACTTATACAAAAATATCCAAAAAAAAAATCTATGCGGAAGTGTTTATACCTAAAACTTATTATTTACTAGCTGATGCCCGCAACTTCGTCCGCGTGGATTGAGGTTTTTCGGTTCCCGCGGGAACTCTTTAAGTTTCCGGGATAAAAAGTAGCTTATGTGCTATTCCAGACTATAATCTATCTCTGTACCAAATTTCATCCAGATCCTAACTATAATCTATCTCTGTACCAAATTTCATCCAGATCCGTTCAGCCGTTGGAGCGTGATTGAGTAACAAACATCCATACATCCATACATCCATACATCCACACATCCACACATCCACACATCCATACATCCATACATCCATCCAAACATTCGCATTTATAATATTTATTTGATGACTGAATATTTTCTCGATTTCTTTTTAAAATAATAGTAGATAGTATATTTACACTCAAAACCAAAATATCAAACGAAATAATCATGCAGAAGATCGATATTTAAACCGATTTTATTATCAAACCTAAACTGCGTTTACGCGATAATGTACCTTCCGGCTTACACAATTGGGTATAGCATAAAAAAACCTTACTTCCTTTATGATTTTTTATTGGATATTTATAATATGCGTTTAAATCATGATAGTATGATAAAGTACTGTAAAGTTTCATCGCCTGAGTAATTATTGTTGGGGTCCACTAGCTTTATTGCCTAGACTATTATGTAACTTTTGTTGATTACAAACGTTACATAAGGACTTCGACTCAATTTTAAACAAGGCTATATGGGTTGTGTTGAGAACTGTAGGCCGAGTGGGAGTTTTTTTACGTACTCGATCGGAAAAATGTTAACTACCATTTATATGTTATATGGCATTGAGCGCCAGCTTTCAAGCGCTTGAATTCCATACAAATCGTAGATAAAGTTGTCTGAACCGAATGGGAAGAAAATCTCTTACTAGGCATCCAGATGATCCTTATTTAAATACTGTTACCTACACAAAAAAGTAAAGGCCATGTAGAATTTGAAAATAGACGAAACCTCAGAGTAAGACAATTTGGGGAAATGGTTTTTATTATTCCACTACAAGTTAGCCCTCGTTGAGTGACAATATGCAGTCTAAGATGGTAGCGGGCTAACAAGTTAGGGGTACGCCAGTTATTTTAAACCCATACACCGAATCGGTTTCTACACGGCATTGAACGCACGCTAAATTGCTTGGCTTTGTCGTTAGGACAAAGCCTCAGACTAAACCAGACCGTAGATAATTGAGAAACTATAAATTTCCAAATTGACACTGCCAGGGATCGAACCGTTACACCTCCCACTCATAATATCACAGCGTTCACCACTGCGCTAGTAAGATCGACTAGAAGAAGAGAAGAGCGAACATCTGAGGTCTTTTTTTTAATAAATAGGCTAGCGCTTGGCTGCAATCAGACCTGCTTGCAAGTGGTGATGCAGCCTAAGGTTTGAAGGTACTTATATTAAACGAGGAGGGGAAAACAGAAACCGGAAGGACATTACATATCCTAGTGGTTCGAATTAGGAACGAGGAAGCAAATCGTTTCGTACGAATCCGCGGAATTTCGACTGCGTAAGGGTGCAGACCTTGTCGATGCGTTGCGGTTCGGTGATAAAAAGGTGACGGAGGATCCAGGTCGAATAGTTCACTAGTGAAGTCATATTCAAATTGGGGTCTTCAAATAGGTTATGATACACGGTGTCGAGGCATCAATATTCACAAGTGATTTGATATTTATGAAGGCGCGCGGACAACGTCTACTGTAATTGCCTCTGTGACAGCGGACCCTTGAATAAATGATAGCATTAGGGTAAATGCACTGATTATAGAGAACTCTCCGAGGACGCGGACAACACTTCCTTAGTTAACTAGAGTTGACTTCTATAATTGTCATTATTTGACGACCTCCCTGACGCAGTGTTGAGCGCTGTTGTCTTAACGTGGGAGGTCCCGGGTTCGATCCCCGGCAGTCAATTTGGGAATTTATAATTTCTAAATTTTCTCTTGTCTGGCCTGGTGGGAGGCTTCGGCCGGAGCTAGTTACCACCCTATTTATATATTATTTAGCGTTTCGGTACGATGCCGTGTAGAAACCGATTAAGGGTATGGGTTTAATATAACTGCCATATCCCTAACAGGTTAGCCCGCTACCATCTTAGACTGCATCATCACTAACGATCAGGTGTGCTCGCAATCAAAAAAAAAATTATACGGCTGCCTTTCCACCAGAGATGTGCAACTTTGCTCTCTGGTGGAAACGCACCCTAAAGTCGCCATTGACGGCTTAGGCGTCGGTGAACCCACCAAACAAGCATCTTAATATGTAAACAGAGAAGTCCTCGCTCACTCACTTACTCGTTCACTCACTCACTGACTAAGTCATCAACCCCCAGTCCAAACCCTTGGACTTGGCTGAAAAATGCAGAGATTCCCTTTATAATGAAGATATGGAATAAGGCTGAAATTTTTAAATTTTCACGGGAACGCAGCCGCGGGCTGTCGCTAGTATATAATAATAAATTAAAAAAAATAATGTCCTCCCAACCGATTTTCGTCCATGGCGGCCTATCTCCAGAGAGATTAGCCATCCGCGCAAGAGATATCATAGTTGTAGGGGCACACATATACCTACATGATCATAATATGACGTAAACACGACGCGGCCACGTTAGCCAATCACGTGCCGCCGCCTGAATCACGATTACGAAGTTCTTTCGGGATTGTACTATATATACAACTTTCAACCTACAACAGTTGGCCCAGCTTAGAGCCCCGAGCATGACACCGGCTCGGAGGAATAGCTTCCAATTGTCTCGGGAGCATATACCATACGCTCCCGACAATAGTGTTATCTGTAGTGCACTCTCTGTTACTTTAATCCCATAGCCCGATGGGACGGAAAATCCGACCATATTTGATATATAATACCACAGACTACAACAAACAAAAAACGGTGAAAAAAATGTAAGCTTAAAAGGTTTATAAAACCAACGAAGAGGTACAAAGCTCAAATGAAAAGACTAGGTTTCATAAAATGTACACAAAGCAAAGCCTATTCGAAAATCGAAATTGATATCCACTGCATGCACCGTTTCCAACAATATTTAATCAACTTTTCCAGCTTTGGATGGACGTATCGAAAACATGTACTCGTACTATTTGATCATTTTAAATATGATTTGATTATGATTTTTTGATGATTATTAAGGACCGTAAAAGTATACTTATAAGAGGTATCAGGTTAAAATTATTACTTGTTATTTACTAATATTATTTATAGTGTGTGGTGATTTACGTAATCCTTTGGCGCGAGTCTGACTCGCACTTGACCGGTCTTTTTTGTTTAATTAGTGTATTTCTTTGGCTAAATAGAGAATGGCGGATTAGCCGCCAACCCGCATTGGAGCAGCGTGGTGGGTCTAAGCTCTAATTCCCTCTCTCCTATGAGAGTGGATGCCTGTGCCCAGCAGTGGGACGTTAATGGGCTGTAGTGGTGGTGGTGGTGGGATTAAGAAGCTTTTAAATTCAGATTCATTTATTTGCATTTGACACGAACAATTTGTAATTTAATTATTGACATGTCACTCCGTTATGGCATATGCAATTTGAGTGACAGGTACAGTCCCACTAGTCCCAAACTTATCTCACCCGGTGACAGCGTCATATCTACTAATGTGAAAAATAAAATTTAAAAAAAAACAGGCATTATGTTAGTTCCATTTTTTACCCCGGTGGTCAGATAAATTTGACGGACTTATACTTCGACACTATTATTTTTATTTATTCAATATTATTTCTTAGTACTTAATAATGTCGATTTAGGTTTACTTACGATATAATTATGGTGGCTTAGCCTTATAATACTGTAAATTATTTTACACAGAATAATAATAGAGCAGGCAGTGTCACCTAGCCTCTACGACATATATACAAATGAGTAATAAACACAGGGTCCGTGTTGACTCGCTGACCCCCCGCACGCAACAATATCAGGTTAGACTGATTAATTAACTGACTCCCTCCGAAATTATAATACTACACGACCGATGAGGAGCTCGGGTTTGTTTAAAATATTATTCAAATGGTGCTCCACACAACTGATTTGTATTTAGCTCCTAGCTGATGCCCGCGAGGATATAACCTATCCCTGTAGCAAATTTCACCAAAAGCGGTTGAACAGATGTGCCGTGCAGACAAACAGATAGAGAGACAAACTTTCGCATTTATAATCTTTCTTCTATCAAATAGATATTATAAATGCGAAAGTTTGGATGGATGTATGGATGTGTGGATGTATGGAATAACACATAGGCTTCAGAAGGTGTACTTTGTAGGTACCAATTTTGAATAAAGATGATTTGCGTTTGAGTTTGAGTTTATGATACGACAAGACTCAAGACTATCACCGGTTCGCAAAGCAGTTGCGAAGTTGCTGTTAAGTGTGTGTTTAACTTGTTGTGTGTGACTTTGTGATTTAATCTACGGAGCGACATAGTCACTGAGTGACTAAGCTCCTTAATAAAGAGAAAAAAAAAAGTTGCTGTTGCTGTCTACTTAGAAGAGCCGGCCAGAAATTTAGCAGTTGCTTTTTGCATTAATAGAAAAATGTTGCAAAATGTGAACAATGAGAAACATACGTTACGTAACAAGTATAGGCCTCAGATATACGGACAGTCGGAGCTTGAAGCAGTCCATTCTGACTGCTTCAAGCTCCGACTGCACAGTGAACTGCAGTCTTCTACGTACACACATACATGGAACCGCTCGAGCAGTTTCGACTGCTTCGGGCGGTTGTCAGCAGTTATCAATGGTAGCTTCAAGCTGTTGACTATGACTGCTAGAGCGGTCCGCGTATGGTGATCACTGGCTAACGAGCAGTCCGTGTATGGCCGGTCTTATACTGGCTTGTGGGCTACTGGATGTGAAACGTTCCTGAGGTATACGAATTGCGGCAAGTTTGTTTGAAGTGGTCAAGAAAGCCATAAAACGTCGTTGGTCGAACGCAGTCAATGACCGACTGGTCCAGGGGCCATGCTGCCAACGCTTAAAGCGATATTGTTATTTCATTATCAAAAAATCAAAATCAAAAATATTTATTTCAGTAAAACAATTTCACATAGTGCTTAGAAATTGGGACCATCCCAGTAAATGACTATAGTATTGCTACTAGGTAGTACTTGTGGCAGGCGACCCCGCTCTTCCATAACATGTAATATAATATTATTATTGTTGACTTTCGTGTTTTAGAATTATAATCCTTATTTTAGGAACATTAAGGTACGTGACATCAAACTGTCTGAGTAATATTGCTTATGGTACTATGCCATGTTGAAAGTAGAAACCAATAGGGACATGGGTTCAATATAACTGCCGTATCCCTAACAAGTTGGCCCGCTACCATGTTGTGATATGGTGAGTGATGATGCAGTCAAAGCATCATCACTTGCCCATCATGTGAGATCGCAGACAAGGGCTAGCTTGTAATGGAATTTTAAAAAAACGCCCTTGCTAAATTGGAAAGATGGTTAAAGACATAAATTTGATAGGTAAATGAAGTGGCCGGCAATCCACTAGTGGTGTATAACATATTCATACATATTGTGTGGACGAGCGGCCCTTAATTGGCCAGCGGCGCTGTCGCTGATAACTTGAGTGTCGCCGGGAACGTATGACGCGCTGAGACACAAGCGCAAGCGGTTTTTTATTTTATTTATTAATAATTACACGTACAATACACATTTAACTGGTATTCTCATAAAAACTTACACATTTTTACACTTTCTGATCACACTAATATTATAAATGCGAAAGTGTTTGTTTGTCGGTTTATTGGTATGTCCTCTATTCACGCCGCAACTTAGCAACGGATCGACGTGATTTTTTGCATAGATATGGTTGAGAACCTGGAGAGTGACAGGCTATGGGATCCCGAGGGAATTAAAAAAACTTATTCCACGCGGACGAAGTCGCGGCCATTAAATTTCAAGTGCACACAGCATTTACAGTTTGTATCATGCACAATTCAAGGAACCGAGGGCTAACTGAGCGGACCGAGGATTCCGTAACTTGTAAAAAGACATACCTACTCTCCGACCAAGCAAAGGATGTATTATACATTATATGTATATATATATATAATATATACATACATTGTAACCTGAGTTGTAACCCAACCGAGTAAAGTAGACGTACGAAATGTACAGGCTTCTATGATACGCGCCATTCTATGACACCATTCGTCTTTACTATGCTTAGCTGGGTAGTATATTTCTATAAATTGTTATTTGGTCGAGTTAATCAAAAACAACACATTCATACTATCATATCCAGATGCTTTTAGGGTGACAGTTAGCATAATATCTTTTTCTCTCGAGTAATTGTCATCATAATAGAAATAAACCTGTTTTTATTATATTAGAATCTACAGTTCGCTCGCGAGTTGAATGCAGAGCTAATGTATGTGTCACCATACATAAGCTCTGCATTCAACTCGCGCACGAACTATAGATTGGTCTGTACATAATTTACTTTAATTGGGACTTAAAACTGAATTTGTTTGCAAAGGTTGGTTGATGATATCTAAAAAAAACTGTGCAAGTAAGACATTTTGTTTAATTTTTCCTGTAAAGTGTGCATAAACCTCTATTAAACTTACTTATTTCAAGCTATTCGCTTCGCAAATTTCGGAGACAATAGGAAGAAGGATAAGGGGTCTGTTTTGGGGGGCTAGCCTTCGACCGAAGCTAGTGGCCAACAAGAAACCATTGTTACACATGCATAAGCAAGACAGTTCGCAAAGGCTGCAAAAATATATAAAATCGCTCAGCGCTCATGGCTTACATTAAATAATTACACATACTATCAAGTAGGTATCAATTTTAATTTTCCAACTATCCAATGTAGTTCATAAAGCTGGACACTGTCCATTCTGATACAATTATATTATATACGACTGCTGTTATATTACATAGAACCGATATTGATTTTGCCATTAAGGACGTATTTCCGCAAATCCGTTAAAATATATTAGAACTGTCGCTACATTTTGTGACTAAGTCGGACAAAATAAAATGGAACTAAAAAGTACTACACATAGATTGATCCTTTATCTCCAATTTTTGGAAATGACATTGTTAAAAATCTTTATTTAAACCTACTATAAAAATGATTTTCCGACACCTCTTCGCACAAAACATCGCGACTTTCGGTACATTTTTTGCTGTATGTATACCGATTTTTTGTCTTTAAAAAATACCATCTGTTAAGAGATATGTTCACCTCAAAATTTTGGAAAGAAAAATATTAAAAATACTTCAAGACTTGGTGGAGTGACCTGAAGGTATAGGTACTTCGACGACTACTACTGGAACTCCTAGACGCGTATAGCTACGTGTATCGAATATACCTAGCTCTACGCGTCTAGGAGTTCCAGCAGTAGTCGTCGAAGTATACCTTCAGGTCACTCCACAAAGTCTTGAAGTAAGATCTCATCATAACTAGCAAAACGATCCCAAATTCGATACATTTAGCTCAACGCGTCTAGGAGTTCCAGTAGTAGTCGTCGAAGTACCTATACCTTCAGGTCACTCCACCAAGTCTTGAAGTATTTTTAATATTTTTCTTTCCAAAATTTTGAGTATAGCTCTATCCTTGGAGAATACGTTTGGTGAAAATAAATTGCATATCTGCCTGTTTGCTACCTTATCACGGCTAAACCGCTAGTCTCAGTTCTATAGTAATAGGTTATAATAGTAAGTAGAATGAAAAGCTTTCATAGTTCGATATGAGCAAGTTAAGCCACCTTTAAAGCACCGTTAAGCGAGTTTGGTCGCCTTGCGCCTGATCTCTCTCCGGTCGTGGCGGATTTTCCGTACCATCGGGCTATGTGAGTAAAGGAACAGAGTGCACCTGTGTTTGCGCACACACTTGTGCACTATAACATCTCCCGCGCAGATGGTTAATCTCTCTAGAGATTGGCGGCCGCGGCCGAAATTCGGTCGGGAGGACATTATTAATATTAAAGTAGGAAAACAGTCAAACTATCTGTCTGGTGGGAGCCTTCCGCCGTCGCTACTCACTCTACCGTCAAAGACATATCGCCTAGAGGATTAACGTGGCCTTGTAGATTAGGTGTGATGGGTTTAATGACTGCCACATCCTAAGGCGTCAAACACAAAACTAGCGGTGGCGGGGCGACGGCGGCAGCGGGGCGATGGCGACGGACTCAAATGTATGACTTTGTATGGGGGTGCGCACGAAACGAGCGACAGCGGAGCGGGGCGATGGAGCGATGCACGAGCGATGGCAGGGCGACGGGTGACGTAGAAGTGACGGGAACAAACTAAGGGAAAAGTACCAATAGTTGTCAGGTTCTGACCTTAGCTGATTTTGCAGCTTTGCCAGTTTGCTGTAGTGAATTTAAAGCAAAACAAAAACAAAACAGGTTAGCCCACTACCGTCTTTGACTTACCACCAGGTGAGATCGCAGTAACGGTGCACGTTGGCGCTACTTGAAAGAGGCCTATGTTCAACAGTGGATGCATAATAGCTGATAATGAGATCGCAGTAAAGGTCAAACTTGTAACGGAATAATGGAAGAAAGCTGAAAATACATTGATTCAACGTAAAGAGTAGCGGGAAGCATTAAGGCCCATCAATAACAAAGCGGGACATTTATGAAATATAAAACAAGCGCAAATGCCACGCTAAGCAAATAATAGAATATGTAGGTAATCGAGTATAAGTGCTGGTATAAGTTCTGTAATAGAGCCTAAGCAGCCTCTTACCAGCTTTACCTCCATATAAATAATAAATAAACAACTAGGGATAAATTTGTTAGTAGACATACGTGATACGATTGGACCTATATCTATACTAATATTATAAATGGACGGATGAATGTATGTATGGATGGATGGATTTTTGTTACTTAATCACGCCAGAACGGCTAAACGGATCTGGATGAGATTTGGCACAGAGATAGATTATAGTCTGGAATAACCCATAGGCTACTTTTTATCCCGGAAAATTAAAAAGTTCCCGCGGGAACCGAAAAATCTCCAATCACGCCAACTAAGTCGCGGGCATCAGCTAGTTCTTTATTAAACTAATGTTAGAAGCTACAGAGAAACTTGGTACAAAAAATACGAATTAAAAGATATAGAATAAGGTCAGATTTTTTTTAAATTGCTGTCGCGTTTGCTTTTCTCATAGACATAGGGCCGGGTGATTCAAACGGTTATATTATCATAACTTACGTCAGACAAAGTTTTAAACACGTAAGAATTTAACGTAACGTAACGTGATAATTTTGCCTGTGTCGCTTATGGTAAAAAATGGTGGATTGACGGTTACTTTGACCAATATTCGTAATAGAGCAAGATCCCGTGACGATCAGACCTACGTTATTTTATTAGACACCCTGTTGTTTTATAATTTAAGAGTGTCTGACAGGGGTTTGCAATCGTACTAGGTGTCTGACAATGGACAACGTGGTTTCTAATATTATTCCAAAGAAAAATATAAAAAAACGGAGCTTAATGCTTTAACGAATTTGAGGTGCCACCTGTTCTACCTGATACCTTCCAAAGCAACCGCGATCCAAACCTCATAGTCGGGGATCATTAATATACCTCTATTAGAGACATACATAGAAAAACTTTCAGCTTTAATAAAATAAAGTAGGTCTGATCGTCGCGGATCTTGGACCATAAGCGCCATATTATTAAAGGTTAAATACATGTTCGTCAAAATATGTAGCCTTAGAGTAACAATTCGCTTAAGCTGTTTACAGACATAACGAAAGATATCGAGCGCAAACTGCATGCAGAGTAAACGCCGAATCTTGAATCTCGTCCGGCGTTCATTCCGAAAACAAGGAGCGCGCTGAATGCAACTTAATACGACATATTTACCGAACGTTGTAAGCGCTTTCCGAAATACAGAAGCTTTAACCTTACAGCATATTACACTTGAACAGGCAATTTAATCCATATAGGCAAACGCTTCAACATAGACCTCATCATTGCTTACCGTAAGGCGTGTTGTTGTCAAGGGCATACCTTGCTATAAATAAAAATTCTTAAAAAAAAGTAAAAATTTATCTTGATTTCATTTTCTACACACTATGTTGAAGACGGGCGAGCGTGACGCGTCAACTTTGCCTATAGTTCGCGCACGAGTTGAATGCAGAGCAAATGTATGGTGACACATACATTTACTCTGCATTGAACACGCGCGCGAACTGTATCTTTTGTATGCCCGATAAAATAAAACCGAATTGAGAACCTCCTGCTATTTTCCAAAAGGAAAACAAATCCCGTTGTGAAACGCGTAAGAGGTGTGTTGCAATTTTTTCGCTCAGTATCGACACAGCATAATCAGTAGAAATACCAGTGACAATACAGTAACACTGTTAATTTATATTCATTGAGTGGCAATGCCCAGTAGGCAGTATAAGGGCCCGGAGGCAGATAAATATCAATAAGACGCGACCCGATGGTTATTATGTAAACCCGAGCGTGCCACGTGGACTGTAGAACAATGGCGTTAGTTATCACTTTGTAGGCATAGTACTTCGATGACTAGGCGTTTGTTAGCCGTTTTATGGATCAAAGAACTTGGCCTTTGCTTTGCGATAAAAGCGGGCAGCGGAGCTAAACCTTCCAGATAGAACAAAGTGACATATAATCTAATAACATCGCCGTGTCGTCCGGCGCATAAATCCTTTATGAGGAAGAGTATACGAATTTAGTCGGCACCGTTGGACCTCACTGACTAATACCGCCACTCTGTATACGGCCGAGCTTCATTTTAAATCAAAGTGCACTTTCTACTTGTACTGTACTCAATTAATAACGACTCAAAAATGACCATACAATGGCGCTGATTCTGTTGTACACAATCTCTAAACTAAACTAAAATGATATTTTATTAATTTCATAATACTCTCTGCAGAAAAAATAATAATATAATATTAATTATTATTAATTCAAAATGATCTCTCTCTCTTCTAGGCAAGCGCGTTCCAACTTAGACCTCATCAAGCGTGATTGTCGTCAAGCGCTAGCCTATCACAATAAAAAAAAAGGGGGACAGAATTAGATTTAGATGTGTCATTTTAGTTTAGTTTAGAGATAGTGTTATACAGAATAGCCCGCCAACCCGCATTGGAGCAGCGTGGTGGGTCTAAGCTCTAATTCCCACTCTCCTATGAGAGTGGAGGCCTGTGCCCAGCAGTGGGACAGTATACAAAATTGGCCATAATGTCTGCCGAATAACAACCTGGCTAAGTGACAAATTTTAAATCAATCTCTCTGTAATCTGACGATAAATTACAAAAGGACCATAAATTTTTGAGAAAAAGCAACGTTTCTCTCTGCCAAAATGGTATCTAAATAAACCTAAATTGTGTCTCTTTGATTGCCCGTCATAAAAAGAAGCTTACCTTTCTCCAGGTCCTCATTATACTAACTATACCTATGCAAAAATCACTTCGGTCCGTTGCTGTGTTCCGGCGTGATTGAAGGACCAACCAATAAACAAATACTTTCGCGTTTATAATAATTGAATTAATTCGTATTAAGTAGAAGAAAGTATTCCAAGAAGGTCTA
This sequence comes from Erebia ligea, assembly GCA_917051295.2. Taxonomy (NCBI): domain Eukaryota; kingdom Metazoa; phylum Arthropoda; class Insecta; order Lepidoptera; family Nymphalidae; genus Erebia; species Erebia ligea. The sequence continues at coordinate 283,408 of OU785222.1, read as the reverse complement.
ACTCGCGTGGGAATACAAAATCCATACTATCCATACTAATATTATTATAAATGCGAAAGTGTGTCTGTCTGTCTGTCTGCCTGCCTGCTACGTTTTTTATCCCCAAAAATTGAAGAGTTCCCGCGGGAATCACATCAATCCACGCGGACGAAGTCGCGGGCATCATCTAGTATAATAATAATAAGCACCGTCTGGAGACTACTTAATAAGTTAATACTACAGAAGGATTAAGAAAACTTACGGGGAACTTGAGGTAATTTGCTAGCTACTTAAGTATTTCTTGGTGTACACCTTAATACCCAATCAAAGGCTCGCCGGAGTCACCGCCCGCAGCAAAGATGAAAATTTCTAAGAAATAATTTCTTATTTTTATTTTAAATTAAGTATATCGATTTTGCTTCGCCGTTTCTGAGCAAGCAATATAAAGAAACTACCTAGATGATGCACAAGAACATAGTTTCTCTTCACGTTAAAACGGACGGAACGGAAAAATCTCTGTCTATTGCGACCTCCGTGGCGCAGTGTGTAGCGCTGTTGTCTTAACGTGCGGAGGTATAATTTCTGAATTTTCCCTGGTCTGTCCTGATGGGAGGCTTCGGCCGTGGCTAGTTACCACCCAACCGGCAAAGACGTGCCGCCAAGCGATTTAGCGTTCCAATACGATGCCGTGTAGAAACCTAATAGGGGTATGGGTTTAATATAACTGGCATGCCCTTAACAGCGTAGCCCGCTACCATCTTAGACTGTATCATCACTTACCATCAGGTGAAGTCGCAGTCAAGGGCTAACTTGTAGTGGTAAAAAAAAAAAAAAATAGCGAAATTCGCTCAGCTGCACTTTTTACTCGTAAAAGGGTTCGTGGAACTCGTCAGCGTCACATCCCGTTTTTGTTGCTTTATTATTCGTCTGGTATCGATTTCAAGAGAAAAGTGAAAAAAAAACCGAGTTTCGCTCGTTAAAACGTGCGGCCGATCGAAATCGCCCAAAGCATGATTTAAAAGCGTCCCCCATTACTGGGCCGAGCTCATACCTCATACACAGCGGCAGTATATACTATATATATACTGATGGGTTCAGAGGGATATCTCCGTGATCATTTCCTTATCGTTCTCACAAAAACTTCTATAATCTTGAGTAATACGAGTACTTTCACATCATTAACAATTTAAAGCAAATCTACCGCTGGTTCGGAATGCCACGACCTAGCGAGAAGAACCAGCAAGAAACTCGGTGGCGTCTAATCTTCAAAATAACTTTTTCATCATACCTATTTGAAAAACGCATATTGCCTTCAGAGGATAGCGGGAGCAAAGTGTAACTTGTAGGCCCATAGGACTTTTCATTTCTCTCTTCTGATTGGTCCGAAGTATTAAATCCAAACACGGTTTATCCATTTTAATACTTTAATTAGCAATTATTTACACAGACACACGTCACTAGCGTTACGCCATCTTCCTTCCCTAGAGCAGTGTTGCCACTCTACAAAACCATAGCAGGGATACCATACATAAATTGTATTTAACTTTCAATCTAACAGTTGTCACGTCATCAATTTGTTGATCGAATATACGACTTTGCATTTCTCTGTTCTGATTGGTCCGAAGTCACGTGATCAATTTGTTGATCGGATATACGTCTTTACATTTTATTTAAACTTTAAATATACGTCTAAATAATGTCTATACAATTACATAGAAGGTTGATAGGAGTATCTTCTGATTGGTGCTTAAAGTTTAAACGTATAGGTAATGTTCATACATAGTAGGTTGATACTCCTAGCTTTTTCTCATACGTAATGATGAAAAATAGTGTGTGCCACTCGGGGCCAAATTTTTTGTTCTCGGGCGGCGTATATTGAATTCCTCGCTACGTTCAGGATTCTACTTTAGAACCCCTCGCTACGCTCGGGATTCTACTATAGAATCCTTCACTTCGCTCTGAATTCAAAATAGCGCCCTCGGGGAACAAAAATTTTCTTTGGCCCCATGTAACACAAATAACTATTTCACAGCTGAACTGATCGGTCGGCTGTGAAAAAACAAATCAACAAAACTATCACAAACTGATATTAATTTCTAATCATACAGTGAACGCTTAATCCAATATTGCATTCAGTTAGCAACCTCCTTTCTCTCTACCGTCTCGTCCCTGTATATTTTTTAATGTACCCTCAGCTCAAATTGAATAAAAAGACATGACATAAGTCAAAATGACAACTATCGAAGTAATAGACCTTACAGTACTATATATTCATACAGTGGTATTCGAGCATTGTCGAGTCAACATCTCCTGAGGAGCATCCGGTGTCGGAGTGAAACGTACGTTGAGAATAATTTGCAAAATTTGTGCGGTGTGGTGTTGTAGCGGTGCGAATTGTTGGCTTACTAGGCGGTGAATATCGCAAGCTACACAATGTACCACGTAGATTTGTCTGCTTTGGAGGATTATAGCAAATTAAGCTTTTTGTTCCTTGATTTTATATACAGTGGGTCGACGCCAACGGCTTATTACAAATAGACGCGGCATACGCAAACATCATTGCACTAAAACGCCGTAAAGTTATACTTGCTACTTCGCACGCGGAGAAAGGGAAAGAACATAAAGGTCAACATACGCTATACCTGTTATTAGAAAGAGATGAATATAGATTCTGAGTTACACTGTTAACTGCAATGGCCGCAAATTTCGACAAGTGACGGCAAGTGCCTTCCTATATTCTTGCCAAAATAAAGCGCGAGGAACGTATCTAATGTTTTAAATATCATAGGTCGACGCTCATACAAATGACAGACCCGACTACCATGGCAGTTGTAGCCTTTGTTGTAGCATCTAGAAGTACAGTACATTCACTTATGGTTGAGAAAGGTAGGAAACTGCATACAAATTTGACATTTGTATTAGAAATTTTGGCCTGGTGGGAGGCTTCGGCCGTGGCTTGTTACTACCCTACCGGCAAAAACGTACCGCCAAGCGATTTAGCGTTCCGGTACGATGCCGGGTAGAAATCGATTAGGGATATGGGTTTAAAACAATTGCCATGCCCTTAACAGGTTACCCCGCTATTACGAAAACTAAAAAAATTACGTTACAGTTTAATTACGAATCATACTAATATTATAAATGCGATAAAATAAACTTTGAAAAAAATGACTTGAATTTGTTCATAAAATACGAAGAAACTTTGTGTCCGACCTTATATAATTCTTTGAAGATTTTATTTTTAAATTATATAACTTTATTTTCCACTAATAGAAAATTTCTCAAACATAGTACTCAAATTAAAAATTAAGCTATAAGACTCTCAAAGCTTCGGCAGGAGTTCTCCAATTAAAGCAAGATGAAATGGACTTATAAGTGGGTGGACATTGATAGTGCTTGCTAACATTGAAAGAAGCATGAAAAACGGCATTTCTAGCTCCTATTTATTCATCTACATTCTACAGGATTTGATCATCAATTTTACATTAACGTATAATTATAACGTTTCAACATTCGGACTCGTATCTATACACATCAGTTATTACGCAGCACACGTCAAAACTCAATAAATATCTCGTAAAGTCCGTTTAATGATGTTTTTTTGTTAATTGCTAGGTGTTTTCAGAATTTATTTTTGTACGTCTTGTACTTAATATTTTAGTATCACTTATTCATTCAGTCATTATAGTAAATCATTTTTTTTTTTTTTATATTTTGTTTATTGAAATGTTGTACAAACAATTAATAATATTAAAAGAATACAATTATGTCCAGTTCTTTAATACAATACTCAATTATAGGCATATACAGCATTAAAGATTATCCGGTCAAATTTTTTTAAAACTAGCTTTTATCGTCCGCCATACTGAATTTAGTGTGACGTCATTTTAATTTCCGTATTCTTCTCAGCAAACCCTTTAATTGATTATGACTTACTGAAATACTAAGTTTTAATTATGCACCCACATGATATGGGCATATCATGGGGGTGCATAATTAAAACTTAGTATTTCCACCACCACCACCACCACTACAGCCCATTAACGTCCCACTGCTGGGCAAAGGCCTACACTAGGAGAGTGGGAATTAGAGCTTAGACCCACAACGCTGCTCCAATGCGGGTTGGCGGGCTTTAACGACTATTATCGTGTTAGTGATAATAACCGGAACCGACGGCTTAACGTGCTCTCCGAGGCACGCGGGGGTGAAACACCACCAACTTCCTAACTCCGGGCTAGTACTGAGAATTTCTACGACAGAAAAACCCAATACTTAATTATGGCCTGACCCGGGACTCGAACCCGGGACCTCGTCGGCCGCAGTTGAACATGTTAACCACTAGACCAACGAGGCAGTCTATGTTATATAGTCAGTTAGTATTTCAGTAAGTTATAATCATAGTCATAGTCGTTTCGGCCTTCATTGTCAGGTGGGTACATACAGGCTGAGGAGGTGGCCCATTGACCACACTTAAGTTGCATACCTACTTACAAAGTAAGGATAAGTAATTATTTTGTTAAATGCACGTTAACGTTAGTATGAAAATACTAGTCCGCAACCATTGGGAGTCTGCCATATTAGATTCAGAATGACGCACCGAGAGATTTTCATCATCACGCTAGATTAGAAACTAAACGTTTGTGAAACTTGTATTGACATTGCAAGTAGTGACGGTGTACCTATATATTGAATAGTTTTGAAAGTCATTATCGGAGTACCGTAGGGACCGTTCGGCACGACGACCGGTCGATACGAGGTGCCACGACTTGTGTAAATTACCGATCCCTGTAAATTTAAATAGAATCACCCTTTGTACAAAACTTTTTATTTGTTTTAACCGACCTTTAAAAAAAGGAGGTTATCAATTCGACACGTATACGTATGAAAAATATTCACATATGGTAATCTATAAAGGTTTCCAAACAAATATACAAAACTTCATACCTTTGTATGTACGTATATTTGACCGCGGATTTCTCCGAAACTGTTAATCGATTGTGACTATTATTTTTTTATTGACTTACATTTACTTCAACTCAGGGAGCAGTACAAAAACGGTTCAGTAGTTTTCAAGATATGGACTGTTAAGTGTGTGGTGAAGTCGGTTTAACTCTCAATTTTTAAAATTATCACTTGTTCACGGATTTCAGTTGTCTCCTGAACTGCTGATCTATTGAGGCATTAAATGGGCATTTAAGACTTTCAAATGAGTTCTTATCGTAATTTACATTCGGGTAAGATCTCGAAAAATTACCTTAATAATGGGGCTGATTCTGACACAATCTCTAAACTAAAATGACAGCTTTAAATCTAGTTCTGTTCCTTTCCGCAGAGAGTATTATGAAAGGGTCAGCCATTGAAATAGAATGAGTAATAAAATTCTACATCAATGGGGTCAGCAATATTTTTAATGCTGCCATTTTAGTTTAGTTTAGAGATTGTGCACTACAGAATTGGCCCCATTGTCAAAAAAGACTCGATGAAGTGAAATCCGTCAAACATCGGGCAAACTTTAAAAAATCCGTGATTAACAGGCCTCAAGAAATTGCGAAGGGACTCTCCAATAAAACTTCAACTTTGTCGTTAGAGTTAAAAGAATCTCACCGTACCCGGTGCAAAAGGAGAATGCTTTTAGGTCAAATGCAAATAGCCTGTTGCGTGCGCTTTCCCCCTCTCCCCTCTCTCCTCTCGGCAGGTACCATGGGATTACTACCATCGCTACAATATCAGTTTCATACCTAAGTACCTTGCAGTCTCTAAACGTAAAATAGCGTCAACAATATTTAAAAAAAAATTGGCAGTCATAGGGACTGCCGATAGAAGTGAAAACGAATATTTAAAATATTTTTTTTTAATTAAAAAAAATTATATATGAACCTTAACACATAATTAAAGTTTAATTACGAATGTAGTATATTTTATGTTTAAGACTTTTTGTCTTCGTAACAACGCGAGCATGTCGGTGTTCGCGAGCATGTCGCTGTTCACGCGAATCCACAAGTTTACCCCCTACCAAAAAGTGCTCAACGCGGCTAAAGAAGTTTTCACTTCAATAATACTGCTTTAAGTAAGCCCTTGACTTTTTGTTAAGCGGCCGAGAACAAATCGCAAACGACATGAAGCCGTTTTGAATATTAATAAACGCGAATAAAATATGATCACGCTTCGAGCAATGTAAAGGCTGAAACAAATAGATATTTTGCCGCTAATACTATGTTATTCGTTAGCATTATTTAAAATTAATTTATACCATCTTGTAGGCCATTTTCTGTTCTACTAAAGTGGATGATAATTAATAGATTTTAATAAATTAATTAAAAGATTTAGAAAGGCTGTTATTAAAATATTATACTGTGATACCTACCTACTTAATAATATATTGACTTACAATTATGCAAAAAATAAATAAACTATAATTTTATCTACGTAGTTTTAATATACTGATAACTACTCTTTATTTAAAAAAGTTTAATGTAAAGCATTAAATTTGTGAAGTGTATTAAAAACAAAATATTGTTAAAAATATTGAAATCATTCGATTTAACAGGGCGTCTGTACCTATCCGCATATTAAATCAAATGACATGAAACGAGTCAAATTGACAGTCATTATACTTCCTGTTTCATGAGATATAATGACAAACACTAACAATGCTAACACAATATCTTATTAATGATTAAGTAATGATTAAACGAACTTTTATCTCGAGGAAATCTAAATATATAAAATTCAAAGTCCTGGCTGACTGACATATATATCAACGCACAGCTTAAACCGCTGGGGCTAGAAAATTGAAATTTTGACAATAGGTTCCATTTGTGACGTAGGCGCTCACTAAGGAAGGATTTATCAAAATTCCACCCCCAAACGGGTAAAATAGGGGTTGAAAGTTGGTATGAAAGTCATTCATTTTTCAAGTTAAAGCCATGAAACTTGGTATTTGAGCTTTCCGTTAAATATGAAGAAGTACGTGTTTCACCATTTTTGAAAATTCGATCTCCAAGGACGTCATATAGAGAGTTTGTCCTTCAATTACGCCGCAACAGAGCAACGGGTCAACGTGATTTTTTGCATGAATATAGTTGAGGACGTGGAAAGTGACCTAGGCTACCGGAATTATACCGGAAAATTAAGGAGCCCCTGTGGGGAAAAAAACTTAAACCACGCGGACGAAGTCGCGGGCATCAGCTAGTACTAAAATAGATTTAAAACGTACGAAACAGCGATGCAATAAACTGTGATTGACGCGATCGGGGCGGGTTGGTGCGACATCGAGTTACTTTTTATTCTACCTTCCTCCGAAATAAAGTGCGAAACGGCGAGTCTAACGTGAAACTACAATGTATACATGGCTAATACCTTCGAACGAAGCTCGAGAGTAATTGGAAATCATGACAAACATAATTGCTCGCTTGATAGCCCGATAAAAACGGTTTAGTAGAAGATCCGAATCTAAATCGAAACGTACCGGTTTGATAAGAGAATCAAATTTATTTTATAATAAATTTCATATATTAGAAAATAAATTAAAAATGGGTAGACAACAGAAATCCTGGACAGAATATTTTTAATTATTTTTTGAAAAATGATTTTTCATAAAATGTTGCAAAATGAAGATAATAATAAAATTTTATACTGGACTTAAAGTATAGAGCATATATAATGTGCAATCGTAGGGTAGACTATTATTTACCTGGATAAATAATGGAAATAATAGTCTACCCTATTATTTACCTGGATAAATAATGGAAATAATAGTCTACCCTACGATTGCACATTCTATATGCTCTATACTTTAAGTCCAGTATAAAATTTTATTATTATCTTCATTTTGCAACATTTTATGAAAAATCATTTTTCAAAAAATAATTAAAAATATTCTGTCCAGGATTTCTGTTGTCTACCCATTTTTAATTTATTTTCTAATATATGAAATTTATTATAAAATAAATTTGATTCTCTTATCAAACCGGTACGTTTCGATTTAGATTCGGATCTTAGACCAGTTTGTCAAACCACTTTCCACTCGACGCCTGCCGTGCACTCGCACAAACAAAGGATTTAGGGTAGGTACATACCTACCGAAACTGCCTAAACGTCTCCATAAAATGTACGCTCTTTGACAGAATTTCGTACAATCTTTGATCCCCTAGGGGCCTAGGGTATCTAAGTATTTAAAGAATGTGGTGGTCCCAAGCGCCTTATTCTCTTCGATTGATAAGATTGCTATTATTAGGCTTAATTTACGTTAAGTTTTTGACTAACTTTAAACGAAAAGCTAATCTTATTGAATCGAAGCAGGCGTTACTTTGCGGAAGTCCATGATAATGAATGAACGAGAAGTTTAATTCGCTATAATCCGCCACAGTAGACAAATCTATCAGTAAATGAACAAATAAATGTATCAAATTCACCTTTACTCAATTTATACAGTAATAGGGGGGGAGGGGGAGAAAAATGTTACACTTTGTAAATATTATACAATTACGTAACAAGTATTGATGCAGCTTTTACTGAACATATTATATACTAGTCTCCTTTCTAGGACTTTTCAGCCTCTACGAAACGTTTATTGGACAAATTTTGTTTACACACCATTAAACACCGGTAAACAATTAAAGTTTTTGCATCAAGTCGTTAGAAGTTAGAAGCTTCTAACACAGTAATGAGCTAATAACAAATTGATAGAGCGTGTAACGTAGAGTTTGAGAAGCGGTGGGCCCGTGCGTGCCTCAGAGCTCGCGTGATATGCCTCCTTCTAATGAATAATAAACAGCGATGGCGACTGCTCGCTACTCATTCATAACCATCCACAAAGGGCAATAATATTTAAAACAAAACGATCGGATGCCAGCCTAAACCGCCTACAATATTGGCGAAGCGTTGCATACATTTTCTGTATAATGACGATTCCACACGAGGGGAGAGCAACGAGGCTATATATATTCAAAACTAGTGGGCTCGGCAGACGTTGTCCTGCCCTGAATCTAGAAGTAGAACTCGATTGCAGCGCCCCCTACCGGATCCAATTGGGAACATAAACCATCCCTGGACCTACTCAAACACACACAAAAAATTCCATCCAAATCGGTCAAGCCGTTTCTGAGTTTTAGCGAGACTAACGAAGAGCAATTCATTTTTATATATAAACTAGCTGATGCCCGCGACTTCGTCCGCGTGGTTTGGCGGGACCCTCAAACCCGATTGCAGCGCCCCCTACCGGGTCCAATTGTGAATATAAACCATCCCGGGGTCCAGCCAAACCCAACAAAAAAAGAATTAGCGAAATTGGTCCAGCCGTGTCCCGCCCTGAACCTCGAACCCGATTGCAGCGCCCCCTACCGGGTCCAATTGTGAATATAAACCATCCCGGCGTCCAGACAAACCCAAAAAAAAAGAATTAGCAAAATTGGTCCAGCCGTTCACGCGTGATGCCGTGGCCAAGGGAAATAGGGATTCATTTTTATATTATACCCCTATTTCAACCCTTTGGGGGTGGAATTACGAAAAACTGTGAAATACGTACGTCTTCATTTTCAACCCGCAGCTCATATACCAAGTTTCATCGATATAATTTGAGAAATGACGGACTTTCATACAAACTTTCAACCCCTATTTCACCCCTTCGGGGGTAGAATTTCGGGATAAAAAGTATCCTATGTCCTACCTCGTAGTATGGGCTCAAATCGTGCCAAATTTCGTTTGAATTCATTCAGTAGTTTCGGCGTGATGCGCGGCCAAGATACAGACAGACAGACAGACAGACAGACAGACAGACAGACAGACAGACAGACAAAAATGAAAAAAATTACAGATTTGGCTTCAGTATCGAATAATGAGTGCCCTCCAAAAAAAATTTTCAAAATATCTTCAATGTACAGAATTGGACCTGTTACACTTTTATTATAAGTATAGACAAAAGAAGAAGATTGGTACCTACACATTGCACCTTCTTAACGTCAAGTTTACAAATAATATATGACGTGATGATAATAATTTAACACGGTATACGAGGGTTCCAAACGCGCCCTGGTCTGAGGAGATCCTACAACAAACTTAGTCGGGGGTTTTTTTATATCACCATCACACAAATATCGTAAATTAATTAGATTTATAATTATATCAGATTAATTAGCCACTGTGGTACAATTCATAGCCATGCTTTTTATCATTTAAATAATCCTTTAAAATCCACTGCCTCGTTGGTCTATTGGTTAGCTGCGGCCGACGAGGTCCCGAGTTCGAGTCCCAGGTGGGGCCATAATTAAGTATTGGGTTTTTCTGACTAGAAATTCTCAGTACTAGCTCGCAGTTAGGAAGTGGCGGTGTTTCACCGAGGAGCAACGTGGTGGCGGTAAGCTCTAATTTCCTCTCTCTTATGACAGTGGAGGCCTGTGCCCAGCAGTGGGACGTTAAATGGTAAAACTCACAAATGTGACCAATTGTGACAAGGACGGGGGAGCGGTCAAAAAATCACGAAATAAGGTTAGGGCGGCTGTTGTCAATCAATAAACCAATCACTTATTTGCAAGAAACATTGTACAATTAAGATGACAAACTACTTACATACAAACATGTTTCATCATTACTGTTGTTGTTAAAATATTACCAACCCTAGTAGCCCGTCACATCGGGTATCGGTTATTTACACGAATGAGCTAACTCAGCGTGCGTGGTATCGTGGTCGGTTGTACAATACAATTTAAAAAAAAGAACTTTTATTTTAATTACATCCAACGTGCAGTGAGTGGCCTTGTAGTTTGGAGTTTGGACGTTCGACCTCATATTCGGGTGGTCGGAGGTTCGATCCTCGGGCACGCACTTCTAACTTTTAGTTTTTGTTTTGTTGTGTGTTATATTTTTGTCCAACCATTTATTTTACTTTTGACATAAGCACGCCTATGAAGTGTCATAATTATTGACAGGCAACCATCGACAAGAAAATGCAATACTCCACAGACGCATATTGTTTTTTAAAATGGTGAATATTTCGTAACTCGTATACTCATCTAGTAATTACAAGTAAGACTTTCTTTTTCAAAATATAAAAAATGTTGAGCAAAGATAAATATCAATGTGTCAAATCGATTGAAACTTCTTCATAAATAAAGTCGATTGTTATCAAAAAACGAATCAGTAACGCATTAGAACATCATTGAATCGAGCTACCAAAAGTAAAATAAATGGTTGGACAAAATATATAAGTGCGTTTATTTAGTTATGTGTGTTTTGAGAAATTAAAAAAATTGGCAGTCACAGGAACTGCCGATAGAAGTGAAAACGAATATTTAAAAAAAAAAAAAATATAAAGGCATTAAGGTTTAATTACGAATGTAGAATATTTATATTTAAGACCTTTTGTTTTCGTAACAACGCGAGGTGTCGGTGACGCGAATCCACAAGTTTACCCCCTATCAAAAAGTGCTCAACGCGGCTAAAAAAGTTTTCACTTTAATAGCACGCACACTAGGCGACGGGACAAAACATAGATTCCTAATAAATAAGGGTCAGTTAGTGTTTGATACTGTCGCGTGGCGTTGCCGTGTTTGTCGCTCACATATAGGAAAAGTGTTTCGGTACGATATCGCGTAGAGATTATAGAAGGTTGCATTTACGTTCCACCAGATGAGATCGCAATCTAGGACTATCTATACTAATAAAATGCGAAAGTTTACATGTATGGATGGATGTTTGTTACTCAATCACGCCTGAACGGCTTAACGGACCTGGATGATCTGGTACCGGCAAAGACGTGCCGCCAAGCGATTTAGCGTTCCGGTACGATGCCGTGTAGAAACCGAATAGGGGTATGGGTTTATTAATAACTGCCATGCCCCTAACAGGTTAGCCCACAACCATCTTAGACTACATCATCACTTACCATTAGGTGAGATCGCAGTCACGGGCTAACTTGTAGTGGATAAAAAAAAAAGGTAATAACCTAAATGCCGAATTTTATGCCTTTAACTTCAAAAACTTAGAACCTTCATGCAAGCTTCCAACCACAATTTCACCCCTCTTGGGGTGGATTTTCGTAAAACTGCTTAAACGGGTTTTATTATTTCAAACTAATTAAACCCAAATGCCGATATTCTAGTCTCTAACTTCAAAAACTTAGAACCTTCATGCAAACCAAATCCATTGCAAACCCATTTCACCGAATGGTGAATTTTCTCAAAACCGTTTCTGAGCTGATGTCTACACTATAGAAGGAATCTTCTTTCCAAATTACAAGTTTTTATGCTTTATAGTTGCTGAGATATCATGATTAGTCAGTAAGCGAGTGAGTGAATAAGTGGTATTTCGATTTTCTATACTAACATGCCCGCGACTTCGTCGGCGTGAAATAAATCTTTCAAATTCCCACGGGAACTCCCTAATTTTTCGGGTTAATATATATATATATATACTCACAAATAATGTGGCTTTCTATTGGTACCAGAATTCAAAATCGGTTCAGTAGATCCAGAGATTACCCCCTACAACCTCACAAACTCACTAAGCCGAAAAATTAGGGAGTTCCCGTGGGAATTTAAAAAACTTATTTCACGCAGACGAAGTCGCGGGCATCTGCTAGTATATAATAAAAAATATGTGGTACAAAAATAAATTTTAAAAAAAATTATTCGAAATATATTACGAAAGGTTGGTTTCATCCAGTTCGTTAGTTAACAAGAAAAGTTACACAAGACCTTTTCCACGTGTTACCGATTATTCTAATACAGTTCCTCAATCAATTCTAATCAATCCTTTTAATCACTGCAAAGTGTAAATAGACCCTGTCGTCTACAGCGTCGACCCTTTTGGGTATGTGGTGTGGATTAATTAGGGAGCAGGTTTTGGTGACCGATCTGTCAGACATCTATATACGGGGTCGCAGGTTCGATCCCGAGCACACACCTTCAACTTTTCGGAGTTACGTCTAAAGAAAAAATAAAATTAAATATTTTATGCAAAGTAAATTCTAGGTCGGAAATTGATCCTGCCGGGGATCCGGTCGAACCCGAGACCTCCGTACATTGTCTTTGTGACCGATCTGTCAGACATCTATATACGGGGTCGCAGGTTCGATCCCGAGCACACACCTTCAACTTTTCAGAGTTATGTGTGGTAACGTCTAAAGAAAAAAATAAATTAAATATTTTATGCAAAGTAAATTCTAGGTCGGAAATTGATCCTGCCGGGGATCCGATCGAACCGGAGACCTCCGTACATTAAGACAACAGCGCTCAACACTGCGCCAGGGAAGTTGCATTAGTTAGTTCTCGTTAAAATATGTATAGTTGCTCTGAAACCATAGATATTGCACCCGAATCTATACGCATAGAGTAGCTATTCGCAGTCAGTGTTGCATTTCAGCTCAACTTTCAACGAAAGACAAGAACGGGCCACTTGTATGACTTCAGCTCAATGTTTTCACTTTTCAGTTTTTGCTTGAACGGGTTGTTCGATTAGAGTTTCAATTACAGCCACAGAACTTTGAATATGTTAATAGAAATGGTATTTACTGCCATCTGCATCCTCTTTAGCGTTTACCACTAAGCGAGATCGCAGTCAAAGGCTTACTTGAGGTTTTGTGGTTCCCGCGGGAACTCATTATCCGGGATAAAAAGCCTATGTGTTATTCCTGACTACAATCTATCTCAGTGCCAAATATCGTCCAGATCCGTTCAGCCGTTCTGGCGCGATTAAGTAACAAACATCCATCCATCCATACATACATCCATCCATCCAAACTTTCGCATTTATAATATTATATATAATATATATGTTTGTACAAAAGAAAAGTACGACTTTTGTACAATGGCTTTTGTATACTTAAAATGTCTTTGACACCTATAAGCCTTACGATAATTAATTAATATTTAATAGCCATTTTCAAAGGCCAACTTTGCTCTTAATATTACTAGCTAGCGACTGTCTTATCGAAAGGCTTACAGGGAAGTTTTTTTCTATAAGTTTTTTTTTTTTATCACTACAAGTTAGCCCTTGACTGCGATCTCACCGGATGGTAAGTGATGATGCAGTTTAAGATGCGGTAGTAGCGGGCTAACCTGTTAGGGGCATGACAGTTATATTAAACCCATACCCCTATTCGGTCGTTTCGAATGTAAAAAAAAATATATAAATTGCTATTTCCATGGATACAACGTCGTGGTTTTTCTAACTGTAGGACTTTTGTCGATAGGCCTCTTGCAGCAGGAAAATTTCAAAATTTCAAATGTAATCAGAAATCTTACGCGGAGAAAGTCGCGAGCGACTGCCAATAGGTTATAAAAATCCTGACTAATTGACTGACTTACTCATTACTGACTTACTCTTAATATAAGGCGAGCACAGTCCCTGCCTATATTTAAGCGACTCCTTAAAAAACATTTTATGGCCCCGTAATTTTGTATACCTACCTTCTCAACTCCTTATATTTTTTTTTAGGCATATAATATCCATGTAATATGATATTTAAGTATATATTGTATGTTTTTATGTATGTATGTATGTATATAAATGTATGTTTTTATTTTTGTATGTTATCTGTTTAAATATATTATAATTTTAAGTAATTTGTGTATTTAGTTAGATGTATAGTTTTTTTTTAGTTTTAAGGTATTGATTGTACCTATTTATTATTTCATCCTTTATTCTTTTTTAGTGTACACCCTCATCCAGTATTTCCATTATTATATTTTCCTATTTAGGTTGCCTGGAAGAGATCGCTTCTTAGCGATAAGGCCGCCTATTGTACAGCTTCTTCCTTTGTGTATGTGTCTATGTTCCTCTGTTTTGTATCTAGTTTGGTGTACAATAAAGTGAATTTTCATTTAATTATTGCCGATGAGAAAGATGAAATTTTGCACAGAGGTTCTATAAAGTAGACGTATGAAATAGATAGAAGTAGAGTATATAGTGACAAGGAATGAGGTGGGATTATTCGAAATTCCTCAAGGAATGGAAGGAAGGAAAGGCAAGCCGCAGGCAGTCGCTAACTAGTAATATTAAGAGCAAAGTTGGCCGTTGAAAATGGCTCCGTACCAATTAGCACCTAGAGATCTTCGAATGCCTTCAAAGAAGGACTTACCGACTTAATAATTATTTCAGTATCAGAAACTATCAAACTTGAATAGTGAATGCAACCACATTGGCCGACGTACCTGAGGGGTTACAGCCATCGTTTAAACTGTAGTTAAAAATTACATTTGATGTCACGTTCCTTGACGTCCCGAAAATCGTCCCGAAAATCTAGTCACAACTAAATGGTCCAAGATCCCGCGACGATCAGACCTTCGTTATTTTATTATAGCTGAAAGTTTTTCTATGTCTGTCTCTAGTAGAGGTATAAACGATCCCCGACTATGAAGTTTGGATCGCGGTTGCTTTGGAAGGTATCAGGTAGAAAAGGTGGCACCTCAAATTCGTTAAAGTATTAAACTCCGTTTTTTTATATTTTTCTTTGGAATAATATTAGAAACCACGTTGTCCATTGTCAGACACCTAGTACGATTGCAACCCCCTGTCAGACACTCTTAAATTATAAAACAACAGGGTGTCTAACAGGGGGTTGCAATGGTACTAAGTGTCTGACCATGGACAACGTGGTTTCTGATATTATTCCAAAGAAAAATATAAAAAAACGGTGCCTTAATACTTTAACGAATTTGAGGTGGCACCTTTTCTACCTGATACCTTCCAAAGCAACCGCGATCCAAACTTCATAGTCGAGGATCGTTTATACCTCTGTTAGAGACATACATGGAAAAACTTTCAGTTTTAATAAAATAACGAAGGTCTGATCGTCGCGGAATTTTGCTCTAAAAGATTGACGAGCAGTTTGTCACGTATCAAACTTTATTAAGCGTATATTCTGTTACGGAAACTTTTGCTTTGCCTTATTATGCGGTGTCTAGGGTAGTCGGTCTGTGAGTGAATAGCTCGCGACCTGAGAGGCGAACATGTGGTGCAGTAAAGAAATTAGCAAACTACAAGTTCAGCAAAGCAGGAATTTAGCGACAAAGACGAACTTTGAGTTTTGACTAAATACGTAGAACTATGTTATGGCTCGATGATATCGCTATTTGAAAGTTTTGTCACCCGAGTACAGCAAAGCCAGGAAGTGATTTCAACAATCTGTTTAATCTACGCCCTGCATTGCAGAAGGTGGCAATACTAGTCGATGGTACTGTGAACCGGTGTTATGGTGTGTATTAAAAATGGCGTTAGTTGACCAAAAGGATATTATTATGTGGTTACAATGTTTTCCTTCATAATAGTATGTACGAGTATGTTTGTATGTATGCATGTTGTGCTGTGATATCTTGCTTCTTGTGAAATTTCATGATTCTTGGTTAACGGGAAGTACTCTATGGGTTTTGATTTATTGGAGAGTGTCAAAAGTTGCAATATATGCGGCATTATTGGCCGTATCTTTTGATTGCGTTGACTGAGACGCTTGATTATTTTAAAGCTCTAAGGGACCGCAGAGCTAATTATTTGATATTAATTTCTACTTGATTACCTCTATGTGTTCCCGAGAAAACAGCGTTCACAGACAGCCAGACGAACAACGAAGTGATAGACGGAAGAACGGGTTCCTTTTTTCCTTTTGAGGAACGGAACCCTAAATAATTATTCGCTT
Source organism: Erebia ligea (assembly GCA_917051295.2). Taxonomy (NCBI): domain Eukaryota; kingdom Metazoa; phylum Arthropoda; class Insecta; order Lepidoptera; family Nymphalidae; genus Erebia; species Erebia ligea. Next base: position 266,799 of record OU785222.1, on the reverse strand, counting down.
TCATCTAAAACAAAAACCGACTTCAAAACTATACATGTAAGTACCAACTTAAACTTAAAAGTAAAAAACATTATATCAGAGATCAGGCGCTGGGCCGACGGCTTTACGTGCTCTCCGAGGCACGGAGGTGAAACACCGCCAATTTCCTTACTCCAGGCTAGTACTGAGAATTTCTTGTCAGAAACACCCAAAACTTGTTATCGGTACTCGAACCCGGGACCTCGTCGGCCGCAGTCGAAGACCATCGAGTTATAACGAACTGAATATAATAATGTTATTAATGTGAAAGTGCCAATTAGCAGCTTACTTGTTTCTTACTTTTTAGTTAATTTTTTATCCCCGTTTACAGTTTTCTTTTTTTCCGCAGTCGGGTTACAGTTTTTAAACTTTTCTTTTATGTATTTTGATCTAAATCTCGTTTTAAGACCCAGGGGTTCTAGCTGAACGTTAATAATAATAATAATAAGTGATAATAATAAGGCAGTAAAACATATGAGTATGGCCCTATATACTAGGTGAACAACTAGGATGAACGACGAAACGCGAGTCGATGTACAACTCCATAGGAAAAAAAAATGGCAGTCATAGGGACTGCCAATAGAAGTGAAACCGAATATTTAAAAAAAATATATAAACCTTAAAACTAAGGAATTAAAGTCTAATTACGAATGTAGTATATTTATATTTAAGACCTTTTGTCTTCTTTATTCCCTCGGGAACTCCCTGATTTTCCGGGATAAAAAGTAGCCTATGTCACTCTCCAGGTCCTCAACCATACCCCTACCAAAAGTCACGTTGATCCGTTGCTCCGTTGCGGCGTGATTGAAGGACAAACCAACAAACCAACAAACAAATAAACTTTCGCATTTATAATATTAGTATGATAGCACCTTACATCGTGATGAAAAGTTTCGCAAAGTGCAACAGGACGTCGCGTCGAAGTTAATATATCAAGGAAGCATCTACTATCAGGAGATTACTGGAAACTTCGACGAGCGCCTTCAATTATAGCGAAGAGCGGAAGATGTCAACACTTACAAAGTGCACCGGGGTGTAATGTAAACTTGGTATGAGCACTACTTAGCGCTTATACCAAGTTTACATTACACGTCGGTGCACTTGCGACTTTGTATGCGACTTATTAGTTATTGCGAGTAAGTACTACGCATACAAAAATGAGAAGGAATATTCCTTGGAAATTGAATAGAGTACACCTTAGCGCTCTATGTCTGACTGGCAATATTGTACTAGTTGGGAGTAAGTTAATGTTTGCATCGCAAGCCAACTTATTTGTTTGAGTTGCTAATATAAATTTGGACCGTCAAAGGGAGGTCCCAAAGTCATATTATTGCATGACAACTTCATAAATATTTGCCATTTGAAACGCGAGTCGAATAGATTTCTTAGCTTGGCGTGTCCAATTAGTTATAGTAAATATTTAAAAGCTTTCATATCTTGCTTGCAAAATTCCTGTATTCGTTATTCCACCTAAAAGAGCTGACTACTGCAAAACGAATTAATTAAAATATAAATTTTATGCTCCTCGAAGGTAAGGGTTCCGGAAGGATAATAATGATTGTCAAAGGTGCATCTACATCTACGTTTTAGGTACTATTAATAATAATGTCCTCCCGACCGAATTTCGGCCACGGCGGCCAATCTCCAGAGAGATTAGCCATCTGCGCGGGAGATATTATAGTGCACAAGTGTGCGCGCAAACACAGGTGCACTCTCTGTTCCTTTACTCTCATAGCCCGATGGGACGGAAAATCCGGCACGACCGGAGAGAGATCAGGCGCAGGACCGACGGCTTAACGTGCTCTCCGAGGCACGGGGGTGAAACACCGCCAACTTCCTAACTCCGGGCTAGTACTGAGAATTTCTTGTCAGAAAAACCCAGTAGGTACTTGTTGTGACCCGACCCGGGACTCGAACCCGGGACCTCGTCGGCCGCAGTCGACCATGCTAACCACTAGACCAACGAGGCAGTTAACGAGGTACTATTAATATTGAGTAGGTAAATACATATATGCCTTACAATTTTATTCAAACTGAGGGATTACTACCATCTTTCAAATCAGCCTTATTTTAATTCTAGCTAATGCCCGTGACTTCGTCCGCGTGAATTGAGGTTTTTTGGTTCCCGCGGGAACTCTTTAATTTTCCGGGATAAAAAGTAGCCTATGTGTTATTCCAGGCTATAATCTATCTTTGTGCCATATTTCATCCAGATCCGTTCAGCCGTTATGGCGTGATTGAGTAACAAACATCCATCCAAACTTTCCCATTTATAATATTCTTAGTATAGATAGTATATAGTAAAGTATAGTATAATATGTAGTATAGTGTAGATTGTCAACGATCCGAACGAACGATACCTACTCCTTATTTTAGCGACGTCAGGTCGTATTATAAAACAGCAATTTTAAAATGATACTGCTTTAGGCAATGGTAGTAATATAGATTTCTTAAAGGTTTCTCGGTGAAATTTTCTTTTTCTTTAGAAAGAATTGAATCAAACATGTCTTCGAGAGAGAATAATTTAAATCTAGATTTACCTAAATGCCGGAGACATATTTTAAATATCATTTCGCGAATTGCACGTCTAATTTTTCCTCCATATCGTGCCACTTTAGACCATCCACTACCACTCCCCATTAACGTCCCACTGCTGGGAGCAGGCCTCCACTCTCATAGGAGAGAAGGAACTTTAGAACATATTGTATGACATTTACATTTTATATGGCCCCTACACAAATATACAAGTTTCACTGTGCAACTCGATATTTCCAGACCCCTTTCGATGAAGACGATTAGGTGAAGAAACACTTCCTTCGATTTCATTTGAGTAAGTACGCGAAGTTGGCGGTGTTTCACCCCCGTGCCTCGGAGAGCACGTTAAGCCAACGGTCCCGGTTATTATCACTAACATGATGATAGTCGTTAAAGCCCGCCAACCCGCATTGGAGCAGCGTGGTGGGTCTAAGCTCTAATTCCCTCTCTTCTATGAGAGTGGAGGCATGTGCCCAGCAGTGGGACGTTAATGGGCTGTAGTGGTGGAAGTACGCGAAAGGTTTATTTGTTTGACGACCTCCCTGGCGCAGTGGTGAGCGCTGTGGTCTTATAAGTGGGAGGCCCCGGGTTCGATCCCCGGCAGGGTCAATTCTGGAATTTATAATTTCTGAATTTTCTCTGGTCTGGCCCGGTGGGAGGCTTCGGACGTGGCTTGTTACTAGCCTACGGACAAAGACGTACCGCCAAGCGATTTAGCATTCCGGTATGATGCCGCGTACAAACCTTATAGGAATATGGGTAAATATAAGTGACAAGCCCCGAAAAGGTTAGCTCGCTACCTTCTCAGACTGCATCATCACTTAACACCAGGTGAGATTGCATTCAAGGGCTAAATTGTAGTGGCGTAAAAGAACCACTCCTATTACTAAGTATTAAAGAAATATGTCACTTATAAAACTTGGCGGATTTAAAGACTGCTGTAGTCTTTTAATCCCACAAGTTTTAAACACATTTACGATTCTGTTTATTTAGTCGCACTGTAAAACCCTGAAACGCGAAGAAAGAAGATAAGAAGCTTTCAAGACGCTCGTTCAAATAGAAAACAGTCTAATGGACGCGTGAGCCCTCAGAGTTAGCCTTAAGGCTCTTATACCTGTAATGCTGTACACACACCGGTTCCACATATTTTTTAATCCACTACAAGTTAGCCCTTGACTGCGGTCTAACCTGATGGTAAGTGGATGATGCAGTCTAAGATGGTAGCGTAGGTTAACGCACGCGGTGGGCAATCAACTTTACATCGTGCGTCCTCAAACAGGAACTGTGTGCAATACAATGCCTCTTTCATGACGACATATATATATTTCAGTGTTCTGTGTCACACAGACAGACAGTCAGAGTGACTCTCTCTCTGGGTACTGAACTCTAAGAAGTAGGTATTTATCTTTAATGCAAGGGTGAATAGGCATCTTTTAGCCACGCGCGTTCCAACCTAGACTTCATCATTGCTTTGCACTAAGCATTTTTCTTGTAAAGCGCAAGCAATTCTCTCAATAAAAAAAATTGGCCGTCATAGGGACCGCCGATTTTTTTTAAAATAAAAAATCATTAATATTAAATCTTAACACTAAGGTATTAAAGTTTAATTACGAATTTAGTGTATTTTTAATATTTAAGACCTTTTGTCTTCGTAACAACGCGAGCATGTCGGTCACGCGAATCCACAAGTTTACCCCCTACCAAAAAGTGTTTTCACGTATAGAAGTTTTCACTTCAAAAAAAGGATCATATGCTATTCGTAGGAACGTACGCGGTGAGCAATCAACTTTACACTGTGCGTCCTCAAACTGGAACTGTACGTAAGACAATGCCTCTTTCTAATGACGCTGACGTTGCAAACAAAGTTCTTGTGTCGGGGCTCATACGTTGCGCGGCTTTGTGTGGATTCGTGAGAGCTATCATTCTCACATCTATAATGGTGTTCCATTTGTATCACTACTATCTGATGTCCGCGATTTTGTGGGGCTTGATTTCTTGAAGTGAAAACTTCTTTAGCCGCGTTGAGCACTTTTTGGTAGGGGGTAAAATTGTGGATTCGCGTCACCGACACCTCGCTCCGACATGCTCGCGTTGTAATGAAGACAAAAGGTCTTAAATATATATATACTAAATTCATGATTAAACTATATATTATATATATATATATTTTAAATATTCGTTTTCACTTCTATCGGCAGCCACTGCCAATTTTTTTTAAAGCTTCTTTTGATATCATCAAATACCAACGTCAGTAAGTACTCTACCTGATCTAGCCTATGAGTAAAACTAGTAAATTACATCTAGGTATACTAATATTATAAAAGCGAAAGTTTGGATTGATGGATGGATGGAAGTTGCTCAATCACGCTAGAAAGGCTGAACGAATCTGGATGAAATTTGACACATAGATAGATTATAGTCTTGAATAACACATAGGCTACTTTATATCCCGAAAAATTAAAGAGTTTACCTCCTAAAACCTCAATCCACGCGGACGAAGTCGCGGGCATCAGTTCGAAACTTATATAATTACTGATGACAGCGGTACGCGTGGATATATGTTTAAAAATCCGATGGGAATTCTTCGATTTCCCGAAAAGTATCCTTTGTCGCTCTTAAGGTTTTCAACTATATCCATGCAAAAAGTTACATCGATCCATTGCTCTGCTGCAGCGTGATTGAGGGACAAACCAATCAACAAACACACTTTCGCATTTATTATTTTTTTTTTTTTATTTTTTTCTTTAACAAGTTTACAATAGTTAGGCTTACAAAATAACTTTTATCCTACAAAACTGTTTTCAGTTTGACTGTAGGTATGAATTTCTTTGGTTTGGTTTGGTACATTGACCTATATTAGTTTACGCCAGTTTTTATTAGGAGACACTCTGTTTTTTTTTTTTTTTTTATCCACTACAAGTTAGCCCTTCACTGCGATCTCACCTGATGGTAAGTGATGATGCAGTCTAAGATGGTAGCGGGCTAACCTGTTAGGGGCATGGCAGTCATATTAAACCCATACCCCTTATTCGGTTTCTACACGGCATCGTACCGGAACGCTAAATCGCTTGGCGGCACGTCTTTGCCGGTAGGGTGGTAACTAGCCACGGCCGAAGCCTCCCACCAGGCCAGACCAGGGAAAATTCAGAAATTATAAATTCCCAAAATTGACCCTGCCGGGGATCGAATCCGGGACCTCCGCACGTTAAGACAACAGCGCTACACACTGCGCCACGGAGGTCGTCAAACGTTACTTGTATTCATTGGATTGCACTAGGTATGTATAATATCTACTGTATAATTCGAAGGGCTTAGTCGTTATGAGTCTTCACACTACTATATTATTGTTATTATGCTTTTTTAAAAAGTTAATTTTGTTAAGAACGCTTCAGTAGTGGAGCTCTCAAAGGGATACCGTACAGGGTAATTAGCATTTTTCCCTCGAGGGTTGTCCTTGCTACTAAGACATCGGTGCTTTTCTTTGATTCTTGATGAAATATCAAATTGTAAAGAATGTGTTTTCAAGCCTGGCTGGTTTAATTAATCGATGGCATTTCATGGGGTTCATAATCTTTCGAATTCCAATTAATTATGCTAAGGGATTTTTATTTTCTCAAAATCTTAAATTTTAAACGACCCCACCCACTCGGTTCTTTTAAGTTATCATAGCACATAGCTACTTGTAATATTTATCATTTGAGTTTATGCTACACCAAATAGACTTATGTAACTTTTGTTTTTATATAATATGATTAAATAAATTAATTAATCTATAAGAAAAAAAAATTGTGAGTGTCAACCTCAGCTCCGACGCACGGCTGGAGTTTTCTCATTACGAACGAAAAGTGTTACCATGGAAACGTAGTAAATAACGTAACGGAGAAAGTTTGATTTTACTCCCCATAAATTTTCATACCCCGGGCTTATACGAGTATATGAAAATTTGATTTTAGTTCTTTTGAGTTTTTTTTAGGCAAGCGCGTTCCACCTTAGGCTGCATCACTACTTCCAGCAAGTATGATACAGCCAAGCGCTAGTCTACAAATTAAAAAAAAGTTTATTTCTTAGCTTCTACTAGTACTTTAGTACTTGTATAATGTATTATTCCTAAAAAAATTATCTATTAGAAAAAAATCAAGATTCAATAATCACTTATGTTTATATCATTTTTTCAGTTGTTTTCTGATTTTTTACTTTGATTTCAGTTGCTTTCTTAGCTACTTAAATATTTCTAAAAAAAATATCAGAAAAAAGTCAAGAATCGTTAACTAGCTGTTATGTTGACTTTTTTCAGTTGTTTTATGATTCTTGACTTTGATTTCAGCTGCTTTCTTGTTCAATTATTTATTCAGATACCTCATAGACATAGAATTTTGATGAGATACCTACTGTCGCCGTCTCGTCCGGCATTTGCACATAAGCGTCAAGTACCTACACTATCTTGATCTTGATTATATCTATACTACTTAAAATAAAGCGAAAGTTTGTTGTTTGTTCTTCAATCACGATGCAGCGAAACAATGTAACGAGATGACTTTTTGCATGGATATAGAATGCAGGTTGGTTTTTATATCCCAGAAAATCCTAAAAAAGTCAATCCACGCTGAAGAAATCATCAGCATATACTACCAGCATATAGTAGCTTTAGGTTACTTAGTTAAGTAAGTATAGTGTAGTGAACTGACTGACTACCATATCGACGCACAGAGTCTACTATCAACAAATCTACTAAGGCCCACTTGCACAAGGACTCTTAAATTGATTTAGTTAAATATTTTAATGCTGTCCTTTTTTGACAACTACAATATGCATTTGTCAAAAAGGGACAGCATTACAAAATTTTACTAAATCAGTTTAATCTTTGTCAGTTTGGTCAGTCTTTGTGCAAGCGGCCCTAAGTCTACTATGTTACTATCATCGCTTATGGCAGTATTATTTAAATGTTTTGACGCTCTTGTTTCAGAATTATAATCATTATTTTGGGAACATCAAGGAACGTCATATAAAATGTAAATTTCAATGGTAGTAAGCTCACGGATCGAACAGGTGGTTTAGAAACTTGTTTGCAAACAGAAAATGGATTTCGCTTCCACCACTACAGCCCATTAACGCCTCCACTCTCATAGGAGAGAGGGAATTAGAGCTTAGACCCACCACGCTGCTAAAATGGGAGTTGGCGAGCTTCAACCACTATTATCATGTTAGTGATAATAACCGGGACCGGCGGCTTAATGTGCTCTCCGAGGCACGGGAGTGAAAGACCGCCAACTTCCTAACTCCGGGCTAGTACCACAGAATAGGTAATAGTAGTAACAGAAGAGTTACTCCGCGAAGACCTTTTAACCATCAGCGACTCAGGTTACGTCGTAATAAAGTGCAATTCAGCTCGCACAGCGCTGCGAGTGAAAATAATTAAATACCTACCTCTATATATCTCTTTCTATCGCGTAACTCTTATCCCTTCAGACGCGGCGCGTGTAGCCTTAGGGTTGACTACTTCTAAATTCTTACTATCGGTATCATTACTATGGGTCGGTAATCGGTTGCAATGATGACGACAATTACTTTAAAAATAGATAAAAGATATATTATTATTATTCATAGATTTTGTAGAAACCAAAGAGGGATATGGGTTTAAACATGCTGCCATGCCCCTAACTGGTTAGCCCGCTACCATCTTACACTGCATTATCACTTACCATCAGGTGAGATTGCAGTCAAGGGCTAACTTGTAGTGGATAAAAAAAAGTCGTTATATATTCCACAAGTAGTGAAATATCAATGAATATTTTACACTTATATGGGGTGGAAGGGGGCCCATGCCAGAGTTTACGAGACAAAATAATATACCCACATTATGGATTAATCATCATCGACTCATCGGCGGCCCACCAGTCCCACTACTAAGCACGACTCACGAGGCTCTTCTCAGAATGAGAAGGGTTTAAGCCATATATTCCTCCACACTGGCCAATTTCTTGTTGGCAGACATATTAGGGTTTTTTATAATGATTATAGAACTTCAGGCATGTTTTCAGCTTTACACACGATTTTTGTTCACCGTAAATGATATATTTTAATTAATTAAGTTGGAGGTGCGTTCCCAGGATCGAACCCCAGACTTGGAGGCTGAAGTCTACCCATTAGGCCATCACTATAATATTGGATACTACCTATGGTTTATATTTACTTTTGTTTAAAACTGTATCTTGTGTGGATATAAAAATAAAACTACCCACATTATGTATTAATATTAGTTTTGTTTAGAACTCTAAGTAGGTACGTATGTACTATGTACCTAGATAGGCAAATAATACAAACTTACCTTTCAGGGTCCTTAGGAAGTGCAAAGAGCGATAAGTTAGGTCTTAATAATTAGAGTTTAAACGACCTAATGTGATATGATATCGTTCACTGATCTTTCTTTGTTTATCCATAACGAGAACTTGAGTAAAAGTCAAACGTATAACTACGGTCCGCGCGCAACACTCGACTGATACGAGTGCCGTCGAGCGTCCACGCAGCAGTAGTTAAATATCTCAGGTCACGTGACAAGTGAGCCAGGCCTGCTAGTACTGAGAATTTCTAGTCAGAAAAACCCAATAGGTACTCAATTATGACCCGGGACTCGAATCCTCGTCGGCTGCAGTCGAACATGCCAACCACTAGACCAACGAGGCAGGAGGAGGACCTTTAATAATTTAAAGGTTTCCGTAATTGTAAAGGTTCGCACCCTTTGGGTACGGAACCCTTAATATTACGGGACTCTATTACTATAAGCCTCCGCTGTCCGTCCTTCTGTCTGTCTGTCTTTCGGGCTGTATCTCATGAACCGCAATTGATTCGTCCAAGACCGCAATAAGTCGACAATTGAAATTTTCACAGTACTCTTCACAACTCGTCAGCCGCAGTCGAACATGATAACCACTAGACCAACGAGGCAGTCGATTTCGCTTCGAGAGGATTACGCTTGGATTTTGGGTATTGATCGCTGTCAAAACCAACTTGTCATAAAAAAGCCAACTTACAAACCGCTCGAGGAGCGAAAGGACATAAAACATTGCATATTTATTTTTTATCAGACCTACATTTGTAAGAGAGGGCCGTCCCGATGCGTTTTTATGGTTGCGCTGTAAAATTTTGACACGGAGGAGGGGCGATATGATATAATATCTTACCGATGTTTGTTCGAATAAATATATAATAGTCTGTATAGTGAAAGCTGCGAGATGATTTTTATATACTGGCAACACTGGCATATACAGAACTAAACTATTTTTTTCTATTCATGTTTGGTAGCTGCAATCAGTCGACAGACTATAAGCAGGTTCGTCGTGTTTTCAATGGCTTTGCCAGACTAAAGGGCCACTGTCCTCAAGTCTGTACAGTATCGAGCACATTCGCCCGCTTTAATCGCTTTAGTGTTTGCACGGTTAATAGACTGTTTGCCAGAGAATTGGGATGCCTAAGCAAACGTTCCCGATGTTTTTCCTCATACGTATATTAATTTCTTCACTAACTGTTGGCATTTCTAGGTATTCATGTATTTCCGTGTTGCGTGCAAACCAGGGAGCATTAGAAATGGTCCTGAGCATACTGTTCTGGGCTCGTTGTATGGTCTGTATGTTTGATTTGCATGCAGTGCCCCAGATCTGTATAAAACTAAACTAAACGTAAAACATTGTAGTACATTTGGGGATACCTGATCTATTTTAGGGTTCCGCACCTCAAGAGGAAAAAAGGAACCCTTATAAGATCACGTCATTGCCCGTCTGGCTGTCTGTCTGTCAACCACCTTTTTCCCGGGAACGCGTGGAGTTATCTACTTGAAATTAATGTCAAATAGGTACTAAGTCAACGCAATCAAAAGATATGCCGCATATTTTGACCAAGAATCATCAAATTAGGCAAGAAGCAAGGTTTCACTTGCTTCTTATAAATATCCGAAAATCGTTAATTAGGGTTCCGTACTTATAGAGTGTCGAATTGTTTGTAAGGTGCTGCCAGTTTAGCGGCAGTGTTAGCCAGTTATTTCACAGCTGCTTACGTGTTATTATGACATCTTCCTTGTTATTGACAAAAAAAAATATTGTGTGGTGGTACGGAACCTTTTGTGCGCTAGTCTGACTCGCATTTGACGGGTTTTAATTTTAATTGCCCGCCATTTTGCATTTACAGCTTTCACTAGACAGACTTAGGCCGTACTCTTCTAGCTCAGCCCCCCAATCATGTAAGAATGGCCGATGAAATCGTTAAAGTTCTGCAGCAAAGTAAATAAACCATAACAGCGTTAAATTAGAGCTCAATTTCGTATACCCATTCTTATACGTTTAGGTATGAACGATACTCTAACGTATAAGAATGGATACATGAAATTGAGCTCTAATTCAATGCAGTTATGGTTTATATTACTTTGACGCTGAACCATTACGTTTGATCGACAATTCTTACATAATCGAGGGGCTGTTTAGCAATCGTAAACTTGCCGCATTAGGTACACTCGATTTGGTCGTAATTTTCATTGGTCATTCAGTCATCATACTAATATTATAAATGCGAAAGTGTGTTTGTTTGTTAGTTTGTTGGTTTATTGGTTCGTTGGTTTGTCCTTCAATCACGCCGCAACGGAGCAACGGATCGACGTGATTTTTGGCATGGGTATAGTTAAGGACCTGGAGAGTGACATAGGCTACTTTTTATCCCCCAAAATTAAGGAGTTCCCGCGGGAATCAAAAAACTTAAACCACGCTGACGAAGTCGCGGGCATCAGCTAGTCGGCTATATTTTAGACAGGAATGATACGCATAAAACATCGCTCGCAGTTGTGGTAGGACCGCTGAATGTGGGCGTATTAACGAACTTGAGCCCAAAAACATGGGACCAAAGGACTAGTTTACTTAAACGCCAAAGAGTTTCAAGGTTTTTCGCTCGACATCGGGTACTCTCGCAGCGTCAAAACCCTCGTTGAGCTCGTGTTGAGCTGCCTTCTAACGACGTTCAAATACTAAAGCCATTGGAATTATCTGAATAGAACACTCGCATCCCAGTTTCCGAGTTCCGACATCCACGTAGGGTTGCCAGGTGTAGTCATTTATTGAAAGCTTTCATGTCTTACATACTAATACAATGTTCTTCATATTAGCAGTTAGCATGCATGGACATGAGGCCCTGACAGGGCGTTGCTAAAAGTTAACATTATTATTTGTTAAATTATCTAATTATTATGATTAATTTATTTAGCATATAGATGTAATATACGATATACCTAATTAAGAATATGTTAAAACATGTGATAGTAATTTACATATTTTTATCTACACTAATGTTATAACATTCTACTTATGTTTCCAATACTTGACTTATAATTACTACTGTTATAGCGCAGATAACAAAACACTCAATTTAAGCAATTTCACATGATGGTATAATATCCACATCGATATCGTAAAATCTCATTATAACATCAATAAAACGCGACCAATTAACCTGGCGAGCCTTATGTCAAAATCCTCATACAAGTTGTATAAAATTTTGATATTAGGCTGGCTTTTGAAAACAGTTGGGTTATACGTGAAAACTTCGTCGAAACTACTAAACTTACATACACAAAACTCTTTGGTAAGATCTTGTGCCAATTAAATAAAAAACGAACAGCGCGCGCTCGCTCCTGATAGGCCCTGCGCGCGCAGCTGCGCTCTCATTGGTTAGATTTTAATGGCGGCAAGTTCACTGTGACAATACACGTACGCGATAAACTATTGTCAGCTTTTACTCTTGTTGTTTGATAAATTGCATTAGTGAAGATAAAGTAGTGTATGCAACTGCATATAACACGGGTATTAAAACACTCGTTACTATTATGAAACTCGCTGCGCTCGTTTCATAAACTCACACTCGTGTTTTAATACCCTTCATTATATGACAGTTGCATAAACTACTATTATATTTAATTTAATCTAATATAATGGATCATGTTATTGAGGTCTATTCATTCATTTATGAAATCTTTAACGCTATAAAAACATTTTTGGATAAGCCATTCTTTTAATTTTCTTTTAAATGTTGTCATTTTGATCTCGTCTGTTATGAAATTTGGGAGTTTATTATAAATGGTTACGGACCTAAAATGTGGACTAATTTGTGCTAACGTTATGAGGTTGAAGTGGGGTACAACCAGGTAACTACCGAGCTATTGTAGACATGCCGATTTCTAAAGAAGAAGGTTCACCTTCGGTGTACTCTTTATACACTCTACCACGAATAGAGGAAAATACATAGATTGTATTAAAAATATAATAATTTAGAATATTAAAGTAAATACCGAGAAATAAAATAAAATGTATTTCAAGTTTTCGATACGTTTCCAAGATGGCAACCTTTAGCCATAGAGATGGCAGTAGGCGCGAAATGTATCAAATGTCATTTCTGACAGTCACTGTCAAAATAACGTGTTTTTCCCTACGGTTTTTCCGGTGTTGTGTTGACACTTGAAATAAAACGTCAAAAAATATGAATCCGCCATTGTTACCCACTCGTGTTTAGTGTTGCTTATCGTGGAAAGATTAAATAATTACACCACTGAAATTACGATGAATTCGTAGATTTGAACGATCAAAACTGGTATAGTATTTTTTTTTCCTTCATTTCTCTACTTGTAAAAGGACCAGACCGACGCTCCATACAAATCTCAACCGTCTCCTTTTTAACCGACTTCAAAAAAGGAGGAGGTTCTCAATTCGTCGGAATCTTTTTTTTTTTTTTTTATTTTTTATGTATGTTCCCCGATTACTCGAAGACGCCTGGACCGATTTTGAAAATTCTTTTTTTGTTTGAAAGGGTATACTTTCGAAGTGGTCCCATATAAATTTGGTGAAGATCTGATGAATATCTTCGAAGATAGATAATGGAACTCTTCAACGGATAAGAGTAAATTGCTCGCGATCAGTGTGATAGTCTTGTAAACAGTATGTTTTAACCATGCATAGCATATCTCGTTCTGGTTACATCCTGTATTTTAAAACAGTGGGGCCACTAAAAATTGTGAAATAAAAAATTTTCAAAAAAAAATAAAAACCGACTTCAAAAATCACAAACACTAAAAAGTAAAAAATAATTTAATTTATTATGTATACACAAGAGTTAATTTAGTTCTATAATAACATTCTTTGGAGTCGGTGCCAATGTGGAGTCACGTCAACAATAATGAAGAGTAGGTAGACGGTTCATGCGGCTAATTGGTACCGACTCCAAAAAATGTTATTATAGAACTAAATTAACTCTTGTGTATACATAATAAATTAAATTATTTTTTACTTTTTAGTGTTTGTGATTTTTGAAGTCGGTTTTTATTTTTTTTTGAAAATTTTATACTTTACTAGCTGAACTTCGTCCGCGTGGAATAAGTTGTTAAATTCCCGTTTTATTCTGCGATAACTCCCAAGATATTATTTCAAATTGCATGGTGTATAGGACAATAATTATTATGTGCATGAAATGCTTAAGGTAACTAACGTATTTAATTTGATAAGAATTAATATCGTATACGTCCAAATAGTTTTCCAATTACCACATTATAATGAATTTTACACTACACCTTCCTCTTGAATTACTCCTTCCATACTTTGGTGACTTTATTTTATAATATGTAGTGATATAACGTAGGTTTATAGTGTAAGAGGGCGGCACTAGCTCTTGAAAGCATTCTCCTTTCTAAGAGTACTCGGCTCCAACTGCCATCCCTATCCCTACGAAAAATATGATCTGACCACTGTCACTTCAGCTCATACGACTACGGTGGCTAGTTACCACCATACCGGCAAAGACGTGCCGCAAAGCGATTTAGCGTTCCGGTACGATGCCGTGTAGAAACCGAATAGGGGTATGGGTTTAATATAACTGCCATGCTCCTAACAGGTTAACCCGCTACCATCTTAGACTGCATCATCACTTACCATCAGGTGAGATCGCAGTCAAAGGCTAACTTGACTGCGATAAAAAATAAAATATGAAATGCGCTACACGTTATTAGACAACCTTCCTCGCCCAGTGGTGAACATTGCGGTAGAGCCGCGGCTGAAGCCTCCCAGCAGACTAGACTAGAAACAATTTAGAAATTGAAAAATTGAACCCGGGACCTCTCACTCACAGACCACAGCGTTCACCACTGCTCCATCGAGATTGTCAACCCTACCGTCTAGACACAGCATTTCTAGGCTTAGCATAATATGCAGCCTAATAAGACACGGTCCTATCTATGTTGTAACAGCAAAGCGCCTTAGCCAGATACCTGTTTCACAGGATACCACTTTCTATTCAAACCTATGGAAATCTCAGTATTTCTATAACGATATCAGGAACGGACAGCGTTGAACGGTCAAAATAAACAACCGCAAGGTGTAGTAGCTGTAGGAGTCAAGCTCTCGATTAGGTGGCTGTGGCTAGCTGGAATATCTATAATATAGATTCTAGCGTGTCGAGTTCAAAATTGACTGGATTATTGAGTAAATTCTAGGTAGCTGTGCTCCCCGACCCGACCCGACCTCCTAAACGGGGTTGCGGGTTCAATCCCCAGTCCACCTCAAACTTTTCGAAGTTATATCGACGTCCCCCGCGAATAATCCGGTAATCGAAAAAGTCAAAATGTTCAGGAGAAATAAAAGAAGCATTTTTATTAATAACTCCACTAAACAACAAGTATCAGAGACATTTTATATCATATATGGTAGCTAATTTTTCCAGCTATCTTGTTATTTCAACCAAATTTAATTAGTACCAAGGTCTTCGTTATAATTGAACTAAATGCATTTTACTATACTAATTTATGTCAAGCTCTGATCAGTAGTGTCACTTACGATATTATTCGTGTAAACTTCTATTGCCGTCTGCAACAGTTATATCGTGCTGCGATATTATTCGTGCAAATAGTTTTGTTTATTGTACATTTGTAAAAAGCAATTACTATACTATTCGCCTGTTGAAAAATAACGTACGTTTTATTGTTTTGATCATTACTGTTTATTCGAATAATTTTCCTAAGTATTATTATATTACTTGTCATGAAATAAATGATATTCTAGTAAATGAAACAACTTTGGTTTTTGGTTAGTTTAAAAAGTAATTGATATAATTATTATCTTAAAAAAATTTACACTTTGGCCTAAAAACAGGACATAATATTATGAATAACACTACACAGGACTATTACGGTTAAAAATCTTAGTCAGAATCCTCATCACCACCTGATTTAGAGCTTAAGTTCCTATAAAATAGTTGGTAATGGCTAGGAATTGCTTTAGAGTCACACAGGCTTACTGTGTGACTCTAAAGCAATTACTAGAGATCATCGTACAAAGCCTTTCTAATAGGGAGAGGCTCGCCGTATGCTGACTTTAATACAATATTTTAAATTTTTTTGGTGACCTGTTTCTGCCGACGCTGTCTACTACTGCCTGCATCATAATCCAACTCAATATAATCCTGATCAAAATCATATTTGAAGAGAAAACTGTTAGGTTTAGTATAACTATGTCACACTTGCGAGAGAATATCAATTTCGAGGGACGTTCGAGGCCTTCCTTGAGGCTCCCTCGAGTGAGGATGAGTCGAGGGGCTTTCGAGGTTACGACTAAGAATATGGGTGAGAGTCGCTAACTATGGGCCTCATAAGAAAGCTCAGGGTCACTCAGCGGGCGATGGAGAGAGCAATGCTCGGGGTTTCTTTACACGATCAAATCAGAAATGAGGAGATCCGCAGAAGAACTAAAGTAACCGACATTGCTCGACGTGTTGCGAAGCTGAAGTGGCAATGGGCAGGGCACATAGTTAGAAGAACCGATAGACGTTGGGGTCCCAAAGTGCTGGAGTGGCGACCACACACTGGAAAGCGCAGCGTTGGCAGACCCCCTACTCGCTGGACGGACGACATAAGAAGAGTCGTAGGGAGCCGCTGGATCCAGGCGGCGCAAGAAATGCGTGTGGAAATCCTTGCAAGAGGTATATGTCCATCTGTGGACGTCTATCGGTTGAGAATGATGATACTGTCGTTTTGAAGCTATCTCAACATTTTCAGAATAGTTCTGTTTTGCAAACCATGTCTTGTAGAGCCGATACATTTTTGAAATATTTAAGTATTTATTAAAGTAGCCTATGTGCTATTCCAGACTATAATCTATCTCTGTGCCAAATTTCATCCAGATCCGTTCAGCCGTTGGGGCGTGATTGAGTAACAAACATCCATACATCCATACATCCACACATCCATACATCCATACATCCATCCAAACTTTAGCCTATATCCTTCCTCGGGATATAACCTATCTCTATACCAAATTTCAGCAAAATCGGTTGAAAAGATGGGCCGGGAAAGCGTAGCAGACAGACAGACACACTTTCGTAACACGTCACATTTATAATATTAGTATGGATTTGATTCACACAAATATTCTCGTTTAGATTCTTTTCTTATGTAGTGCGAATCGACTTTGGGAAATAAATTAATATGATTTCATAAACTGTCTTCTGTATCTAGCTTCATCTGATGTGGTCTATTCTGATGTTTTTAACCTGTATTACTTCTTACTTTATTACGGTAGTAAACAGTTTACCCGAATAATATCGTAAAAGTTTTTACTGATAAATCCTTTTGGTATTTTTTTTCGTAAAGATCTAAAACAATATTATTCGTTTAAAATACTTTTTAATGCATTTTAATGGAACACTCACGTAATTTTTCATATCTTTGAAAATATCGATAGAAAAAATCTGAAAAAAATTCACATGATTCATTTTTAATTCTAGATGCCTAAAAACACATAACACGAAAAACCCCGTAATAGCTCATTACCGGATTATTCGCGGGGGGCGTCGATATGCGTTTCAAGAAATCTATCTTCTATTATATAATATATAAAAATGAATCCCTATTTCCCTTGGTCACGGCATCACGCCTAAACGGCTGGACCAATTTCGCTAATTATTTTTGTGTTGTGTTTGTTACTGTAAGGAGAAGGTTCTTATGAAAGAAAATGTTTGAAAAATTGTACGGAAAAGTAAAAAAATTGGGTTAAAAAATCTCCATATACAAAAGTAAATGAGATATAAGACAGTAGAGAGTTCTTCAAATATATTCTCAGATTGACGGTCATTTATTCAGTTTCATATATAATATACATTTTTACTGGGAAAAAAACCAGTTCCCACGGGACTCCATACGACCTAAAATCCACGCGGCACATCTATGCCGATTGGAAGGTAACCGGCTACGAAAGAAGCCTACCCCCAGACCAGTTACATTTTAGAAGTTATAATGCCCCAATCGGGAATCGAACCTGAGAAGCCTCACTTATAAGACCACAGCTGCTCACCACTGCTCCAGGGAGTTAGTCAAAATTCCGCCTAGTCGGTTACAAATAGGTATTTTCCATACTTTTCTTATCGGAGGCGCGCCGCGGTTGCGGGAGCCAGTTAGCCATTTTAAAGGGTTTTTTATGTTTTTCCTCTCCAGACGAAGCCCTCGTAAATTGTGGACTCGATACACTTTTCGATACACATTCGCCCGTTTCAACCGCAAGTTTGTGTTTTAATAAAACTGTCAGTGTTCAAATATTCACCTTCTGAGTAATTTATTAACATAAATAATGTATTCAAATATCGGACCTATCATTGCCAACTTTTTTAAATGCAGTCATACAAACTTATCTGATCCGTTGATAGCGTCACTAGTATACAAAAGTATATGAAAAACTAGCTGATGCCCGCGACTTCGTACGCGTGGATTTATGTTTTTTGGTTCCCGCGGGAACTCCTTAATTTTCAGAGATAAAAAGTAGCCTATGTAGGCCTATGTGCTATTCCATACCATAATGTATCTCTGTGCCAAATTTCATCCAGATCCGTTCAGCCGTTCGGGCGTGATTGAGTAACAAACTTCCATACACAAACATTCGCATTTATAATATTAGTATATATTAGTATGAAAAATGAAATAAAAACACAAACTTATTTTTCATAGATACTAGCGACGCTGTCATCGGGTCAGGTAAGTTTGTCAGTATATAAGTATTTGTATTATTTATATAAACGCACATTACTCCGAAAAGTTAGAATCCCCGACCGCGTGAACTAGGCTATCACCGCACCGCATACACCATAGTCATAGTACAGCAACGGTATTTCCTACCAGTCGTTCGACGTAGGCGTCTACAACGATGCGGGGTCTCAGGGACGAGACGGAGGAAACTGGCAGACTTTTCCATAGAAAATAACTCTGTCACTCTGATGTCAAATTAGTATGCAGCACTTACCTGTGTTACAAGTTACAATTACTGTTTTAATGTTTCGCACTCAAATTATTATCCTCTGACAAGGTGTCAGAGTTATTTACGCTGCGAGTTTTTCTCTGAAAAAGGTGCCAACTGTAACACTATATTTAAATCACAGACATATTAATTTAAATATATACCACACTATTGCTCTATGTCGCGTACTATCCGTGTTATTGTGTATTCTGTGGTTATCATGTAGTCTGTGGATATTGTGCTGGTCGGTTGCCGCCATATTTAAATTTAGTTAAGAAAGTGGAGTCTTGTAAAAGGCTGCGTAATATTTTTAAAACTGAGATTTATGTAATTTATAGGGATATTTACTAATAGTAAACTATTAGAAAAATTATAAAGAGTGATACATTGTTAATTTATACAAATTTAATAAATATTGAATATCGAGAGTAATTTGTAAAGAAAACCTACTAACTGTTAAATTATTATTATATCAGAATAAATAGTGTAATTTTGTCAGTATAATCTTATGTTTTCATTTGATTAACCCTTTCTGAGATGTTTTTATCACAATTCACGATGGTTACAACTGTGTTAAGGTGGTTTCAAACCGGCAGGGCGAGGCAATTACCGTCCCGTCGATCTTTGGTGTGGAAGGTCTGGATGCGAGAGGATGTACGAGTACTGAAATATTTGTTGATACAATATCAAACCGTATTGCTGCCAGAATAGAGTATTTATTACTTTGCAAAACGGATACATGAAGCTCGCACCGGCCGTCGGAGTCGCGCGCCGATCTCTCACCGTCAAGCGCTAACTCGCGCTTTCAATAATTATTATCTCCCTGTCATTCTCTTCCACGTCTCGCCTTACCTGTGTGAAACTACCTTCACATTGGTGCTACAAATGTCACGGTAGCCGAGTATGTCATTTGTGTGGGCGTCGAGCCACTCATAGCTATGATATGTTTTTTTTTAAAATAATAGGTAGATTCATATTATAACGATTCAAAAGCGCTTGTAAAAGCTTATTTGAATAAAAAACATTTTGAACTTTTGAACTTAAATAGGTTGGCAGAACAGTAATGAGACACTCCGAAAAACTCGACACATGCCCTTTTTCTAAAATTGACTGTTTTCGAACATATTCTAGTATATTGTAAAACATTCTAGACACTTTGGCTTTATGATGAGTGCTACCGCGATTTAACAATATGTATCTAATAAAAAAATAGACGTGCGAAAAATTAGAGCTCTATATCTATACGAGTATTTCCTATAACCTTAACCTATCTATTTGATGGATAAACAATTTCATGATATACCTGGTGAGGAATCGCAGCTAGACAACTTCTTCGATTCGCGGCCACCAGAGTTCTGGGCGAAAGGCATCCAAACTTTGCCCGGTCGTTGGCAAAAGGTCTTAGACCGCTCATGGAGACTACATAATTGAATGAGCTTCTTTTACGATAAAGATAATTTAATATAATATTTTTTTTTAAATCTAGTGTGCCATGATTTTCAATTATTAATAAGACATTGTTTTGATTTTTATAAATTAGGGGTGTGTGATTTTACTTAAACGATTTATCGTTGGAGTCAAAACACATTCATTCACATAAATTTTGCAACAGTATTGAAGTTTGAACGCAAATGTGAGTACACGTATGTATGTGACGTTCGGTCTGACTAGTTTTAAAAAGGAGTTCTCTTTTAGCATTGGAACCGAAAGGTTGTGTGTTCTAAAAAGTGTTTTAAATTAATGTTCAAGCTCTGGTAAGCATAAGGTACAGTAAGACCAATTTCTACTTGATTTTCGTGTTCGTCGAATTGTGTGCCTAGGTTTAGCTAGGTTTTAGACCAAATTAACTTTGTTTAAATAATCTTGTGTTAAATATTTGTGAATCGGTTTCGATCTTGAATATCGTAAACTAAGGTAATATTGTGAAGCATTTTAAAAAGAGCTACCGCTGAGTTTCTTGCCAGCTTTTCTCGGTGTGAGTGGCCTTTCCAAGCTGGTGGTAGACTCATTTAATAATTTGAATAAAAACTATGTATTTGAATTTAAACATTTAAATCGGTGTTTCTTTAAAGTAATCTTTGGTTACGTTGTGGGTAGCATTTCACTCGGTCTTTCATTGTATTATCCATAGAATTACTATGTTTATACGAGAATTCCTGATATACCTAGGCTTTATTTTATTTCAAGAAAATTAGAGATAATTGCAATAATGTGAATTAAGTCGGAATTTTTTTTTCTTTCTGTCGGAAAACGTCTTTCCTCTGCAACGGTAGTAAAAATGTTCTTAGCTATGATATGTTAGTGTGTAGGTACTAGGTACTCGACTTCGAGGTTTTGGGTTCGACTGGACCAGAGGCGAGCCCAGTAGGTATGGGCGACGCGCAAGGGAGGCACCGGCGTAAGTTCTGTTTTAGAGTTCCCGGAGCCTTTCATCACGCGCCGAGGATGGTCACCGAGGGGGTTTTAGTGGGTACAAATCACCACATAACCCGGTCTCCCCCCCTAGGAGGTCGGGTATCTTAAGAAGATTTCCCCCCCGTAAACAAAAAAAAAAAAAGGTACTAGGTACTCACATAGGTCGAAGGCGTGGAAGCTCGCGGCCCGGGCGAGCAGCAGGAGCGCTGTTAGCAAGCACGGTACCATCTCGCTGTGCTCACCTCACCATCGCCTGATGGCGATCTGAAACAAAGACATCACCATCGTCATCAGCTAATATGTTGGGACTCTGTAACTAAGTCATAAGTCATAAGTCATAAATATTTATTCAATTTACGTAGATACACTACACTTATTGACGTCCAGGTATATAAAAATATGATGGTGATAATCTGTTACGGTATCTTAAAACTAAAGCTACGAGGGTTCCAAACGCGCCCTGGTCTGAGAAGTCATAAATATTTATTCAATTTAGGTAGATACACTACACTTATTGACGTCCAGTTATATAAAAATATGATGGTGATAATCTGTTACGGTATCTTAAAACTAAAGCTACGAGGGTTCCAAACGCGCCCTGGTCTGAGAAGTCATAAATATTTATTCAATTTAGGTAGATACACTACACTTATTGACGTCCAGTTACATAAAAATATGATGGTGATAATCTGTTACGGTATCTTAAAACTAAAGCTACGAGGGTTCCAAACGCGCCCTGGTCTGAGAAGAGCCCACAACAAACTCAGCTGGGTTTTTTTTTCATTATCACCAATTCACAAATCATCTTAACTAAGGAACTATCAGAGCCATTAGAGCAAATTATTGCCAAGCTTCCTTGTCGTTTATGTAATCTTTCACATGGTAATAGGATTTTTCAATGAGTTTACGTTTTACATTAACTTTGAACTTATTCAGAGACATCCTCAACATCTAAATTAACCATCTTATATGTACACATATCAGGTCGCTCACGGGCCTTCCACTTACTACTGCACTAGCTGATGCCCGCGACTTCATCCGCGTGGTTTAAGTTTTTTTGATTCCCGCGGGAACTCCTTAATTTTCCATTCTAGAAGTGTCACTATCGTGACACATGCACGTCATTTTTGTATAGGGAAGAGACACCCTTTTAATTAATATTAAAACTAAATATGAATGCAGATCAATTTGACATTGAAGTGTTTATTGAGGAAGTTCAAAATCACCCTGCAATATAGGATAGTAGTTCTGAAAGTTATTCTAGTCGCATTCATAAGAAAAAGGCGTGGGAATTTTTATGCAACAAATGTATTGAAAATTGATCTTGATATGATAAATTATTTTTTAATCTTTTCTTTTTCTTTTTAACAAAATTAACAAGAATCGGAAGCCATTGCGTAACTGACGAACAACACTAGAATTTACTGAAGCATTACTGACGCGCGTCTACTGCGACACAGGCGCACCACTGCAGCGCTTCTTTTTAGTAGCGCGACTGCAGTGCTTCCTCACGCCTCTAATTTGAAGGCGCCCTAAGATGTTAGCGGGCTTAAACCTGTTAGTGGCATGACACTTGACAGTTAAATTAAACCTATACCCCTTATCGGTTTCTACACGGCATCGTACCGGAACGCTTGGCGGCACGTCTTTGCCGGAAGGGTGGCACCGCCTGCCCGCCTCCTCCGGAAAATCTCTTGTAGCAATCATGTTCAGGAGATGTTGACTCAACAATGCAGCACTTGTAAAGCGGACATGCTCCGGTGTCGGAGTGAAACTTACGTTGAGACGTGAGAGAGCGTGTATATAAGCGGAGTTTGTCTGTTTAAGCGGATTATAGCGAACTAGATGATGCCCGCGACTTCGTCCGCATGGATTAAGTATTTTCAATTCCCGCAATTAATTTTCCGGGATAAAAAATAGCCTATGTCCTTCCCTGGGATACAAACTATCTCCGTACCTTTGACAATGTTATGGATAACTCTCTGGCATTACTGGTGTTGTTATATTATGTGCGTTTTTCATAATCATAATAGTTTATTTGCTGGATTGCAGGTAGAAACATTACAGGTCTTAATTACAGCTTTTTAACATCTACAATCTGCCATACGATGGGCATGCAAAATTTAAACACTTGTATTTTTTTTTTGTGTTGTTTTATTTTTTTTAAACACTTGTACGTCTTAGCGGTGAAGGAACTCATCGTGAGGAAACCAATATGCTTGAGATTTCTGAATAATGTTCTTGAGTGAAGCCTGCTTATCCGTACTTGATCTGTGGTGGACATGGCCTAACCTTTTTTAAGTAATTCACCGTTGAAATGATTAATTTGTTTTTTAATTTTAAGTAAATCATTATTATTACGGAACCCTACAAAATGGTTTTAATAAAATACATCGCTCTTGCATTAAACGCTCTGACAGAAAACGAGATCTTATTTATTCGCTTGGGAAACGAGGCGTCCGTATTTTCCAACAATATTCCCGTTGCTTAAAAAGCAAAAGAGGGAAAATGTATTTATTGAATGCACTTCAATGAGGGGATACTCTTCACCTGCCGCTTATAATCTAGATTCGAGACATTCATGTTGATAAAGAAAATAAGTTGACAAGATTGCCGGCCAAGGAAAAATGTTTGTTGGAAATTATTTTTCATCGGACAAAAATTACATTTCAAGTTTATAAGTAAATAATGTTTTTTATTCAATAAAACTTTACAAGTGCTTTTGTGTAGTCGAATGAATCTACCACTGAATCGGAACTCCGTTCCTATCGAGAAGAACCACCAAGTAACTCCTTTAACCACTAGACCATAAACAGCAGGTGTGCTTTTAATAATTTAACCCACCACCACAGCCCATTAATGTCCCACTGTTGGGCGCAGGCCTCCACTCTCATAGGAGAGAGGGAATTAGAGCTTAGACCCACCACGCTGCTCCAATGCGGGTTGGCGGGCTTTAGCGACTATTATCATGTTACTGATAATAACCGGGACCGACGGCTTAACGTGCTCTCCAAGGCACGGGGGTGAATCACCGCCAACTTCCTAACTCCGGGCTAGTACTGAGAATTTCTAGTCAGAAAAACCCAATAGGTACTCAATTATGGCCCGACCCGGGACTCGAACCCTCGTCGGCTGCAGTCGAACATACCAACCACTAGACCAACGAAGCAGGAGGAGGACCTTTAATAATTTAAAGGTTTCCGTAATTGTAAAGGTTCGCACCCTTTGTGTATGGAACCCTTAAAATTACGGGACTCTGTTACTAAGCCTACGCTGTCCGTCCGTCTGTCTGTATGTCTTTCGGGCTTGTATCACATGAACCGCAATTGATTCGTCCAAGACCACAATAAGTCGACATTGAAATTTTCACAGAATGTGTATTTCTAAAGCCGCTATATGAACAAATAATAAAAATATATTCTAACTAGAGGATGCTCGCGACTTCGTTCGCGTGGCATAGTTTTTTTTAATTCCCACAGGCATCCCTAAATTTTCCAGGATCCTATATCACTCTCCAGGTCCTCAACTATACCCATGCAAAAAATCACGTTTATCCGTTGCACTGTTGCGGCGTGATTGAAGGACAAACTCTCTATTTAATTATAGAATTTTTCATCCCCTATTTCACCCCTTTGGAGGTCGAATTTTCAAAAATGGTGAAACACGTACTTCTGCATATCTAACTTAAAGCCCAAATGCTAAGTTTCATGGCTATAACTTGAGAAATGAAGGACTTTCATACATACTTTCAACCCCTATTTTACCCCTTTGGGAGTAGAATTTTCAAAAACTGTGAAACACGTATTTCTTATTTTTTTACCGGTAGTTTGTATACCAAGTTTCATGGATATAACTTGAGAAATGACGGACTTTCATACAAACTTTCAACCCCTATTTCACCCCTTTATGATTGGAATTTTAAAAAATCCTTCCTTAGTGAGCGCCTACGTCACAAATGGAACCTACTGTCAAAATTTCAAGTTTCTAGCCCCAGCGGTTTAAGCTGTGCGTTGATATATAAGTCAGTCAGTCAGGACTTTGAATTTTATATATTATTCTAATTACTTATTATATGTATTTACTTATTATAAATGCGAAAGTTTGTATGGATGGATGTTTGTTACTGTAAACAAATGTAAATTCGAAAAATGAACGGTTCCCGTGGGGTACATAATACATTTGATAATGCTTTTCACAGAGCATGAGATCGACATGATTTTTGTATAGTGGGGTCACAGAATGACACAGGCTACTTTTTATCCCGGAAAAATGCACGGTTCCTATGGGATACTATAACAATTGTATCCTACAGGAACCGTGTATTTAAAAAGCGTTTCGTAAAAGTTCGCGAAATAGAGTTTTAGGGCATTTTCCTCAAGAAGGCTTGACCAATTTACAACTCTACATCGAGCTTTTGTTAACAAACGACGTGGAATTGAGTGGGGGCTCTCTGAACTTCTGAAGTACTTGAAGACTTAGATTACGCCGACGACCTGTGCCTATTAAGCCATAGGCAAATATTAGTATGGAGGAAATCGAGCAGTTTGACGAAATCTCGTAGCATGAGATTTCGTTACAATTATAACTCGAGAAATCATCAATAATCTACAACGGTCGGCCGCCATCTTTGTGACGTCACAGTTGGAACCGTCTTTAACCTATTGGAGGCCCTGGGCATATTAAGATAATATGGCCCGTATGAAAAGGCATATATGCCTGTTTTAACAAAATAGTCCGTCTATTTTGTTAAAACGTGAATAAAGAGTAGATAAACAATATTCTAGATTGATTCATCTGTTACTTAAAACGGTTACTTTAAAAAAAATTCAAAATCAATTTAAAATCTGATTAACAATCAACAAATCAATAGTAATATTGAAGTATATTTTGAACGTAATATAAGTGTATAGTTATCGTTAGTGAATATCGGTTATCAATCGGTTGGTGATCTGGCAGTAACTATAGGGGGCCCCATACATCGCGGGGCCTGGGCACTCGCCCAGAGTGCTCAGTGGGAAAGAGGGGCCTGGTCACAGTTAAGCGTGTGCACGCTTCCGCGTTCTACGACCGACAGTTTCGTGTCCTAAAGACCATCCCCCCGATTATGTAAGAATTGTCGATCAAATCGTAAAAGTTCGGCGTCAAAGTAAAATAAACCATAGCAGCATTGAATTAGAGCTCAATTTCGTGTACCCATTCTTATACGTTTAGGTATGTACGATACCCTAAACGTATGAGAATGGATACTGAATAATCGGGGGGCATGACGAACACATACATACCAGTTGTAGGTATATAGAAGAGAGTGCTACGAGAATCGTGAAGGAGGCGACTTTTTGAAAATTTGCCTATAGACTATATACATGCAAACAAAGCTGGATGATCTACAAAGAGAAGCTCTACGAGCAGGGTTACATATCAACATCCGTCCGTCTACTATCAGCATCGGCACTGAAGATGTAGAGCGCGTGCATCGTTTTACTTATCTTGGGAGCATCGTGTCAGAGACAGGGGGTACCGAAGAGGACACAAGGACATGTTTGTTACTCAATAACAAACTCACGGCTGGGCGGCTGAACGGATCTGGAGGAAATTTGGCATCTATATCTATAGTACTTTTTATCTCGGATAATTAAAGAGTTCCCGCTTGAACCAAAAAACCCCCAACCCACGCGAACGAAGTCGCGGGCATCCTAATATTCCTGCATCTTGGTGATTTTGAATTAGAGCATATATTCGGCAACCTAGAAGCCTCCAAGCCAAGTACCATATACTTAGCTACGGGGCAGAGTTGAATCCACTTCACAAGTGAAGAGATTTTCTGTGTGTCGGTTTGAAGCAGTTCCGAGTTACCGGACGGTCGAATAGCTAGTCACTAACCTAATAGGCTTTTGATTACGCGGACTCTTGTCGTTTGCAAACTGCCTGGCTCAATTTATATGCACTCTTAGAGTTCGTCCACACTGCGAAAAACATTCCCGCGATGTTTTACCATTTAAAATATGCTATGCCTGGTTAAAAATCTACTGTTTACTAAGCTATTACACTGATCGCGAGCAATTTACTCTTATCCGTTGAGGAGTTCCATTATCTATCTTCGAAGATATTCATCAGATCTTCACCAAATTTATATGGGACTACTTCGAAAGTATACCCTTTCAAACAAAAAAAGAATTTTCCAAATCGGTCCAGGCGTTTTCGAGTAATCGGGGAACATAGATTAAAAAAAAAGATTCCGACGAATTGAGAACCTTCTCCTTTTTTTGAAGTCTGTTAAAAATGGTTATCAGATGCAAATCGCCTGAGACGTATTTTTGGTCATAGCTCCGAGGATTTTGGGAGGATCGAGATAGGAATAGGACCAAGAGTTGAGGAATTTATCGAGACACGTGTGAGCGTTTGAATTTTGAATATCAACTGGAAACTTTTTTTGGAATTTTGAAAAATGTAAAAATGTCGGGTTTTTGGGTGTTTGGTTACTAAATTATAAATATTTCGGGAAAAAACCGACTTAAGAAATTATTAAAAAAAGGGTCGTAGTTTAGCTACAAAATGGCGAACAAATTTTGAAAATCGGTTAATAATTGTGACCTGTAGTGGTCCCTTTAGATTTGGAATTGTAGAAAAACGGGTATTTCCGTATATAAAAAGTGATGTAGCTTCTATGATTATTGACGGATCGTCATGGTTATGGTGTTAAAAGATGGACTGCGAAATCTGTGATTTTTTTTCGCATATGGAGGTATGCCCACGTGCGAATAAAATTCGCGCGAAATCCGAACTCCGTACGCGAAAGCGCGAATGTTTTTCGCAGTGCGGACGTACTACGTAGCCTAAGGGCTTAAGTCGATCTGTGGTTTGGCCTAGGTGAAGGCGCACATATGAACATTGACTCTACTGGTTGAAAAACTTAGATCCGGAAGGTAATTTAGATAGGTAGTTTAGAAGGTAATTTCTTCTCAGTAGAACCTGCTTTCCAAACCGGCGGTAGAGTCAAAACATGACGTAACATAAGATACACCGGTATGTTCTACGTGTTATAAATAAATTGAGTATATTGAGTATTGAGTAATTGGATGGGTGACGATGTCTATAAAGACAAGCTGTGGATGCGCATTTGACTCATTTAGATACTAGAAGACTGTGACAAGCTACATAAGTACTAGACTGTTTACATTTGCGTAAGTTACTTACGCGAGTAAAGCTTACAAAGTTTATTGCGGTCTAAGGCCACGATTAAATTAAATGTAATCGCCGCATAATTAATTTGACCAAAAGTCAGACTTAGTCGGAGTCTGAAATTGTCTACTAAATATGTGTATAACGCACAGCTCAAACCACTGGACGGATCGGGCTCTTTATACTATGAGAGATAGCGGTACTTTTGGTAATTATCGCTAGGAAGCCATCCACTAAATACTTAGGACTGAATCAGCCTTCCTAGCGATAGTTACCAAAAGTACAGCTATCTCTTAGTCTATTAGCATACAAATAACTATTACGACGTAGACGTCCGCTAAGAAAAGATTTTTGAAAATTCAATCCCTAAGGGGGTAAAATAGGGGTTTTAAATTTGTGTAATCCACGCGGACGAAGTTGCGGGCAAAAGCTAGTCGATCTATAGCTAGTAACTATAACTACCTAATTTTGAGAAATGTCTAGACAGTTCATGATCTTAGTTTCAACTTTCAGACCTACATATCTTCAGTATCAACCGTATCAAACGTTCCGGTGGCTTTCAATTTCTTTTACAGCATGAAATCACTTTTCAGCGGAATCTTTCTCCGGCCAGCAGACAAATTACCACCTTTGTCACTTTCCAATTTCCTTATTCAGTGAAGTAATGAAAAGGGGGATTTCATTCGTGGAACACTTTTTCATTTGTGTATTAAAAGTTGTAATTCTATTGTGCGCTTGAAACTGGACCGATGCCGATGTGCAATCGAGTGCACTTCGCAGTTCGCCGACTGGGCGGTGGTTTCATTTAAATTACGTTTTGTTTTAATACGTGTGGCAAATTCAGTTGCACACAAACTAAACAAAACTAAGTTCTTATTTCCATAGGGAGTTGTTAGTTTAGTTTAGAGATGTGTGTAGAAGGCTAGGCCCACACTGCGGAAAAAAACCTCACCATTTTTTTCCGCAATTCTGTAACACTGCAAATCATATGGTAGGTATGGAAATTTCACGCGGTGCGGTAAGAATTATCTTCGCGCGAATATTTTGTAGATTATCGAGGAGTTGTACGACGCTCACCGCATTCGCAGTGCGTGGTAGGTGAAATCCGTAC
This sequence comes from Erebia ligea, assembly GCA_917051295.2. Lineage (NCBI taxonomy): Eukaryota > Metazoa > Arthropoda > Insecta > Lepidoptera > Nymphalidae > Erebia > Erebia ligea. Next base: position 237,246 of record OU785222.1, on the reverse strand, counting down.
TATCGTACGGATTTCACCTACCACGCGAGAATAAAAATCGCGCGGACGTTGTTTTTTCAGTGCGGGCCTAGCCGTAGCCACATTGAGTAACAATAGATATAAATGCTTGACCACACTCATCCATTCATGAATCATCAACCATTGGCGGGCCGGCCGGTGCGGGGTGTCGAAAACTCTTTTTAGGGATCGGCTGAAAATCAGCGATGCCGATGCGCTGAGCCGATGCCGTTTTTGGAATTATTTTTATGTCAGTCTAGTTCTTAAGTTTTTTTACTAGTAATTTTTTTTTGTATCTTCCTTGTGTCTTACCAAAAACACAAGGAAGATACAAAAAAAATTAAAAAAAAGGAAGCTTCCTTGTGTCTTAATTCCAAATAAAGATTTTATTTATTTATTTATCATACATTTTTGCCGACCGCAAATTTTTGGCGCAATGGCGAGTGATGTGCGCTTATAGTTAAGTGAATAGTCCCGGCTTCGAACCCGGTAATTTCTAAATTTTATCTGATTTGGTCTGGTGGGAGGTTTACCATCTTACCGGGGAAGACATGCCGTGAAAAGATTAAATAGTATTCCGGTAAGATGCGCGAATAATTTGTAGTTAGAACTTTTATCAAGCAACCATTTTATCGTGCAAGTTTTACACATTCGCCAAAATAGCTACATACCAAAGAAAACTACTTAAAGGTATTCGCACATTAAAAAGAATTGGCATCGACTCTACTCCGACTCAATTCACAGTAAGGTAAAAGCACTAATGGCACTAATGACAGTGAACTAAAGGATGACACTTTCGAACAATCGTATCAAAAGATGAATTGAACTAAAAGGTACCTACCTAGGTTTATCTACTTTTTATATACTCGTACAATAATATTTTGATGGTTGAAATGAACTATGGAAGGGATTGAACACCTACGTGATTACGTTAAGGAGGTTGAGTATTTGGAGGTTACTTTTTTCAGAAAGGCTTAAGATAAGTAAATATACCTACAACTTTTTGCTATTTTTATTGTATGTGATAAGTATCCATACTAATATTATAAATGCGAAAGTGTGTCAGCTGTCTGTCAGTTCGTCTGTCTGTCTGTCTGCTACGCTTTCACGGCCCATCTGTTCAACCGATTTTGATGAAATTTGGTATGGGGATAATTTGTATCCCGGGGAAGGACATAAGCTACTTTTTATCCCGGAAAATTAAACAGTTCCCGCGGGAATCAAAAAATCCACGCTAACCAAAATCCACGCTAACGAAGTCGCGGGCATCATCTTGTTAAACAATAATAATATTTTGATGGTAGAAATCAAATCCTTCCTATCCTAAATCCGTAATGCTTAATTTATTTTTTTTAATAAGTAGTAATTAATTTTTTTTTTGACGTAAGTTACGCTGTAGTTATAAAGTTATTAGTTTTTAATTAGTACATACTAACCCTAATAATATGCATGCCATGTCCACATGTAGAAGACGCAATTATTAATACCTCAGTGAATTTTGTTGAATTTTTTAATGTTGATTTTATATTGCAGTCGGTTTTGTGGAATAATATTTTTAAAAAAACTATGGAAGGTATTGAAACTCTGCATGATTAAGTTAAGGAGGTTGAGTTTTTGGAGGTTACTTTTTTCAGAAAGGGTTTTTAAGTAAATATTTGAAGTGGAACTTTTTTAGAATCTTGTGCTTTGAAAATTCGATGAAACTGATGTTGTCGCCACGGTACAAGTGGCGGACGAAAGTACTCGTAAATAATACAAAGCGATCCATTTTTATTATTTTCTGTTTGTTTGTTTAAATGTAGCTGTAGAAAGTCCGATTTGTAATTGCTTTTTATGCATCATTTTAATCCGCCTCTGGTTGATAAAATGAGAAACGAAACGAAAAAGCGACACCAAAAAGAAACAAACAAATTCATAATAGGATTTAGCCTGTGAGAGAATGAGGTAGAATACAAGTTACATTTATCTCATTATCTCGCAGGCTACTTTTCTGAAGTTTCACTTCTGCCGTGTGTGAATTGCACACACACACTTTTTTTTGGGTGGTAAAAAGGACGGATGAAAGAAAAGTACCTACACGCGACTGAAATGCGAATGTTGAGATGGATGTGTGGTGTGATTAGAATAGAGAAGATTAGGAATGAATATATAAGGGGAAGTTTTAAAGTAAAGAGAGGATGAAAAGATGAGAAGTAATAGGCTGGCATGGTATGGTCATGTAATGCGGAGGGAAGAAAGGCATATTACGAGAAGAATGATAGATAAGGCATGTGGAAGGAAAAAAGAGTAGAGGGAGACCAAGGAAAAGATGAATGGATTGTGTGAAAGAGGATATGCCTATAAAAGGGGTGAATAAAAGGTTGTTGGATAACAAAAGTGAGTGGAAGAAGAAAACATGTTGTGCCGACCACCCCCCATATGTGGGAAAAGGACAAGAAGAAGAGAAGAACAACTTGAGGTTGGGATCTCGGCAGAAGCACGATCTTTAATACGACAAAAGAGAGAGAAAGTACTTAATTGCCGTCATAACTATTCGTAAAGCGAGCACTTAATATCCTTGGTTTTTAACCGACTTCCAAAAAAGGAGGAGGTTCTCAATTCGGCGCGTATGTTTTTTTTTTTTTTTTTTTTTTTTAATGTATGTCGGTGCATATCTCCGTGGTTTCTTAACCGATTTGAAAAATTTTTTTTTCATTGGTTAGAGGAAGCTTCCGAGGTGGTCCCATAAAAAACTCTGACTCCAAATCCTCAATCCTGATGCTGTAGGTGTACCATACTACATGATTCCTCAAAACTAGGGAGTTAGGAAATTTCGATGGTGAATTCATATAGTAGGTATCAAGTCACGTGTATACGATTCAACTCTGAGTCCCAACTCCTCAACCCTGATGTTTCAGGGTACAGAACTCCTGAAAAATAGCGATTTAGGATTTTTTATGTTGAATTCATATTGTAGGTGTCAAGCAACGACTTCATACTTAAGCCCAAGTCCCAACTCCTCAACTCTGATGCTGCAGGGTACTGCACTCCTAAGCCGTACACTAAAAAGTTAAAAATAAAAATTCTTTCCAAAAAACCGACTTCCAAAGCCACTGTAAAGTAAAAAATAATTTTGATTTCTACACACTATGTTGAAGTCGGGCGAGTATAACAAAGATAGGCAAAGTGACGCGTCAGGCTCGCCCGACTTCAACATAGTGTGTAGAAATCAAAATTATTTTTTACTTTACAGTGGCTTTGGAAGTCGGTTTTTTGGAAAGAATTTTTTAATATAAAAAATCCCACTTCATACAATCATTCCCATACCATTCCTCACCTTAGCGTTGTATGAATAAATAAATCCGATAGACAACTAGATAGACATGCGAAAAATACACCTGTACCTAAAATTACTTGTTGATGCTTCCATTTGCGATTTATGTAAGCACTAGATGTTGCCCGCGACTTCGTCCGCGTGAATTAAGGTATTATTGATTCCCGCGAGAACTCTTAAATTTTCCGGGATAAAAAGTAGCCTGTAGTAGTAGTAGACGGACACACTTTCGTATTTATTTAAAAAAAAATAGCCTTTCCTAGTTGCTACAAAAAATGATATTTATTTTTACAAAAAAACAAACACCGTCTCCCACCAGGCAAGAGCAGGGAAAATTCAGAAATTATACTCTCAAATTGGCCCTGCCAGGGATCGAACCCGGGACCTCCGCACTTTAAGACAGCAGCGCTCAACACTGCGTCAGGGAAGTCGTCAATAGCCTTCCGGGACGTGCACGACGATCGGCGGTCTCGAATCTCCACAAGCAGGAGATTATAATATAACCAACTCGGAAGAACAATACAATAGGGATGATGACAACACAATCAAATCAGCATTATTAGACTTAGAAACGCGCTTCTAATACGGAAGTTTGTATGAAATACATAGCTGGGACGGCATTAAATTTCAATGCAATTTTTTTTTCATTAATCTATAGTTTAAAATGGTTATCAAACTTACTAACCGAGGACGTGAATTTTAGGTATTTTTAGGAAGATATTTAATAATCAGTAAGAAATTTTGCCTGGAAGAGATCGCTATTTAAGCGATAGTATAGATTAGGCCACCTGTTGTGCCATGTCCATTATATTATTATGTTTGTTGTATTTATTTTTTTAGGTGTATAATTATAGGTGTTAGGTGTATATCTTACTTTTTACTTTAAATAAATTTTTTTGACACACGCGTCAGTCCTATTACAGTCAGTTCCATAGACATAGAATTTTTTCGCTAGTACATTCTAAGCCTATGGTCAATTGACAGACCAACACTTAAGTATGTCAAACAGTTATTCGATGAGCACAGATTAATTTTGGTAATGGACATAATTTATTGAAGTTATGCAATGCAATGTTCACTTTGAGACATTAAAGTCACGATTTCTTATCATCAATTTAATTTTATGTGCCAAAATGGGGACAACTGTTGGTCTGTCTTCGAATATTTTATTGATTTATTATATAATATTTACAATATCGGGTCACAAATTGATAGAGCGCACATTCGTTATCTTTGACGTCCTAAGTAGCGCAGTGATGAATTCGAAAGTAGGAAATATCGGGTTCGATTTCCGGATGGTTAAATTTGGGGATTTAAGATTTTTTTAATTATCTACAGTTTAGTCTCTGTGTTCTAATTCGAAATTAGAAGATCACTTGCACTTGTAAAAGTTTATTTAAATAAAAAACATTTTAATTTAGAATTTAGAATTTTTTTGATCCTTAGAAGAACTAGCGGAATCGGTCGACATCGACGACGATTAATCGGCTCAGGGTCTGATCTGGTGGGAAAATTCGGTTCTGGCTAGTTGGCAAACTTCCGATAAAGACTTAACTCCAGTTATCCGTTCTGGTAAAACGCCGCTTAGAAACCGATCAAGTGTACTACGGGTTTAGTCAAAATATTCCAAATCACAAGCTAAGATTTAACTAGTTAGATCACTTACCAACAGGTTAAAGTAAACTCTCAGCCACTAGTTAAGTTATCAGATAAATGTTAACTTTTAAGTGTTATAGTTTATTTAAAGTATATGTTTAAAACACTAATACGAGTATAACTAATGCAGAAGATGAAACAGCGAACGTGCGTATTTTAGTGAATTTATGCAGTTAGTAATAAATCCTAAAATATGATTTGCCACTTGTAGCACACGACCTCTCCCGAGGGTTGTGCTGAAAACACTGAGAGTCTGGAGTGAACGATATTATAACATCACCTGTACCTACAACGAGGAAGCTCCTGGAACTGTGTAACAAACTTTGATTCCGCGAACTCAGTAGGTAAATTGTTGAAAATGAAAATGAAAATGTAAATGATTTATTTCATGTAGGACAACTTGTGCCACTTATGATAAGTCGTAAGAATCTACCACCGGTTCGGAAAGCTGCTCTACTGAGAAGAACCGGCAAGAAACTTACTTATGTACTGTATGAAATTAAATTACTTATTTATTTCACGTAGGACACCTTGTGCCACTTATGATTAAGTCGTAAGAATCTACCAAACAATGGAAACTCTTGAGTACGTATGGAGAACGTTTCACGACCTCCGTGGCGCAGTTTTGAGCGCTGTTGCCTTAAAGTGCGGAGATTCCGGGTTCGATCCCCGGCAGGGTCAATTTGTGAATTTATGATTTCTGAATTGTCCCTGGTCTGGCCTGGTGGGAGACTTCGGCCGTGGCTAGTTACCACCAAAGTTGGCGCTTGGCGGCAAAGACCTTCCGCCAAGCGATTTAGCGTTCCAGTACGATGCCGTGTAGAAACCGAAGAGATATGGGTTTAATATAGCTGCCATTCCCTAACAGGTTAGTCCGCTACCATCTTAGACTGCATCATCACTTACCATCGGGAGAGATCGCAGACAAGGGCTAACTTTTACTGGATTAAAAAAAAAGAATATTTTACTTACTAGGACAGTTAGAAATATATGTTCTTTTTTTCCTACCAGTCACCCGACGGAGACGTCTAGACAAAGAAACGCTGCGGAGTGACGGGGGCGAAACGGGAGGGGGTCTCCAAGCTGACAGACTTTTCAATACACATTCTAACACAAAAATAGTATGCAGCTTGGTGGTGTATCAAAGTTTAGTTACTAGCGAAGCCTCTACAATTTATATAAGCGTCGATCCTCTGTAAGGATATAATATAACTATAGGTACTTAAGCTACGCTGGTACTTTTAAGAAAATAAGGCGGACAAAAGTAGGTAGTTACTTAAGTACTACATTTTTTTGGTTATTAGCTTCGAGTTTAGTATGCCCCAGTGGTGACGGTTTCCAGAAAATAAACAATCTACTTTCAGCTTTCATTAGACAGACTTAGGTGATTATGTTAGCACTAGATGTACCTGCGACTTGGTCTACGTAGATATAGGTTTATTAAGAAATAGATGATGCTCGCGACATCGTCTGCATGGACTAAGGATTTTTGATTCCCGCGGGAACTCCTTAATTTTTTTTTAATAAGTAGCCTGTGTCCAGGATTAGTGATGCAACAGACCTCTGCTTCTGCTTCCGCAACTGCGGAAGTTCTGCACGTTTTTCGACATGCGTTTCTGCTTCTGATTCCGCAACTTTTATAACGGAAATCGGAACTTTTCGAAGGTTTAGGGGGGCGAGCTTGGCGGTACAGCACGTGCGGGAGGGTTATTCCAGCCAACCACAAGCGAGCCAGGCACGCGTTTGCGGCACTTGTCGCAACGCGTTTGTTTACATCATAAGGGAAACTTCTTTAGAATCGTTGTGATTTGAAATTTTATGAATCAAAAAAGCGATACTGAAAAGAAACAAACATATTCATAGCAGGATTAAGCTTGCGAGAGAATGAGATAGAATACAAGTTATATTGGTCTCATTCTCTCGCAGGATTGAGCCTGCAAGAGAGTGAGATAGAATACAAGTTAGATTTATCTTATCATTCTCTCGTAGGCTACTTTTCTAAAGTTTCACTTCTGCTGTGAGTGAATTGCACACACACATTTTTTTTTTTTGAAAACACACAGTTAATATTATAACATACAATAGGTAATACAGATATAATATGCCGTTTTCCGGCCATAGGTTTTAAAAGCTATCTCTGCACCAAATATCGGTCCATTCCCATTGACCATTCGTCAATATCGGTTCAACGGATGGGTCGTAAAAAGGTTACCTAGACAGACTGGACACACTTTCGTATTAGCACTTAGCAGGTATAGATAATGCCCACGACTTTGTCGGCGTGGGTTTATTTAGGGTTCCGTATCTCAAAAGGAATCCTTATAGGATCACTTTATTGTCTGTCTGTCAACCCCCTTTTCCACGGGAACACGTGGAGGTATCAAGTTGAAATTAATATTAAATACTTAAATCTACGGTCCCTCGGAGCTGTAAAAAATCAAGCTTCTAAGTCAACGCAATCATAAGATACGGCTGTTTATGTCGCATATTTTGCATATTTTGACACTCGCCAATAAATCCAAACCTTATAGGGTACTTCCCATTGACCTAGAATCATGAAATTTGGGAAGAAGCCAGGTCTCACAGCACAAGTGTAGGAGAAAGTACGAAAATCGTTAATTAGGGCTCCATACCCGTAGGGTATCGAATTGTTTGTCAGGCGCTATTTCACAGCTGATTACAGGTACATATTTATATTTACTAAAATAATTTATATTGTTTGGTGGTACGGAACCCTTTGTGCGGAAGTCTGACTCGCATTTGACCGGTTTTTTTTATCCGTGCGACCTCTTTTGTTTTTTTTCTAGGAAAAAATTTGCATATGATGTCCGTGATATCTCTATATTAGACAGAATCTATTAAACAGATATGGGCCGTGAAAAGGTTACAGACGGAGCTGGGACTAACATACAGACAGACACACTTTATGCATTAATAATATTACTTAGTAGGGAATCATGGATGGATATTTTATACTAGATGATGACCGCAACTTCGTCCGCGTGGATTTCTTAATTCAGGGGGAACTCCTTAATTTTTCGGGATAAAAAGTAGCCTATGTCACTGTCCAGGGTCCTCCTCAACTATACCCATGCCAAAAACCACGTCGATCCGTTGCTCCGTTGCGGTGTGATTGAAGGATTTAAAACCAACAAATAAACACACTTTCGCATTTATAATATTTATAAGTATATTATTTATTGTTGTAGTACCGGTATCTTTGACAAACGTTTAAAAATGTTTACTTTGGCCGTGAGCTTTCTTGCCGACGTCATCACACAAAATCTTTCATCCCCTATTGTTACCCCTTTAGGGTAAAATTTTTACAAACTTTGAACGTCGTATTTATTTATATATCTAATCAAAAGCCTAAAAAATAAGTTTCATGCTTCTAGCTTTAAAAATGACGTAATTTCCATACAAACTTTCATCCCCTATTTCAACCCCTTACAGCCCTTTTTTTCGCAATAAAAAGTAACATATGTCCTTTCTCAGGCTCTAGACTATCTCTGTACCAAATTTAATTTAAATTGGTTCAGCAGTTTGCGTAACATACAGACAGACTGAGTTGCTTTCGCATTTATAATATTTGTATGGATTACTTTATTCCACTTACTACAAGTTATCTCTTGACTGCGATCTCATATGGATGGTAAGTGACGATGCAGTCTAAGATGGTAGCGGGCTAACATGTTATAGTTAGGGGTATGGCAGTAATAACCCATAGTCGGTTTCTAAACGGCATCGCAACGGAACGCTAAACCGCTTGGCAGTATGTATTTGCCGGTAGGGTGGTAACTAGCAACGGCCGAAGCCTTCCACTAGGCTAGACCAGATAAAAATTCAGAAATTATAAATTCCCGAATAGACCCTGCCGGTGATCGAACCCGTAAGTCCACAGCGCTTACTGCTGCGCTAGGGAAGTCGTCAAACGACCGAATTAGGTACAGACTACAGAGGCAACTTTTTTACGAGCTTTAAAGTATATAATTTGCAAAGTTTGTTTTGGTTTGTCAACGTCAAGTCAGGGTTTGCTGAAAAGATTACGAAGAATAAAAATACGTCACACTAAATTCAATATGGCGGACGGAAAAAGCTTGTTTTAAGTAAATGTTTTTTAATTATCTATGACTTAAGCGCATAATATTTTCACAGTGTAAAGGAGGATATAGTATGGGAGTTATTTTTAATATTATTGAAGGCTCTCTGACAATTGAAATTATAGTTATGAGCCATATAGTGATGCATTGGTGCAACAGAATAAATTTTATATCATTTTAACTCTGTATGCTCTGTACTCTAAAAACTCTTACTGTATGGCAATATCCTTATTTAATAAGTTACCGGAATGCTATAGAAAGCTACCAATAGCAAAGTTTAAAAGAGTGATTTTCACAATTCTCAACAAAAAAAACTACTTACTTACTATCATCCATCCATCCATCCATCAGCCTGTATGCATCCACTGCTGGACATAGATCTTTTCGAGAGTTTATTTATTTTATTTAAGTATATTTATTTTATTTATTTTATTATTTTATTAATTTATTTATTTTTTACTTAAGTACTATAGTGTTAGCGAATATATCGGAGACAGCGAAATTCCTATGACTATGCATTTTTGATATGTAATCTGTGTACATGTACTTCGCGTACGCGACTTCGTTCACGTGGCATAAGTTTTTTTAGTTCCCACAGGCACTCCTTAATTTTCCGGGATAAAAAGTAACCTATATCACTCTTCAACTATACCCATGCAAAAAATCACGTTGTACCGTTGCTCTGTCGCGGCGTGATTGAAGGACAAACTCTCTATTTAACGTCCTTGGGGATGAAATTTTCAAAAACTGTGTAACACGATTTTCTTTATACCAACTTAATGCCTACGTTACAAAAGGAACCTACTGTCAAAATTTCAAGTTTCTAACCCCAGCGGTTTAGGCTGTGCGTTGATTAGTTAACGATTTATATATCTACATATTATTGTTATTAAAGAGAAAAGTTGTCTTTTTCCTAATAAGTTAGTGCTGTTTGGTAGATTTATAATATAATAAAATTATCCATAATACTTAATTGTAAAATTGAATAAGTCAATACAGTTCCATTAATATATCATGCCAATATTGAATAATATTTAAATTGTTTGACATTACAGTAGCTAAGTAACTTTTATTATGTTATTATAACTTAAGTACTAAGTACTTAAGTACTTAACTGATAATTTTAACTTGGACCAATATTTAATTAAATTTCTTTTATACCAGACACATTTTGTATTAAAATTTTATATTATTTAATACTTATTATATTGTAAAGTCATTCTAAATAATTTTAAATTTAGTGTACCTAAGTACTTAACTTAATATAATTTTTGCACACTGTCTCAGACAGTAAATTGTGTTCGGGAAGTTTCTACTTATATGGCTGTTATTACCCACAATTTTGCATAATAAATGTTTTAAGAGTTATTATCATACTAGCTGATGCCCACGACTTCGTCCACATGGATTAAGGTTTTTTGGTTCTAGCAGAAACCCCTTAGTTTTCCGGGATAAAAAGTAGCAAATGTGTTATTCCAGACTATAATCTATCTCTGTGCCAAATTTCATCCAGATCAGTTCAGCCGTTCAGGCGTGATTGAGTAACAAACATCCATCCAAACTTTCGCATTTATAATATTTACTAGCTGATGCCCGCGACTTCGTCCGCGTGGATTGAGGTTTTTCGGTTCCCGCGGGAACTCTTTAATTTTCCGGGATAAAAAGTAGCCTATGTGCTATTCCAAACTATACTCTATCTCTGTGCCAAATTTCATCCAGATCCGTTCAGCCGTTGGAGCGTGATTGAGTAACAAACATCCATACATCCATACATCCATCCAAACTTTCGCATTTATAATATTTATTTGATTCGACGTTAAATGCATTCAAACTTAAAATTCGTAAATATAACCTATGCAGTATCTGAGCCTTTAAAATTATCCATCCATAAAAAGTATGAACGAGTATTTTTTCGAGTGTTTTACAATAGCTTCCAATCATACTAGTAAACGTGACTCTGTGTAATGCTCTACTATTTTAATCATATCTCGTGAATAATGTAAATAAGATGAACGTCAGGGTAAAGTAAATAAACGCATTAAATCCGTCAGCGACCGAAGCATACTCGAGCTAGAGGGGCCCTTCATAGCCCTTAGTGTAATTTATTTATGTTTGACCAAGTGCAGACCGAAACAAAGGGAAAACAACTCGATCCCATACATCTTTCGGCACCCTTGAAACGATCATACGCAGTCTAACCCTAAAATAAGCTACTGTTTCACCCACCTTCTAACTCCAACGCCAGGTACACAGGTGAAGCACGGTAACATGGGTAAATTACCATAACGTTGTCCTAGCACATATAAAATCACCAGCCATAACTCGAAAGTTTCAACACTGTACAGCACAAATCACTCGCTAATGTCCAAATATCACCATTTTATACCAATGTTTAGTTATGAGAACTTAAAAAAAAGATTGCACGATACGAAATAAAATTATTGTTTTCGTACAACTCGATACAATCGACCTCAACACAAAGCTCCAGTCCGCTCGTACACGTAGTAAAGTTCAACCTGAAGTTTTCGCTAATCGCTGAATGATATTTGATATACTTACTCTATGGCTGAATGAGTATGAGCCACAGACATGTGGTATGAGGTGGGTATGAGCAAAGGGTAAAGCTCAGGAGCACAGAGTTTTAAAGAGAAGGTAAAGCGTAGACAGAGAATCTTACTCTATGGAATAAAGTGACAAATGTGCCGAATCACAGATTAAAAATGTTGAATCGAGCATGAAATCGAGCTTTGGAATCGAGACACAATCGAATGATATGAGAACAAAGATGAGAACGAGATCGGTGAATGATATTCGAGTACAAAGAGTACAAGGATCGTGGCTAGGTTGTAGTACTTCCTTCGTCATTGCTAGGTTGACATAACGGTCCTTTATTAACCGGCTTTACGGCTCTGGGTCTGGCCTTGACATAACAATGCCTAGTGCATGTCACAGATCTGTTTTTCTTTATTATATTTAAAGCTCTAAATAACAAAGCACCCTTGTCTTGTAGTTTGATGGAACATGAACTTTGATGCATTAGGTATATCAATCATTGGTTCCATCTCAGTCGTGAAACGGCATTATTTTTGAAGTGAAACTTCTTTAGAATCGTTGAGATTTGAAAATTCAACGAAACGAAAAAAAGGCAAACATTTGTTTTTAACCACTACAAGTTAGTCCTTGACTGCGATCTCACCTGATGGTAAGTGATGATGCAGTCAATGGTCTAAGATGGTAGCGGGCTAACCTGTTAGAGAAACATATTCATAAATAGGATTTAGCCTGCGAGAGAATGAGATACAAATTATATTTATCTCATTCTCTCGTAGGCTACTTTTCTGAAGTATCACTTGCGCCGCGTGTGAATTGCACACACACACTTTTTTTTATTCCTGGCAACACTATAAAGCTGTCAGTCATCCGATAATTGTGGCTTATTCACAGAACAAGCACAGAAAAAGGCACAGAACACAGTCATATACTCTTAGGGCATGTTTGACAAACTAATTGCATTGTAATTTTATTTTATTTTGTTTGTTACTCCGATACATTATGTAAGGAGAAATGTAGAAGTAAGAATTCGAGTACAGAATAATGGCATTTTTTTCTGTGCCTGGAAAACACAGATTGTTTAATAACATTGATCGATTCGTTATAAATCTCAAAGATATGGGAATAAAGCAAAACCATGGATGTAAATTTTCAGTAGGTAGTGGAATCTTGGGAAGACGATATTTTGGGCGAATGATTGAAAACTTTATTCCAAAAGTGCATTTTTATTAATAAGCCGTATAGTTGTTAAAATAAAAATAAACGTGCTTATTTATTCATACAACCATCCGCCATCAGTATAATAGACCAGTTAACTATCAAAATTATTCTGTAGGTACTATTGGGGTGGCTCATCGACTTTTATCTACTATTGGGGTGGATTTTAAGACAAATTAACAATAGAACGCCCCAATTTTTTTCTTCTCTTTTTTTTGCCAAGATAGGGCATTTCTTCACTGCACGGCCCGGCACCGATCCGGCAGCAACAGCGACTTTAGTGGACGCATATCTTTATATAATAATATGACACGCTGTATCACTGTCTATTTCACAATAAAATGACACACACCGTGATAACATAATATAAGATTTATAAGCACGCCATCTAATTAATATTTTAATTTTCCTTATGAAACGGATTGTCTGGAGGAGATCACTAGTGATAAGACCGCCCTTGCGCACGTGTTGTTTTCTGTATTTTGTTTATAATTAAGTTATTTCTGTAATTTATGTGTGCCAATAAAGAATTTATCTATCTATCTATCTGTCTATCTAAATATCTCACTTTTATGATTTGATACATCCAAAACCGTTTATTGATAAGTACTTTTTAGAGTGAATCGATTTTCATATATAAGCCCAGGGTATAAAAATGTATGGGGAGTAAAATCAAACTATCTCCGTTACGTTACGTTGTGTTTATGTTTCCATTATAACACTTTTCGTTCGTAAGGAGTAAGCTCCAGTCGTGCGTCGGAGCTGACTCACACATTTTTTTAAAAATATAATCAATACAAGAAATATAATCTAATATATAAAAATAAGTCGGGTTTTCCTTCCTGACGCTATAACTCCAGAACGCACGAACCGATTTCCACGGTTTTGCATTCGTTGGAAAGGTCTCGGGCTCCGTGAGGTTTATAGCAAAGAAAATTCAGGAAAAATTTCAACAGAAAAGCGGGAAAATCTTAAACCACGCGGACGAAGTCGCGGGCGTCAGCTAGTTTCTTATAATTATACTGTCATCGCTCTTGCCCAGGTCCTACGGTAATAATAATTATTATAAAGCCGCCGTATAGGGTTAGGGTCGCAGCACCTCTGTGGGGTCGCAGCGTGTCGGTGTCGGTCAAATGAAGAATGTAGCTGTCGGTGTCATGTCGGTGTCGTGTCCTTCGGTACTATAGAGAATGTTCGAGTTATTTGATAAATTATTAGAATCGCTCCGTAGAAGCGACTGTATGTGGTAATCGATTTCAGAATGTATTCATTCAATCGTTCAGTCACAACTAATCTGTCAAAGTTCCCATCACTATATATGTCTAACTAGTATTTCGCTCTGTGCGCGAGCTGCTAAAGCAGCTCACGGGATGTGGTTAGCCCTAAATATCGATTTTGAACGAAATCGGTCAATTAACAAATAATATCAAAATGGCGCTGTTTTTTAAAATTTTGATACCAGTTTCCTGTTTTGTAATCCCAGGGAGCCCTAAATATCGATTTTGAACGAAATCGGTCAATTAACAAGGAATTTCAAAATGGCGCTGATTTTTTAAAACTTTGGTATCAGTTTCCTGTTTTGTGATCCCAGGGAGCTATATATTTCGATTTTGAACGAAATCGGTCAATTAACAAAGAATTTCAAGATGGCGCTGATTTGTTAAAACGTTGGTATCTGTTTCCTGTTTTGTAATCCCAGGGAGCCCTAAATATCGATTTTAAACGAAATCGGTCAATTTATAAATAATTTCAAAATGGCGCTGATTTTTTTAAATTTTGGTACCAGTTTACTGTTTTGAATTCCCAGGAATCCCAGGGATTGTAATATATTTAAATAACAGTTTCCTGTTTTGTGATCCCAGGGAGCCCTATACATCGATTTTGAACGAAATCGGTCAATTAACAAAGAATTTCAAAATGGCGCTGATTTGTTAAAACGTTAGTATCTGTTTCCTGTTTTGTAATCCCAGGGAGCCCTAAATATTGAACGAAATCGGTCAATTTATAAATAATTTCAAATGGAGCTGATTTTTTAAAATTTAGGTATCAGTTTCCTGTTTTGAATTCCCAGGGATCCCAGGGATTTTAATATATTTAAATAACAGTTTCCTGTTTTGTGATCCCAGGGAGTCCAAAATATCGATTTTGAACGAATCGGTCAATTAACAAAGAATTTCAAAATGGCGCTGATTTTTGTTAATTTTGGTAACAGTTTCCTGTTTTGTAATCCCAGGGAGCCCCGTCGTGGGTAAAACGGAACCGAATCAAAATCTTGCATAGTTCTACACTTGTAGTCTCTTCAATATTCGCCATATATTTTCTAGGGAAAAATAAATTCCGCCATCTTGAATTTTTTTCCTGTTCATCAAGTCCTGATCATCTTTTGCCAAGAAACCACTCTTCCATCTTTTATACTTCCTGAGATAGTCACCAAATAAATTTGTATCGCAGCCATCTTAAATCCACCATTTTGGTTTTTTTTAGCTCATTGTCTATTGGATGAAGTTTCGAATGACATTTGGTCGAGCACCCCCCCTATTTTCACCTATCTTCACCTATCTTCAATGCTTCGATCGGTTCATTTCGGCAAATCGGCCGCCATTTTGTTTTCCCGAAATGTCATAATTTTTCCCTACTCCCATCCCGCACCCAAACATAATATCTCTTAGACATGAACTACCCCGTTTCGGACCTGTGGCGCCGCGGTTCGAAGTCGAAAAATCAAAAATTTGAAAGAGAAAGAAAGAAGAAAGAAAAATCATTTATTCATTCTTGTGCCTCGTACATAAAAACAAACTTAAAAATTAAGCTATGGCTTTTGCACCCACATGGCACAAGATGAAAAGGCCCCGACTCAGCATTAATGCTGCAGGTTTTGAAAGCAAGCGCTGGTATTCTGCTGGAGCCCAAACGAGTGACACGCACGAGCTTGACAGTCGGAAACACTGCAGCTCGGCCGCCATCTTGTTTTTCCAATTTTCTAGTGATCGTTTACTAATTTCTTGAATAATTGTGAGTTGTAATGAAATCGGTTGGAAAACAAACAAAAAAGTTACAAAAAGCACTACGTCCGCCGTCTTGTTTTTCCGAAATATCATAATTTTTCCTACTCCCATCGCGCACCTGAACACATCTCCCATACATCATTGTATAGTTTTCTGTCTCTTTCTAGGAGAACATTTACGTCTTTTATAGTTCCTAATCGCCTTAATATAATTTGGTATAAAAAAAATATTTCTCCATTTTTTTCATTTCGCTTAATATATCTGCTCGTTCTGATCATCTTTTGCCAAGAAACCACTCTTCCATCTTTTATACTTTCTGAAATAGACACCAAATAAATTTGTATGGCAGCCATCTTAAATCCGCCATTTTGAATTTTTTTTCAGCTCATTGTCTATTGGATGAAGTTTCGAATGACATTTGGTCGAGCACCCCGCACCTATCTTCAACACCTTGGCCGTGCTCTTTACCCGTCTCCGAAATCCTCAATCATCAGCTGTCTCCATATTTTTCTTCAAGTTTAATTTTCTGACTTGTATACGAAGACATCAGAGAAAAAAAAAATTTCATACATAATTTTACAGGAGGAAATTTTTGGGGAAAATGTCGAAAACTACCCCAAATTTGGCAACACTGTTTATATATACTGCCGGTCGAGTTGTACAATCGATCCATACATGTCGACTTTCCCAAATGTTGCCTACTGCCTCAAAAACGTGATCGAAATTTTCAAAAACACAAAAAGAATACAAAATGGTCGCCACCTCGTTTCACAGAAACACTATACCTACATAGTTTTATAATTTTCCCGTAAACTACAGGATATACCGCTCTTGATGACGTTTCAATCTTTCATCTTGCTCACACCCAGCCGAAATGATCGCCCCTGAAACAAGACCATGTCGAAAATTACTTTTACTTTGATAAATTCCAGTGTTGCCAGACCTCGGCGACGAAAATACCCAAATGTCATTCGTACAAGTAGGTCAAGTAGTTGCTCGTACTCGAATTTTGCAAAAAATACGTATTTCGATTTTTTAATTTTTGGGGTAAATCTTGAAAATATCCCGAGAAATGGGGTAATTTTTTCCCCAATCCATACCTCGAGTCTGTACACTCAATCGCCCAGTACAAGTCGAAACGATCCGACGTTGCCAACTGTGAGAAATTTGAATTTTAAAATTGCGTTTTTTCGTACCTCAAACCAAACGGCCGCCGCGACAGCCGCCATCTTGAATTTTTAAAAACCACTCCCATTCTGTCAAAATACAGGATAATTGTAAGCGAAAAAAGAAAAAAATATCATGCTCGACCACGCCGTTTCGGATCTGTGGCGCCGCGGTTCGGGGTCGAAAAATCAAAAATTTGATAACACTACAGCTCGGCCGCCATCTCGTTTTTCCAATTTTTTCCACTTTTTCTATAAATTGTTTCCTAATTTCTTCAATAATTGCGAGTTGTAACGAAATCGGTTGGAAAACAAAAGAGTTGCGAGAATCACGTCGGCCGCCATCTTGTTTTTCCGAAATGTCATAATTTTTCCCCACTCGAATCCCGCACCCGAACACATCTCCCGTACATCATTATATCGTTTTCTGTCTCTTTCTAGGAGAACAATAAATTATGCTAATGAGTCCTAATCGCCATATAATTTGGTATGAAAAAAAAAAAATCCGCCATCTTGAAATTTTTTTCATATGCTCGACCACGCCGTTTCGGATCTGCGGCGCCGCGGTTCGGGGTCGAAAAATCAAAAATTTGAAAACACTACAGCTCAGCCGCCATCTTGGTTTTCCAATTTTTTCCACTTTTTCTATTGATCGTTTCCTAATTTCTTCAATAATTGTGAGTTGTAACTAAATCGGTTGGAAAACAAAAAAGTTACAAAAAGCACTACGGCCGCCATCTTGTTTCTCCGAAATGTCATAATTTTTCCCTACTCGAATCCCGCACCCGAACACATCTCCAGTACATCATTGTATCGTTTTCTGTCTCTTTCTAGGAGAACAATAAATTATGTCAATGAGTCCTAATCGCCATATAACTTGGTATGAAAAAAAATATTCCGCCATCTTGAATTTTTTTTCATTTCGCTAAATAGACCTTCTCGTCCTCATCATCTTTGGCCGAGAAACCACTCTTTAATCTTTTACACTTTCTGAGATAGACACCAAATAAATTTGTATGGCGGTCATCTTAAATCCGCCATTTTGAATTTTTTTTCAGCTCATTGTCTTTTGGATGAAGTTTCGAATGACATTTGGTCGAGCACCCCCCACCTATCTTCAATACCTCGGCCGTGCTCTTTACCCGTCTCCAAAATCCTCAATCATCAGCTGCCTCCACATTTTTCTTCAAGTTTAATTTTCTGACTTGTATACGAAGCCATCAGTGAAAAAAAATTTTTCATACAAAATTTTACAGGAGGAGTTTTTGGGGAAAATCTCGAAAACTACCCCAAATGTGGCAACACTGTTTAGATATCTCAATACTGCCGGTCGAGTTACACAATCGATCCATACATGTCAACTTTCCCAAATGTTGCCAACTGCCTCAAAAACGTGATCGAAATTTTGAAAAACACAAAAAGAATACAAAATGGCCGCCACCTCGTTCCACAGAGACATTTTAGATAGTTTCATAATTTTCCCGTAAACAACAGTATATACCGCTCCTGATGACGTTTAAATTTTTCATCTCGCTCGCACCCAGCCGAAATGATCGCTCCTGAAAAAAGACCATGTCGAAAATCACTTTTACTGTGATAAATTCCAGTGTTGCCAGACCTCGGCGACGAAAATACCCAAATGTCATTCGTACAAGTGGGACACGTGGTTGCTCGTACTCGAATTTTGCAAAAAGTCCGTTTTTCGATTTTTTTATTTTTGGGGTAAATCTTGAAAATTTCCCGAAATATGGGGTAATTTTTTTCCCCAATCCATACCTCAAGTCCGTACACACAATCGCACCGTACAAGTCGAAACGCTCCGACGTTGCCAACTGTGAGAAAATTGAATTTTAAAATTGCGTTTTTTCGTACCTCAAACAAAAAGGCCGCCGTGACAGCCGCCATCTTGAATTTTAAAAAACCACTCCCATTCTGTCAAAATACAGGATAATTGTAGTCGAAAAAAGAAAAAATTATCATGCTCGACCACGCCGTTTCGGATATGTGGCGCCGCGGTTCGGGGTCGAAAAATCAAAAATTTTAAAGCACTACAGCTCGGCCGCCATCTTGTTTTTCCAATTTTTTCCACTTTTTCTATTGATCGTTTCCTAATTTCTTCAATAATTGCGAGTTGTAACAAAATCGGTTGAAAAACAAAAGAGTTACAAGAATCACGTCGGCCGCCATCTTGTTTTTCCGAAATGTCATAATTTTTCCCCACTCGAATCCCGCACCCGAACACATCTCCCGTACATCATTATATCGTTTTCTGTCTCTTTCTAGGAGAACAATTATGTCAATGAGTCAGTCAGTCAGTGAGTGAGTGGTAATCGAGCTATATATAGTATAACTAGTGTTTTGCTCTGTGCGCGAGCTGCTAAAGCAGCTCACGAGATGTGGTTAGCCCTAAATATCGATTTTGAACGAAATCGGTCAATTAACAAAGAATTTCAGAATGGCGCTGATTTTTTAAAACTTTGGTATCAGTTTCCTGTTTTGTGATCCCAGGGAGTCCTCAATATCGCTTTTGAACGAAATCGTTAAATTAACCAAGAATTTCCAAATGGCGCTGATTTTTTAAAACTTTGGTATCAGGTTCCTGTTTTGTGATCCCAGGGAGTCCTAAATATCGATTTTGAACGAAATCGGTCAATTAACAAAAATAATTTCAAAATGGCGCTGATTTTTTATAATTCTGGTGCCATTTTCCTGTTTTGTAATCCCAGGGAGCCCTAAATATCGACTTTGAACGAAATCGGTCAATTGATAAATAATTTCAAAATGGCGCTGATTTTATAAACCTTTGGTATCAGTTTCCTGTATCGTGATCCAAGAAAGCCCTTCATATCGATTTTGAACGAAATCGGACAATTAACAAAGAATTTCAAAATGGCGCTGATTTTTTAAAATTTTGTTACCAGTTTCCTGTTTTGTAATCCCAGGGATCCTCAGATATCGGTTTTGAACGAAATCGGTAAATTAACAAAAAATTTCAAAATGGCGCTGATTTTTTTAAAATCTTGGTACCAGTTTCCTGTTTTGTAATCCCAGGGAGCCCTAAATATCGATTTTGAACGAAATCGGTCAATAAACAAAGGATTTCAAAATGGCGCAGATTTTTTTAAGCTTTGGTATCAGTTTCCTGTTTTGTAATCCCAGGGATCCTCAGATATCGGTTTTGAACGAAATCGGTAAATTAACAAATAATTTCAAAATGGCGCTGATTTGTTAAAACTTTGGTATCAGTTTCCTGTTTTGTAATCTCAAGGAGCCCCGTCGTGGGTAAAACGGAACCGTATCAAAATCTTGAAAAATCTTGGAAAAATAAATTCCGCCTTCTTGAATTTTTTTCCTGTTCATCAATTAGACCTTCAGGTCCAGCCCCCCAATCATGTAAGAATGGCCGATGAAATCGTTAAAGTTCTGCGACAAAGTAAATAAACCATAACCGCATTAAATTAGAGCTCAATTTCGTGTACCCATTCTTATACGTTTAGGTATGTACGATACTCAAACGTATAAGAATGGATAGACGAAATTGAGCTCTAATTCAATGCAGTTATAGTTTATATTACTTTGACGCTGAACCTTTACCATTTGATCGAACATTCTTACATAATCGGGGGGCTGATCATCTTTTGCCAAAAAACCACTCATCCAACTTACTTTCTGACATAGACAGACACCAAAATATAAATTTGTATGGCAGCCTGAACATGAACTACACCATTTCCACTCGGCCGCCATCTTGTTTTTCCAATTTTTTCAACTTTTTCTATTTATCGTTAACAAATTTCTTCAATAATTGCGAATTGTAACGAAATCGGTTAGAAAACAAAAGAGTTGCAAGAATCACGTTGGCCGCCAGATTGTTTTTCCGAAATGTCATAATTTTTCCCTACTTGGATCCCGCACCCGAATACATCTCTCGTACATCATTGTATCGTTTTCTGTCTCTTTCTAGGAGAACAATGACGTCTTTTATAGTTCCTAATCGCCATATAATTTGGTATGAAAAAAAATATTCCGCCATCTTAGATTTTTTTTTATTTCGCTAAATAGACCTCCTCGTCCTGATCATCTTTTGCCAAGAAACCACTCTTCCATCTTTTATACTTTCGGAGATAGGTAAGTACACCAAATAAATGTGTATGGCAGCCATCTTAAAACCGCCATTTTGAATTTTTTTTCAGCTCTTTGTCTATTGGATTAAGTTTCGAAAGACATTTGTTCGAGCACCCCCGCCTATCTTCAATGCTTCGACCAATTCATTTCGGCAAATCAGCCGGCATCTTGATTTTCCGACATGTCATAATTTTTCCCTACTCCTATCCCGCACCTGAACATATATCCTATACATGAACTACTCCGTTTCGGATCTGTGGCGCCGCGGTTCGGGGTCGAAAATCAAAAATTTGAAAACACTACAGCTCGGCCGCCATCTTGGTTTTCCAATTTTTTCCACTTTTTCTATTGATCGTTTCCTAATTTCTTCAATAATTGTGAGTTGTAACTAAATCGGTTGGAAAACAATAAAGTTACAAAAAGCACTATGGCCGCCATCTTGTTTTTCCGAAATATCATATTTTTTCCCAACTCAAATCCCGCACTCGAGCACATCTCCCATACAACATTCTATCGTTTTCTGTCTCTTTCTAGGAGAACAATGACGTCTTTTATAGTTCCTAATCGCCATATAATTTGGTATGAAAAAAAATATTCCGCCATCTTGAAATTTTTTTCATTTCGCTAAATAGACCTCTTCGTTCTGATCATCTTTTGCCAAGAAATCACTCTTCCATCTTTTATACTTTCTGAGATAGGTACACCAAATAAATTTGTATGGCAGCCATTTTAAATCCGCCATTTTGAATTTTTTTTCAGCCCATTGTCTATTGGATGAAGTTTCGAATGACATTTGGTCTAGCACTCCCCGCTTATCTTCAATGTTTCGACCGGTCTATTTCGGTAATTCGGCCGCCATCTTGATTTTCCGAAATGTCATAATTTTTCCCTACTCCTATCCCGCACCCGAACATATATCCAATGCATGAACTACTCCGTTTCGGATCTGTGGCGCCGCGGTTCGGGGTCGAAAAATCAAAAATTTGAAAACACTACAGCTCGGCCGCCATCTTGGTTTTCCAATTTTTTCCACTTTTTCTATTGATCGTTTCCTTATTTCTTCAATAATTGTGAGTTGTAACTAAATCGGTTGGAAAACAATAATGTTACAAAAAGCACTACGGCCGCCATCTTGTTTTTCCGAAATATCATATTTTTTCCCTACTCCCATCCTGCACCCGAACACATCTCCCATACATCATTGTATCGTTTTCTGTCTCTTTCTTGGAGAACAATAAATTATGCTAATGAGTCCTAATCGCCATATAATTTGGTATGAAAAAAAAATATTCCGCCATCTTGAATTTTTTTTCTTTTCGCTAAATAGATCTTCTCGTCCTGATCATCTTTGGCCGAGAAACCACTCTTTCATCTTTTATACTTTCTGAGATGGAAACCAAATAAATTTGTATGGCGGCCATCTTAAATCCGCCATTTTGAATTTTTTTTCAGCTCATTGTCTTTTGGATGAAGTTTCGAATGACATTTGGTCGAGCACCCCCCACCTATCTTCAATACCTCGGCCGTGCTCTTTTCCTGTCTCCGAAATCCTCAATCATCAGCTGTCTCCATATTTTTGTTCAAGTTTAATTTTCTGACGTGTATACGAAGCCATCAGTAAAAAAAAAATTTTTCATACAGAATTTTACAGGAGGACATTTTTGGGAAAATCTCGAAAACTACCCCAAATGTGGCAACACTGTTTAGATATCTCGATACCGCTGGTCGAGTTACACAATCGATTTATACATGTCAACTTTCCCAAATGTTGCCAACTGCCTCAAAAACGTGTTCGAAGTTTTCAAAAACACAAAAAGAATACAAAATGGCCGCCACCTCGTTGCACAGAAACATTTTACATAGTTTCATAATTTTCCCGTAAACTACAGGATATGCCGCTCCTGATGACGTTTAAATTTTTCATCTCGCTCGCACCCAGCCGAAATGATCGCCCCTGAAAAAAGACCATGTCGAAAATCACTTTTACTTTGATAAATTCCAGTGCTGCCAGACCTCGGCGACGAAAATACCCAAATGTCATTTGTACAAGTGGGACACGTGGTTGCTCGTACTCGAATTTTGCAAAAAGTCCGTATTTCGATTTTTTTATTTTTGGGGTAAATCTTGAAAATTTCCCGAAAAATGGGGTAATTTTTTTTCCCAATCCATACCTCGAAACTGTACACACAATCGCACCATACAAGTCGAAACGCTCCGACGTTGCCAACTGTGAGAAAATTGAATTTTAAAATTGCGTTTTTTCGTACCTCAAACAAAAAGGCCGCCGTGACAGCCGCCATCTTGAATTTTTAAAAACCACTCCCATTCTGTCAAAATACAGGATAATTGTAGTCGAAAAAAGAAAAAAATATCATGCTCGACCACGCCGTTTCGGATCTGTGGCGCCGCGGTTCGGGGTCGAAAAATCAAAAATTTTAAAGCACTACAGCTCGGCCGCCATCTTGTTTTTCCAATTTTTTCTACTTTTTCTATTGATCGTTTCTTAATTTTTTCAATAATTGCGAGTTGTAACGAAATCGGTTGGAAAACAAAAGAGTTACAAGAATCACGTCGGCCGCCATCTTGTTTTTCCGAAATGTCATAATTTTTCCCCACTCGAATCCCGCACCCGAACACATCTCCCCTACATTATTATATCGTTTTCTGTCTCTTTCTAGGAGAACAATTATGTCAATGAGTCAGTCAGTGAGTCAGTGGTAATCGAGCTATATATAGTATAACTAGTGTTTCGCTCTGTGCGCGAGCTGCTAAAGCAGCTCGCGGGCCGTGTTAGTCTCAAATTTTGAAGGATGGGTGGCGGTGTTTCAGCTTTATGCAAAAGATATGGGATTAGAAAAGGAAAATTAAAAAAGGGAATTTTTTTAGAAACAGTAGGTATACATTATGTGAAATTAAACAAAAATTGTTATTTTTTTTAAATCAGCCACGTATTTAACTATTTATAATTTTAGCCAGGAGTAGAATATTAAAGATAATGTATATTGAAGATTATTAAATGGCAACAAAACGGTTTTTTTTTAGTTCAAGCCTGTATTTAAATTCCTTCTTGTAAATAATTTAAGCTACGTGAAAAATCATTCATTCATTGTTCATTGGAAATTATTTTATCTACTCCAACATCGAAAAGTTCCAACGAAACCGGTCAATTTCAAAATGACGCTGATTTTATAAATTTTGGCAACACTTTTCCTGTTTTGTGATATTAGGGATCCTCAGATATCGAATTTGAACGAAATCGCTACAATAACAAAGAATATCTAAATGGCGCTGATTTAAATTTTGGTAACAGTTTCCTGTATTAAAATCCCAGGGAGTCCTAAATATCGATTTTGAACGAAATCGGTTAATTTTAATAAGTAATTTCAAAATGGCGCAGATTTTCTAAAATTTTTGTACCAGTTTCCTGTTTTGTGATATTAGGGATCCTCAGATATCGATTTTGAAAAAATCGGTAAATTAACAAATAATTGCAAAATGGCGCTGAATTTTTAAAATTTTGGTAACAGTTTCCTGTATTGAAATCCCAGGGAGCCCAAAATATCGATTTTGAACCAAATCGCTCAATTAACAAAGAGTTTTAAAATGGCGCTGATTTTGTACAACTTTGGTATCAGATTCAGTTTTGTAATCCCAGGGAACCCTAAATATCGATTTTGAACGAAATCGGTCAATTATTAAAGAATTTCAAAATGGCGCTGATTTTTTAAAACTTTTGTATCAGTTTTGTGATCCCAGGGAGCCCTAAATATCGATTTTGATCGAAATCGGTCAATTTCAAAATGGCGCTGATTTTTTAAAACTTTGGTAGCAGTTTTCTGTTTTGTAATCCCAGCGAACCCTAAATATCGATTTTGAACGAAATCGGTCCATTAACAAAGAATTTCAAAATGGCACTGATTTTTTAAAATTTTGGTACCAGTTTCCTGTTCTGTAATCCCAGGGAGTCCTAAATATCGATTTTGAACGAAATCGGTTATTAACAAAGAATTTCAAAATGGCGCCGATTTTTTAAACTTTGGTACCTATCGGTTTCCTATTTTGTAATCCCAGGGAGTCATATGTATCGATTTTGAACGAAATCGGTCAATTAACAAAGCATTTCAAAATGGCGCTGGTTTTTTAAAACTTTGGTACCAGTTTCCTGTTTTGTAATCCCAGGGAGCCCTAAATATCGATTTGGAACGAAATCGGTTAATTAATAAATAATTTCAAAATGGCGCTGATATTTTAAAATTTTGGTACCGGTTTTCTGTTTTGTAATCCCAGGGATCCTAAAATATTGATTTTGAACGAAATCGGTCAATTAACAAACAATTTCAAAATGGCGCTGATTTTTTACAACTTTGGTATCAGTTTCTTGTTTTATAACCCCAGGGAGCCTTAAATATCGATTTTGAACGAAATCGGCCAATTGACAAAGAATTTCAAAATGGCGCTGATTTAAATTTTGGTAACAGCTTCCTGTATTGAAATCCCAGGGAGCCCTAAATATCGATTTGGAACGAAATCGGTTAATTAATAAATAATTTCTAAATGGCGCTGATATTTTAAAATTTTGGTACCGGTTTTCTGTTTTGTAATCCCAGGGATCCTAAAATATCGATTTTGAGCGAAATCGGTCAATTAACAAAGAATTTCAAAATGGCGCTGATTTTTTACAACTTTGGTATCAGTTTCTTGTTTTATAACCCCAGGGAGCCTTAAATATCGATTTTGATCTAAATCGGAAAATTAACAAAGAAGTTCAAAATGGTGCCGATTTTTTTTAAACTTTGGTATCAGTTTCCTGTTCTGTAATCCCAGGGAGTCCTAAATATCGATTTTGAACGAAATCGGTTATATTAAATAATTTCAAAATGGCGCTGATTTTTTAAAACTTTGGTAGCAGTTTTCTGTTTTGTAATCCCAGGGAACCCTAAATATCGATTTTGAACGAAATCGGTCCATTAACAAAGAATTTCAAAATGGCGCTGATTTTTTAAAATTTTGGTACCAGTTTCCTGTTCTGTAATCCCAGGGAGTCCTAAATATCGATTTTGAACGAAATCGGTTATTAACAAAGAATTTCAAAATGGCGCTGGTTTTTTAAAACTTTGGTACCAGTTTCCTGTTTTGTAATCCCAGGGAGCCCTAAGTATCGATTTTGAACGAAATCGGCCAATTGACAAAGAATTTCAAAATGGCGCTGATTTAAATTTTGGTAACAGCTTCCTGTATTGAAATCCCAGGGAGCCCTAAATATCGATTTGGAACGAAATCGGTTAATTAATAAATAATTTCAAAATGGCGCTGATATTTTAAAATTTTGGTACCGGTTTTCTGTTTTGCAATCCCAGGGATCCTAAAATATCGATTTTGAACGAAATCGGTCAATTAAAAAAGAATTTCAAAATGGCGCTGATTTTTTACAACTTTGGTATCAGTTACTTGTTTTATAACCCCAGGGAGCCCTTAATATCGATTTTGATCGAAATCGGTCCATTAACAAAGAATTTCAAAATGGCGCTGATTTTTTACAACTTTGGTATCAGTTTCCTGTTCTGTAATCCCAGCGAGTCCTAAATATGGATTTTGAACGAAATCGGTTATAAATTAAATAATTTCAAAATGGCGCTGTTTTTTTTAAAATTTTGGTATCAGTTTCCTGTTTTGTAATCCCAGGGAGCCCTAAGTATCGATTTTGAATGAAATCGGTCAATTAACAAATAATTTCAAAATAGCGCTGATTTTTAAACTTTGGTATCAGTTTCCTGTGTTGTAACCCCTGGAGCCCTAAATATCGTTTTTGAACGAAATCGGTCAATTAACAAAGAATTTCAAAATGGCGCTGATTTTTTACAATTTTGGTATCAGTTTCCTATTTTGTGACCCCTGCAGGGCTAGCATGGGCCGGAGATAAAAAATTTATCCCCCGATTTTATCCACTGACAACAGATAAAATTAACTTATCCACCCCTCAGAGCACGGCAACAGGGGAGAGGAGAAGTTTATCCCCGTTTGACATTTCACGGGGACTCGGGGGACTATTTATCCACCGTTATTTAGCGTTTTTATTTATTTATTTAGGAATAAAAATTTTATCCTTTCCTCGGGGAGAAAATTGTCTCGGCCCATGCTAGGGGGGCAGGGAGCCCTAAATATCGATTTTGAACGAAAGATTCCATCTCTAATACGCTCCGAGACAGACACTGATGAAATTTGTATGGCGGCCATCTTGAATCCGCCATTTTGGAGATTTTTCAACTCACCGCCAATTGGATGAGGTTTCGAGTGACATTTGTTTGAGAACCCCCCACCTATCTTCAATATCTTGGCCGTGCTCTTTACCCGTCTCCGAAATCCTCAATCATCAGCTGTCTCCATATTTTTCTTCAAGTTATATTTTCTGATTTATATACGAAGCCATCAATGAAAAAAAAATTTGTCATGCAAAATTTTACAGGAGGGAGTTTATGGGGAAAATCTCGAAAACTACCCCAAATGTGGCAACACTGTTTAGATATCTCGATACTGCCGGTCGAGTTACACAATCGATCCATACATGTCAACTTTCCCAAATGTTGGCAATTGCCACAAAAATGTGATCGAAATTTTCAAAAACACAAAAAGAATACAAAATGGCCGCCACCTGGTTTCACAGAAACATTTTACATAGTTTTATAATGTTCCCGTGAACTACAGGATATACCGCTTGTGATGACGTATCAATTTTTCATCTCGCTCGCACCAAGCCGAAATGATCGCCCCTGAAAAAAGACCATGTCGAAAATCACTTTTACTTTGATAAATTCCAGTGTTGCCAGACCTGGGCGACGAAATTACCCAAATGTAATTCATACAAGTGAGACACGTGGTTGCTCGTACTCGAATCTTACAAAAAGTCCGTATTTAGTTTTTTTTTATTTTTGGGGTAAATCTTGAAAATTTCCCGAGAAATGGGGTAATCTTTTTTCCCCCAATCCATACCTCGAGTCTGTACACACAATCGCCCCGTAGAAGTAGAAACGTCCGACGTTGCCAACTGTGAGAAATTGGAATTTTAAAATTGCGAGTTTTCGTACCTCAAACCGAACGGCCGCCGCGACAGCCGCCATCTTGAATTTTTAAAAACCACTCCCATTTTGTCAAAATACAGGATAATTGTAGGCGAAAAAAAGAAAAAATCATGCTCGACTACGCCGTTTCAGATCTGTGGCTCCGCGGTTCGGGGTCGAAAAATCAAAAATTTGAAAATACTACAGCTCGGCCGCCATCTTGTTTTTCCAATTTTTTCCACTTTTTCTATAAATCGTTTCCTAATTTTTTCAATCGTTGCGAGTTTTAACGAAATCGGTTGGAAAACAAAAGAGTTACAAGAATCACGTCGGCCGCCATCTTGTTTTTCCGAAATGGCATAATTTTTCCGTACTCCCATCTCGCACCCGAACACATCTTCCGTACATCATTGTATCGTTTTCTGTCTCTTTCTAGGAGAACAATAAATTACGTCAATGAGTCCTAATCGCCATTTAATTTGGTATGAAAAAAAAAATCCGCCATCTTGAATTTTTTTTCTTTTCGCTAAATAGATCTTCTCGCCCTGATCATCTTTGGCCGAGAAACCACTCTTTTATCTTTTATACTTTCTGAGATGGACACCAAATAAATTCGTATGGCGGCCATCTTAAATCCGCCATTTTGAATTTTTTTTCAGCTCATTGTCTTTTGGATGAAGTTTTGAATGACATTTGGTCGAGCACCCCCCAGCTATCTTCAATACCTCGGCCGTGCTCTTTACCCGTCTCCGAAATCCTCAATCATCAGCTGTCTCCATATTTTTGTTCAAGTTTAATTTTCTAACGTGTATACGAAGCCATCAGTGAAAAAAAAATTTTTCATACAAAATTTTACAGGAGGACATTTTTGGGAAAATCTCGAAAACTACCCCAAATGTGGCAACACTGTTGAGATATCTCGATACCGTTGGTTGAGTTACACAATCGATTTATACATGTCAACTTTCCCAAATGTTGCCAACTGCCTCAAAAACGTGTTCGAAATTTTCAAAAACGAAAAAAGAATACAAAATGGCCGCCACCTCGTTGGACAGAAACATTTTACACAGTTTCATAATTTTCCCGTAAACTACAGGATATACTGCTCCTGATGACGTTTAAATTTTTCATCTCGCTTGCACCCAGCCGAAATGATCGCCCCTGAAAAAAGACCATGTCGAAAATCACTTTTACTTTGATAAATTCCAGTGTTGCCAGACCTCGACGACGAAAATACCCAAATGTCATTCGCACAAGTGAGACACGTGGTTGCTCGTACTCAAATTTTGCAAAAAGTCCGTATTTTGATTTTTTTATTTTTGGGGTAAATCTTGAAAATTTCCCGAGAAATGGGGTATTTTTTTTCCCCAGTCCATACCTCAAGTCTGTACACACAATCGCCCCCTAGAAGTCGAAACGCTCCGACGTTGCCAACTGTGAGAAATTTGAATTTTAAAATTGCGTTTTTTCGTACCTCAAACAAAAAGGCCGCCGCGACAGCCGCCATCTTGAATTTTTAAAAACCACTCCCATTCTGTCAAAATACAGGATAATTGCAGGCGAAAAGAGAAAAAAACATCATGCTCGACCACGCCGTTTCGGATCTGTGGCGGCGCGGTTCGGGGTCGAAAAATCAAAAATTTTAAAGCACTACAGCTCGGCCGCCATCTTGTTTTTCCAATTTTTTCCACTTTTTCTATTGATCGTTTCCTAATTTCTTCAATAATTGCGAGTTGTAACGAAATCAGTTGGAAAACAAAAGAGTTACAAGAATCACGTCGGCCGCCATCTTCTTTTTCCGAAATGTCATAATTTTTCCCCACTCGAATCCCGCACCCGAACACATCTCCCCAACATCATTATATCGTTTTCTGTCTCTTTCTAGGAGAACAATTATGTCAATGAGTCAGTCAGTGAGTGAGTGAGTGAGTGGTAATTGAGCTATATATAGTATAACTAGTGTTTCGCTCTGTGCGCGAGCTGCTAAAGCAGCTCACGAGATGTGGTTAGCCCTTAATATCGATTTTGAACGAAATCGGTCAATTAACAAAGAATTTCAAAATGGCGCTGATTTTTTAAAACTTTGGTATCAGTTTCCTGTTTTGTGATCCCAGGGATTCCTCAATATCGCTTTTGAACGAAATCGGTAAATTAACCAAGAATTTCAAAATGGCGCAGATTTTTTAAAACTTTGGTATCAGGTTCCTGTTTTGTGATCCCAGGGAGCCCTAAATATCGATTTTGAACGAAATCGGTCAATTGACAAAGAATTTCAAAATAGTGCTGATTTCTTAAAACTTTGGTATCAGTTTCGTTTTGTAATCCCAGGTAGCCCTAAATATCGATTTTAAATTTCCTGTTTTGTGATCCCAGGGAGTCCTCAATATCGCTTTTGAACGAAATCGGTAAATTAAAAAAGAATTTCAAAATGGCGCTGATTTTTTAAAACTTTGGTATCAGGTTCCTGTTTTGTGATCCCAGGGAGTCCTAAATATCGATTTTGAACGAAATCAGTCAATTAACAAATAATTTCAAAATGGCGCTGATTTTTTATAATTCTGGTACCAGTTTCGTGTTTTGTAATCCCAGGGAGCCCTAAATATCGATTTTGAACGAAATCGGTCAATAAACAAAGGATTTCAAAATGGCGCAGATTTTTTTAAGCTTTGGTATCAGTTTCCTGTTTTGTAATCCCAGGGATCCTCAGATATCGCTTTTGAACGAAATCGGTGAATTAACAAATAATTTCAAAATGGCGCTGATTTTTTAAAACTTTGGTATCAGTTTCCTTTTTTGTACTCTGAAGGAGCCCCGTCGTGGGTAAAACGGAACCGTATCAAAATCTTGAAAAATCTTGGAAAAATAAATTCCGCTATCTAGAATTTTTTCCTGTTCATCAATTAGACCTTCAGGTCCATCATCTTTTGCCAAGAAACCACTCATCCATCTTACTTTCCGAGATAGACAGACACCAAAATATAAATTTGTATGGCTGCCTGAACATGAACTACACAGTTTCGGATCTGTGGCGCCGCGATTCGGGGTCGAAAAATCAAAAAATACTACAGCTCGGCCGCCATCTTGTTTTCCCAATTTTTTATACTTTTTCTATTGATGGTTTACTAATTTCTTCTATAATTGCGAGTTGTAACAAAACCAGTTGGAAAACAAAAGAGTTGCAAGAAACACGTCGGCCGCCATCTTGTTTTTCCGAAATGTCATAATTTTTCCCTACTCGAATCCCGCACCCGAACACATCTGCCTCACATCATTGTATCATTTTCTGGCTCTTTCTAGGAGAACAATAAATTATGTCATTGAGTCCTAATCGCCTTAATAATATAATTTGGTATGAAAAAAAATATTCCGCCATCTTGAAATAGTTTTCATTTCGCTAAATAGACCTCCTTGCTCTGATCAGCTCGTGCCAAAAAACCACACTTCCATCTCTTATACTCTCCGAGATAGACACTGACGAAATTTGTATGGCGGCCATCTTGAATGCACCATTTTGGAGTTTTTTTAAAACTCATCGCCAATTGGATGAGGTTTCGAGTGACATTTGTTCGAGCACCCCCCACCTATCTTCAATACCTTGGCCGTGCTCTTTACCCGTCTATGAAATCCTCAATCATCAGCTGTCTCCATATTTTTCTTCAAATTTAATTTTCTGACTTGTATACGAAGCCATAAGTGAAAAAAAATTATTCATACAAAATTTTACGGAAATTTGTGGGGAAAATGTCGAAAACTACCCCAAATGTGGAAACCCTGTTTAGATATCTTGATACTGCCGGTCCAGTCACACAATCGATCCATACACGTCAACTTTCCAAAATGTTGTCAAATGCCTCAAAAATGTGATCGAAATTTTGAAAAACACAAAAATAATACAAAATGGCCACCACCTCGTTTCACAGAAACATTTTGCATAGTTTTATAATTTTCCCGTAAACTACAGGATATACCGCTCCTGATGACGTTTCAATTTTTCATCTCGCTCGCACCCAGCCGAAACGATCGCCCCTGAAAATAGGCCATGTCGAAAATCACTTTTACGTTAATAAATTCCAGTGTTGCTAGACCTCGGCGGCGAAAATACCCAAATGTCATTCGTACAAGTAAGACGCGTGGTTGCTCGTACACGAATTTTGCAAAAAATACGTATTTCTATTTTTTTATTTTTGGGGTAAATCTTGAAAATTTTTCGAGAAATGGGGTAAATTTTTTCTCCAATCTATACCTCGAGTCTGTACACACAATCGCCCCGTAGAAGTCGAAACGATCCGACGTTGTGAACTGTGAGAAATTTGAATTTTAAAATGGCGTTTGTTTGTACCTCAAACCGAACGGCCGTCGCTACAGCCGCCATCTTGAATTCTTAAAACCACTCCCATTCTGTAAAAATACAGGATAATTGTATGTGAAAAAAGAAAAAAATACAATGCTCGACCACGCCGTTTCGGAACTGAAGCGCCGCGGTTCGGGGTCGAAAAATAAAAAATTTGAAAACACTACGGCTCAGCCGCTATCTTGTTTTTCCAATTTTTTTCACTTTTTCTATTTATCGTTTACTAATTTCTTCAATAATTGCGAGTTGTAACGAAATAGGTTAGAAAACAAAAGAGTTGCAAGAATCACGTCGGCCGCCATCTTGTTTTTCCAAAATTTCATAATTTTTCCCTACTCGGATCCCGCACCCGAACACATCTCCCATACATCATTGTATCGTTTTCTGTCTCTTTCTAGGAGAACAATAAATTATGTCAATGAGTCCTAATCGCCATATTATAATTTGGTATGAAAAAAAATATTCCGCCATCTTGAATTTTTTTTATTTTCGCTAAATAGATCTTCTCGTCCTGATCATCTTTGGCCAAGAAACCACTCTTTCATCTTTTATACTTTCTGAGATGGACACCAAATAAATTTGTATGGCGGCCATCTTAAATCCGCCATTTTGAATTTTTTTTCAGCTCATTGTCTTTTGGATGAAGTTTCGAATGACATTTGGTCGAGCACCCCTCACCTATCTTCAATACCTCGGCCGTGCTCTTAACCCGTCTCCGAAATCCTCAATCATCAGCTGTCTCCATTTTTTGTTCAAGTTTAATTTTCTGACGTGTATACGAAGCCATCAGTGAAAAAAAAATTTTTTATACAAAATTTTACAGGAGGACATTTTTGGGTAAATCTCGAAAACTACCCCAAATGTGGCAACACTGTATAGATATCTCAATACTGCCGGTCGAGTTACACAATCGATCCATACATGTCAACTTTCCCAAATGTTGCCAACTGCCTCAAAAACGTGTTCGAAATTTTCAAAAACACAAAAAGAATACAAAATGGCCGCCACCTCGTTGCACAGAAAAATTTTACATAGTTTCATAATTTTCCCGTAAACTACAGGTCATACCGCTCCTGATGACGTTTAAATTTTTCATCTCGCTCGCACCCAGCAGAAATGATCGCCCCTGAAAGAAGACCATGTCGAAAATCACTTTTACTTTGATAAATTCCAGTGTTGCCAGACCTCGGCGACGAAAATACCCAAATGTCATTCGCACAAGTGAGACACGTGGTTTCTCGTACAAAAATTTTGCAAAAAGTCCGTATTTCGATTTTTTTATTTTTGGGGTAAATCTTGAAAATTTCCCGAGAAATGGGGTAATTTTTTTTCCCCAATCCATACCTCGAGTCTGTACACACAATCGCCCTCTAGAAGTCGAAACGCTCCGACGTTGCCAACTGTGAGAAATTTGAATTTTAAAATTGCGTTTTTTCGTACCTCAAACAAAAAGGCCGCCGCGACAGCCGCCATCTTGAATTTTTAAAAACCACTCCCATTCTGTCAAAATACAGGACAATTGTAAGCGAAAAAAGAAAAAAATATCATGCTCGACCACGCCGTTTCGGATCTGCGGCGCCGCGGTTCGGGGTCGAAAAATCAAAAATTTGAAAACACTACAGCTCGGCCGCCATCTTGTTTTTCCAATTTTTTCCACTTTTTCTGTTGACCATTTCCTAATTTCTTCAATGATTGCGAGTTGTAACGAAATCGGTTGGAAAACAAAAGAGTTGCGAGAATCACGTCGGCCGCCATCTTGTTTTTCCGAAATGTCATAATTTTTCCCCACTCGAATCCCGCACCCGAACACATCTCCCCTACATCATTATATCGTTTTCTGTCTCTTTCTAGGAGAACAATTATGTCAATGAGTGAGTCAGTCAGTGAGTAAGTGGTAATCGAGCTATATATAGTATAACTAGTGTTTCGCTCTGTGCGCGAGCTGCTAAAGCAGCTCACGGGATGTGGTTAGCCCTAAATATCGATTTTGAACGAAATCGGTCCATTAACAAATAATTTCAAAATGGCGCTGATTTGTTAAAACGTTGGTATCTGTTTCCTGTTTTGTGATCCCAGGGAGCCCTAAATATCGATTTTGAACGAAATCAGTTAATTAACAAAGAAGTTCAAAATGGCGCTGATTTTTTAAAACTTTGGTATCAGTTTCCTGTTTTGTGATCCCAGGGAGCCCAATATATCGATTTTGAACGACATCGGTCAATTAACAAAGAATTTCAAAATGGCGCTGATTTGTTAAAACGTTGGTATCTGTTTCCTGTTTTGTAATCCCAGGGAGCCCTTAATATCGATTTTGAACGAAATCGGTCAATATATAAATAAATTCAAAATGGCGCTGATTTTTTAAAATTTTGGTACAAGTTTCCTGTTTTGAATTCCCAGGGATCCCAGGGATTGTAATATATTTAAATAACAGTTTCCTGTTTTGAGATCCCATGGATTCCTAAATATCGATTTTGAACGAAATCAGTTAATTAACAAAGAAGATCAAAATGGCGCTGTTTTTTTAAAACTTTGGTATCAGTTTCCTGCTTTCTTATCCCAGGGAGTCCTAAATATCGATTTTGAACGAAATCGTTAAATAATATTAACAAAGAATTTCAAAATGGCACTGATTGTTTAAAACTTTGGTATCAGTTTCCTGTTTTGTGATCCCAGGGAGCCCAATATATCGATTTTGAACGACATCGGTCAATTAACAAAGAATTTCAAAATGGCGCTGATTTTTTAAAACGTTGGTATCTGTTTCCTGTTTTGTAATACCAGGGAGCCCTTAATATCGATTTTGAACGAAATCGGTCAATATATAAATAAATTCAAAATGGCGCTGATTTTTTAAAATTTTGGTACAAGTTTTCTGTTTTGAATTCCCAGGGATCCCAGGGATTGTAATATATTTAAATAACAGTTTCCTGTTTTGAGATCCCAGGGAGTCCTTAATATTGATTTAGAATGAAATCGGTCAATTAACAAAGAATTTTCAAAATGGCGCTGATTTTTCAAAACTTTGGTATCAGTTTCCTTTTTTGTAATCCCAGGAAGCCCTAAATATCGATTTTGAACGAAATCGGTAAATTAACAAATAATTTCAAAATGGCGCTGATATTTTAAAATTTTGGTACCAGTTTCCTGTTTTGTGATCCCAGGGAGTCCTAAATATCGATTTTGAGCGAAATCGGTCAATTAACAAAGAATTTCAAAATAGCGCTGATTTTTTATAACTTTGGTAGGTATCAGTTTCCTGTTTTGTAATCCCAGGGAGCCCTAAATATGGATTTTTTCCGAAATGTCATAATTTTTCCCTACTCCCATCCCACACCCAAACATACTATCTCTTAGACATGAACCACCCCGTTTCGGATCTGTGGCGCCGCGGTTCGAGGTCAAAATATCAAAAATTTTAAAACACTACAGCTCGGCCGCCATCTTGTTTTTCCAATTTTTTTCACTTTTTCTATTGATCGCTTACTAATTTCTTCAATAATTGCGAGTTGTAACGAAATCGGTTAAAAAACAAAAGAGTTGCAAGAATCACGTCGGCCGCCTTCTTGTTTTTCCAAAATGTCATAATTTATCCCCACTCGAATCCCGCACCCGAACACATCTCCCGTACATCATTGTATCGTTTTCTGTCTCTTTCTAAGAGAACAATGACGTCTTTTATAGTTCCTAATCGCCATATAATTTGGTATGAAAAAAAATATTCCGCTATCTTGATTTTTTTTCATTTCGTTAAATAGACCTCCTCGTCCTGGGCCCCAATCATGTAAGAATGGTCGATCAAACTTTAAAGATTTTCGTCAAAGTAAAATAAACCATGACAGAAACCCATTCTTATACGTTTAGGGTATCGTACATACCCTGATCATCTTTTGCCAAGAAACCACTCTTCCATCTTTTATACTTTCTGAGATAGACGCCAATTAAATTGGTATGGCAGCCATCTTAAATCCGCCATTTTGTTTTTTTTTCAGCTCATTGTCTATTGGATGAAGTTTGGAATGACATTTGGTCGAGCACCCACACCTATCTTCTATGCTTCGATCGGTTCATTTCGGCAAATCAGCCGCCATCTTGTTTTCCCGCGAAATGTCATAATTTTTCCCTACTCCCATCCCACATCCAAACATACTATCTCTTAACCTACTACCATGAACTACCTCGTTTCGGATCTGTGGCGCCGGGGTTCGAGGTCGAAAAATCAAAAGTTTGAAAACAATACAGCTCGGCCACCATCTTATTTTTCGAATTTTTTCTATTTTTTTTATTGATCATTTATTAATTTGTTAAATAATTGCGAGTTGTAACGAAATTGGTTGGAAAACAAGAGTTGCAATCACTTCGGCCACCATTTTGTTTTTCTGAAATGTCATAATTTTTCCCAACTCGAATCCCGCACCCGAACACATCTCCCCTACATCATTGTATCGTTTTTTGTCTCTTTCTAGGAGAACAATGACGTCTTTTATAGTTCCTAATCACCATTTAATTTGGTATGAAAAAAAATATTCCGCCATCTTGAAATTTTTTCATTTCGCTAAATAGACCTCCTCGTCCTGATCATCTCTTGCCGAGAAACCACAATTCCATCTCTAATACTCTCCGAGACAG
Source organism: Erebia ligea (assembly GCA_917051295.2). Lineage (NCBI taxonomy): Eukaryota > Metazoa > Arthropoda > Insecta > Lepidoptera > Nymphalidae > Erebia > Erebia ligea. The sequence goes on along the minus strand of OU785222.1, from coordinate 200,081 downwards.
ACACTGATGAAATTTGTATGGCGGCCATCTTGAATCCGCCATTTTGGAGATTTTTCAACTCACCGCCAATTGAATGAGGTTTCGAGTGACATTTGTTTGAGAACCTCCCACCTATCTTCAATACCTTGGCCGTGCTCTTTACCCGTCTCCGAAATCCTCAATCATCAGCTGTCTCCATATTTTTCTTCAAGTTATATTTTCTGATTTATATACGAAGCCATCAGTGAAAAAAAATTTGCCATGCAAAATTTTACAGGAGGGAGTTTTTGGGGAAAATCTCGAAAACTACCCCAAATGTGGCAACACTGTTTAGATATCTCGATACTGCCGGTCGAGTTACACAATCGATCCATACATGTCAACTTTCCCAAATGTTGCCAATTGCCTCAAAAACGTGATCGAAGTTTTCAAAAACACAAAAAGAATACAAAATGGCCGCCACCTGGTTTCACAGAAACATTTTACATAGTTTTATAATGTTCCCGTGAACTACAGGATATACCGCTTCTGATGACGTTTCAATTTTTCATCTCGCTCGCACCCAGCCGAAATAATCGCCCCTGAAAAAAAACCATTTCAGAAAGAAAAGAAAATCACTTTTACTTTGATAAATTCCAGTGTTGCCAGACCTCGGCGACGAAAATACCCAAATGTCATTTGTACAAGTGGGACACGTGGTTGCTCGTACTCGAATTTTGCAAAAAATACGTATTTCGATTTTTTTATTTTTGGGGTTAATCTTGAAATTTTCTTGGAAAATGGGGTATTTTTTTCCCCCCAATCCATACCTCGAGTCCGTACACACAATCACCCTATAGAAGTCAAAACGCTCCGACGTTGCCAACTGTGAGAAATTTGAATTTTAAAATTGCGTTTTTCGTACCTCAAGCCGAACGGCCGCCGCGACAGCCGTCATCTTGAATTTTTAGAAACAACTCCCATTCCGTCAAAATACAGGATATTGGCAGGCGAAAAAATAAAAAAAAATATTATGCTGGACCACGCCGTTTCAGATCTGCGGCGCCGCGGTTCGGGGTCGAAAAATCAAAAATTTGAAAATACTACAGCTCGGCCGCCATCTTGTTTTTCCAATTTTTTCCACTTTTTCTATTGATCGTTTACTAATTTCTTCAATCGTTGCGAGTATTAACGAAATCGGTTGGAAAACTAAAGAGTTGCAAGAATCACGTCAGCCGCCATCTTGTTTTTCTGAAATGTCATAATTTTTCCCTACTCCCATCCCGCACCTGAACACATCTCTCATACATCATTGTATCATTTTCTGTCTCTTTCTAGGAGAACAATAAATTATTTCAATGAGTCCTAATCGCCATATAATTTGGTATGAAAAAAATTATTCCGCCATCTTGAAATTTTTTTTATTTCGCTGAATAGACCTTCTCGTCTTGATTATCTCTTGCCAAGAAACTACACTTCCATCTCTTATACTCTCCGAGATAGAGACCAATTTAATTTGTATGGCGGCCATCTTAAATCCGCCATTTTGAAATTTTTTTCAGCTCACTGTCAATTGGATAAAGTTTCGAATGACATTTGGTCGAGCACCCCCCACCTATCTTGAATACCTCGGCCGTGCTCTTTGCCCGTCTCCGAAATCCTCAATCATCAGCGGTCTCCAAATTTTTGTTCAAGTTTAATGTTCTGACGTGTGTACGAAGCCATCAGTGAAAAAAAAATTTTTCAAACAAAATTTTAAAGGAGGACATTTTTGGGTAAATCTCGAAAACTACCCCAAATGTGGCAACACTGTTTAGAAATCTCTATATTGCCGGTCGAGTTACACAATCGATCCATACATGTCAACTTTCCCAAATGTTGCCAACTGCCTCAAAAACGTGATCGAAATTTTGAAAAACACAAAAGGAATACAAAATGGCCGCCACCTCATTCCACAAAAACATTTTACATAGTTTCATTATTTTCCCGTAAACTACAGGATATACCGCTCCTGATGACGTTTCAATTTTTCATCTCGCTCGCACCCAGCCGAAATGATCGCTCCTGAAAAAAGACCATGTCGAAAATCACTTTTACTTTGATAAATTCCAGTGTTGCCAGACCTCGGTGACGAAAACACCCAAATATCATTTGTACGAGTGAGACACGTGGTTGCTCATACTCAAATTTCGCAAAAAGTGCGTATTTTGATTTTTTAATTTTTGGGGTAAATCTTGAAAATTTCCCGAGAAATGGGGTAATTTTTTTTCCCCAATCCATACCTCGAGTCTGTACACACAATCGCCCTATAGAAGTCGAAACGATCCGAAGTTGCCAACTGTGAGAAATTTGAATTTGAAAATTGCGTTTTTTCGTACCTCAAACCGAACGGCCGCCACGACAGCCGCCATCTTGAATTTTTAAAAACCACTTCCATTCTGTGAAAAAACAGGATAATTGTAGACGAAAAAAGAAAAAAATATCATGTTCGACCACGCCGTTTCGGATCTGTGGCGCCGCGGTTCGGGGTCGAAAAATGAAAAATTTGAAAACACTACAGCTCAGTCGCCATCTTGTTTTTCCAATTTTTTCTACTTTTTCTGTTGATCGTTTACTTATTTCTTCAATAACTGCGATTTGTAACGAAGTCGGTTGGAAAACAAAAGAGTTACAAGAATCACGTCGGCCGCCAGATTGTTTTTCCGAAATGTCATAATTTTTCCCTACTCGAATCCCGCACCCGAACACATCTCCCGTACATCATTGTGTCGTTTTCTGTCTCTTTCTCGGAGAACAATAAATTATGTCAATGAGTCCTAATCGCCATATAATTTGGTATGAAAAAAAATATTCCGCCATCTTGAATTTTTTTTTCTTTTCGCTAAATAGATCTTCTCGTCCTGATCATATTTGGCCGAGAAACCACTCTTCCATCTTTTATACTTTTTGAGATAGACACCAAATAAATTTGTATGGCGGCCATCTTAAATCCGCCATTTTGAATTTTTTTTCAGCTCATTGTCTATTGGATGAAATTTCGAATGACATTTGGTCGAGCACCCCCCACCTATCTTCAATACCTCTGCCGTGCTCTTTACCCGTCTCCGAAGTCCTCAATCATCAGCTGTCTCCATATTTTTCTTCAAGTTTAATTTTCTGATATATAAACGAAGCCACTGTGAAAAAAAAATTTTTCATACAAAAGTTTACAGGAGGAAATTTTGGGGAAAATCACGAAAACTACCCCAAATGTGGCAACACTGTTTAGATATCTCGATACTGCCGGTCGAGTTACACAATCGATCCATACATGTCAACTTTCCCAAATGTTGCCAACAGCCTCAAAAACGTGATCGAAATTTTGAAAAACACAAAAAGAATACAAAATGGCCGCCACCTCGTTTCACAGAAACATTTTACATAGTTTTATAATTTTCCCGTAAACTACAGGATATACCGCTCCTGATGACGTTTAAATTTTTCATCTCGCTCGCACCCAGCCGAAATGATGGCCCCTGAAAAAAGACCATGTCGAAAATCACTTTTCCTTTGATAAATTCCAGTGTTGCCAGACCTCGGCGACGAAAATACCCAAATGTCATTTGTACAAGTGGGACACGTGGTTGCTCGTACTCGAATTTTGCAAAAAGTCCGTATTTCGATTTTTTTATTTTTGGGGTAAATCTTGGAAATTTCCCGAGAAATGGGGTAATTTTTTCCCCCAATCCATACCTCGAGTCTGTACACACAATCGCCCCGTAGAAGTCGAAACGCTCCGACGTTGCCAACTGTGAGAAATTTGAATTTTAAAATTGCGTTTTTTCGTACCTCAAACAAAAAGGCCGCCGCGACAGCCGCCATCTTGAATTTTTAAAAACCACTCCCATTCTGTCAAAATACAGGATAATTGTAGTCGAAAAAAGAAAAAATTATCATGCTCGACCACGCCGTTTCGGATCTGCGGCGCCGCGGTTCGGGGTCGAAAAATCAAAAATTTTAAAACACTACAGCTCGGCCGCCATCTTGTTTTTCCAATTTTTTCCACTTTTTCTATTGATCGTTTCCTAATTTCTTCAATAATTGCGAGTTGCAACGAAATCGGTTGGAAAACAAAAGAGTTGCGAGAATCACGTCGGCCGCCATCTTGTTTTTCCGAAATGTCATAATTTTTCCCCACTCGAATCCCGCACCCGAACACATCTCCCCTACATCATTATATCGTTTTCTGTCTCTTTCTAGGAGAACAATTATGTCAATGAGTGAGTCAGTCAGTCAGTGGTAATCGAGCTATATATAGTATAACTAGTGTTTCGCTCTGTGCGCGAGCTGCTAAAGCAGCTCACGAGATGTGGTTAGACGTTAGTACTAAGTAGTACAGATTTGACGTCTTTATTGTATTAAACCGAATTTATTTACTTAGATACACAATTCACCTTTAAGTAGAAAGATTTTAAAAATGGCGCTGATTTTTTAAAACTTTAGTATCACTTTCCTGTTTTGTAATACCAGGGAGCCCGATTAGTATAGATAGTAATATCGATTTTGAACGAAATCGGTCAATTAACAAAGAATTTCAACATGGCGCTGATTTTTTTAAATTTTTGTAAGTTTCCTGTTTTGTAATCCCAGGGAGCCCTAATATCGATTTTGAACGAAAACTGTCAATTCAAAAAAATTCAAAATTCAAAAGTTTTTTATTCAAATAGACTTTTTACAAGTGCTAATGAATTGTCGAATGAATCTACCACTGGTTTGGAATGCCATTCCTACCGAGAAGAACCAGCAAGAAAATCGGCGGTTGCTCTTTCGAAAAAAAAAAAAATTACAATTTCATTAATTTGTAATTACATACGTTACCGCTGTCCTTAGCATTGCTGGAGTGATTCAATTCCATGCTCCTTTGTAATTTACGTAATCTTCAACAGTATAATAAGCTTTTTTCAGAAGCATACTTTTAATGGACTTTTTAAACTTGTGTAAAGGCAAGTTTAAAATAGGTTGTGGAATTTTGTTATAGAATAGAATGCTCATTCCCACGAACGACCTTCGGACTTTCTTGAGGCGGAGCGATGGAGTCAGGAGCCTATGGCGGTTTCTAGTTGGCCTATCGTGCAAATCGCATATTCTTTTGTAATTCTGAATATGCTGTTTTACAAAGATTAAATTACTGTAAATATATTGCGAAGCTACTGTAAGAATACCTATTTCCTTGAATTTCTCTCTAAGGGATTCACGTGGTTTTAAATTATATATTGCACGTACTGCCCTTTTTTGTAATACAAAAATTTTTTGAATATCTGCCGCTTTACCCCACAGCAAGATTCCATAAGACATAATACTGTGAAAGAAAACTAAAAACTAAAACTATGAAGACATAATACAATTAACAAAGAATTTCAGATTGGCGCTGTTTTTTTTAAACTTTGGTATCAGTTTCCTGTTTTGTGATCCCAGGGAGTCCTTAAATATCGATTTTGAACGAAATCGGTCAATAACAAAGAATTTCAAAATGGCGCTGATTTTTTAAAACTATGGTATCAGTTTCCTGTTTTGTGATCCCAGGGAGTACTAAATATCGATTTTGAACGAAATCGGTCAATTAACAAATAATTTCAAAATGGCGCTGATTTTTAAAACTTTGGCATCAGTTTCCTGTTTTGTAATCCCAGGGAGCCCTATAATATCGATTTTGAACGAAATCTGTCAATTCAAAAAAATTCAAAATTCAAAAGTTTTTTATTCAAATAGACTTTTTACAAGTGCTTATGAATAGTCGAATGAATCTACCACTGGTTCGGAATGCCATTCCTACCGAGAAGAACCAGCAAGAAACTCGGCGGTTGCTCTTTTGAAAAAAAAAAAAAATTACAATTTCATTAATTTGTAATTACATACGTAACCGCTGTTCTTAGCATTGCTGGAGCGATTCAATTCCATGCTCCTTTGTCATTTACGTAATCTTCAACAGTATAATAAGCTTTTTTCAGAAGCATACTTTTAATGGACTTTTTAAACTTGTGTAAAGGCAAGTTTAAAATAGGTTGTGGAATTTTGTTATAGAATAGAATGCTCATTCCCACGAACGACCTTCGGACTTTCTTGAGGCGGAGCGATGGAGTCACAAGCCTATGGAGTTTCTAGTTGGCCTATCGTGCAAATCGCATATTCTTTTGTAATTCTGAATATGCTGTTTTACAAAGATTAAATTATTGTAAATATATTGCGAAGCTACTGTAAGAATACCTATTTCCTTGAATTTCTCTCTAAGGGATTCACGTGGTTTTAAATTATATATTGCACGTACTGCCCTTTTTTGTAATACAAAAATTTTTTGAATATCTGCCGCTTTACCCCACAGCAAGATTCCATAAGACATAATACTGTGAAAGAAAACTAAAAACTAAAACTATGAAGACATAATACAATTAACAAAGAATTTCAGATTGGCGCTGTTTTTTTTAAACTTTGGTATCAGTTTCCTGTTTTGTGATCCCAGGGAGTCCTTAAATATCGATTTTGAACGAAATCGGTCAATTAACAAAGAATTTCAAAATGGCGCTGATTATTTAAAACTTTGGTATCAGTTTCCTGTTTTGTGATCCCAGGGAGCCCTAAATATCGATTTTGAACGAAATCGGTCAATTAACAAATAATTTCAAAATGGCGCTGATTTTTAAAACTTTGGCATCAGTTTTCTGTTTTGTAATCCTAAGGAGCCCTAAATATAGATTTTGAACGAAATCGGTCAATTAACATAGAATTTCAAAATGGCGCTAATCTTTTAAACCTTTGGTATCAGTTTCCTGTTTTGTGATCCCAGGGAGTCCTAAATATCGATTTTGAAAGAAATCGGTCAATTAACAACGAATTTCAAAAAGGGCGCAGATTTTTTAAAACTTTGGTATCAGTTTCCTGTTTTGTAATCCCAGGGAGCCCTAAATATCGATGTTGAACGAAATCGGTCAATTAACAAAGAATTTCAAAATCGCGCTGATTTTTTAAAACTTTGGTATCAGTTTCCTGTTTTGTAATTCCAGGGATCCCTAAATATCGTTTTTGAACGAAATCAGTAAATTAACAAAGAAGTTCAAAATCGCGCTGATTTTTTTAAATTTTGGTAAGTACCAGTGTCCTGTTTTGTAATCCCAGGAAGTCCAAATATCGATTTTGAACGAAATCGGTCAATTAACATAGAATTTCAAAATGGCGCTAATCTTTTAAACCTTTGGTATCAGTTTCCTGTTTTGTGATCCCAGGGAGTCCTAAATATCGATTTTGAAAGAAATCGGTCAATTAACAAAGAATTTCAAAAAGGGCGCAGATTTTTATAAATTTTTGTAACAGTTTCCTGTTTTGTAATCCCAGGGAGCCCTAATATCGATTTTGAACGAAATCTGTCAATTAACAAAGAATTTCAGATTGGCGCTGATTTTTTAAAACTTTGGTATCAGTTTCCTGTTTTGTAATCCCAGGGATCCCTAAATATCGTTTTTGAACGAAATCAGTAAATTAACAAAGAAGATCAAAATCGCGCTGATTTTTTAAATTTTGGTACCAGTGTCCTGTTTTGTAATCCCAGGAAGTCCAAATATCGATTTTGAACAAAATCGGTCAATTAACATAGAATTTCAAAATGGCGCTAATCTTTTAAACCTTTGGTATCAGTTTCCTGTTTTGTGATCCCAGGGAGTCCTAAATATCGATTTTGAAAGAAATCGGTCAATTAACAAAGAATTTCAAAAAGGGCGCAGATTTTTTTAATTTTTTGTAACAGTTTCCTGTTTTGTAATCCCAGGGAGCCCTAATATCGATTTTGAACGAAATCTGCCAATTAACAAAGAATTTCAGATTGGCGCTGATTTTTTAAAACTTTGGTATCCGTTTCCTATTTTGTAATCCCAGCCCCCCTAGCATGGGCCGAGATAATGTTCCCCCCGAGGAAAGGACAAAGATTTTATTCATAAATAAATAAAGAAAAACGTTAAATAACGGTGGATTAATAGTCCCCCCGAGTCCCCGTGAAATGTCAAACGGTGATAAACTTCTCCTCTCCCCTATTGCCGTGCTCTGAGGGGTGGATAAGTTAATTTTATCTCTTGTCAGTGGATAAAATCGGGGGATAATTTTTTTATCTCCGGCCCATGCTAGCCCAGCTGGTAGCGTAAATATTAATTTTGAACGAAATTAACAAAGAATTTCAAAATGGCGCTGATTTTTTAAAACTTTGGTATCAGTGTCCTGTTTTGAAATCCCAGGGATCCCTAAATATTGATTTTGAACGAAATCGGTCAATTAACAAAGAATTTCAAAACGGCGCTGATTTTTTTAAATTTTGGTAAGTACAAGTTTCCTGTTTTGTTATCCCAGGAAGTGCTAAATATCGATTTTGAACGAATTCGGTCTATTAGCAAAGAATTTCAAAATGGCGCTGATTTTTTTAAATTTTGGTACAAGTTTCCTGTTTTGTAATTGGAAGTCCTAAATATCGATTTTGAACGAAATCGGTCAATTAAGAAAGAATTTCAAAATGGCGCGGATTTTTTTTAAATTTTGGTAACAGTTTCCTGTTTTGTAACCCCAGGGAGTCCTAAATATCTACTTTGAACGAAATCGGTCAATTAACAAAGAATTTCAACATGGCGCTGATTTTTTTAAATTATTGTAACAGTTTCCGAAAAATGTTGAAATGTAATGAAAATACAACGCTAATCAAAAAACAAAAGACTGAGTTTGTAAAAAGAATGTCATGGTTTTAAAACAAAATTAATTTGAATTTAGAAATACAGAGCCATTACTTTTTTTTATTTGAAATGACCAGTACTGAAGAAAGGCAATTTCATAGGACCTATTACCTATTGTTTATGTATAATTTTTACCTTTTTCATTAAAATTCTTTTTTCTACCTAACTTGTGTTTATTATTTATATTTGAATTTTATTACAATAACCATCAGAATAAATAAAATAGTATTCTTCTTTTTATTCTTAGAATAGAAAAATATTTAGTTAACAAAGACAGTACACAAAAGCAGAATAATAAAATAAAAGCAAAATAATAAGTGTCTGCAACCCCTGCGAGTGTACCCACAAATCAGGTATTAGTTACTACGTAAGGTGTACCGACACTATGTTACCGAACGCACTTTAGTCTCTTCAATATTCGCCATATATTTTCTATGGAAAAATTAACTAACCATCTTCAATTTTTTTCCCGATCATCAAGTTTGCCAAGAAACCACTCTTCCATCTTTTATACTTTCTGAGATAGACACGAAATAAATTTGTATGGCAGCCATCCATCCATTTGAATTTTTCCGCCATTTTGAATTTTTTTTCAATTCATTGTCTATGGGATGTAGTTTCGAATGACATTTGGTCTAGCACTTCCCACCTATCTTCAATGCTTCGATCGGTTCATTTCGGCAAATTGGCCGCCATCTTGTTTTTCCGAAATGTCATAATTTTTCCCTACTTCCATCCCGCACCCGAACATATCTCCTATATATAAACTACCCCGTTTCGGATCTGCGGCGCCGCGGTTCGGGGTCGAAAAATCAAAAATTTGAAAACACTACAGCTCAGCCGCCATCTTGGTTTTCCAATTTTTTCCACTTTTGCTATTGATCGTTTCCTAATTTCTTCAATAATTGTGAGTTTTAACGAAATCGGTTGGAAAACAAAAGAGTTGCAAGAATCACGTCGGCCGCCATCTTGTTTTCCGAAATGTCATAATTTTTCCCTACTCGAATCCCACACCCGAACACATTTCCCGTACATCATTGTATCGTTTTCTGTCTCTTTCTATGAGAACAATTATGTATGTCCTAATCGCCATATAATTTGGTATGAAAAAAAATATTCCGCCATCTTGAATTTTTTTTCTTTTCGCTAAATAGATCTTCTCGTCCTGATCATCTTTGGCCGAGAAACCACTCTTTCATCTTTTATACTTTCTGAGATGGACACCAAATAAATTTGTATGGCGGCCATCTTAAACCCGCCATTTTGAATTTTTTTTCAGCTCATTGTCTTTTGGATAAAGTTTCGAATGACATTTGGTCGAGCACCCCCTATCTTCAATACCTCGGCCGTGCTCTTTACCCGTCTCCGAAATCCTCAATCATCAGCTGTCTCCATATTTTTGTTCAAGTTTAATTTTATGACGTGTATACGAAGCCATCAGTGAAAAAAAAATTTTTCATACAAAATTTTACAGGAGAACATTTTTGGGAAAATCTCGAAAACTACCCCAAATATGGCAACACTGTTTAGATATCTCGATACTGCCGGTCGAGTTACACAATCGATCCATACATGTCAACTTTCCCAAATGTTGCCAACTGCCCCAAAAACGTGATCGAAATTTTGAAAAACACAAAAAGAATACAAAATGGCCGCCACCTCGTTTCACAGAAACATTTTACATTGTTTCATAATTTTCCCGTAAACTACAGGATATACCGCTCCTGATGACGTTTCAATTTTTCATCTCGCTCGCACCCAGCGGAAATGATCGCTCCTGAAAAAAGACCATGTCGAAAATCACTTTTACTTTGATAAATTCCAGTGCTGCCAGACCTCGGCGACGAAATTGCAAAAAGTCCGTATTTCGATTTTTTTATTTTTGGGGTAAATCTTGAAAATTTCCCGAGAAATGGGGTAATTTTGTTTCCCCAATCCATACCTCGAGTATGTACATACAATCGCCCAGTATAAGTCGAAACGCTCCGACGTTGCCAACTGTGAGAAATTCGAATTTTAAAATTGCGTTTTTTCGTACCTCAAACAAAAAGGCCGCCGCGACAACCGCCATCTTGAATTTTTAAAAACCACTCCCATTCTGTCAAAATACAGGATAATTGTAGTCGAAAAAAGAAAAAATTATCATGCTCGATTACGCCGTTTCGGATCTGCGGCGCCGCGGTTCGGGGTCGAAAAATCAAAAATTTTAAAACACTTCAGCTCGGCCGCCATCTTGTTTTTCCAATTTTTTCCACTTTTTCTATTGATCGTTTACTAATTTCTTCAATCGTTGCGAGTTTTAACGAAATCGGTAGGAAAACAAAAGAGTTGCAAGAATCACGTCGGCCGCCATCTTGTTTTTCCAAAATGTCATAATTTTTCCCTACTCCCATCCCGCACACGAACATATTTCCTATACATGAACTACCCTGTTTCGGATCTGTGGCGCCGCAGTTCGGGGTCGAAAAATCAAAAATTTTAAAACACTACAGCTTGGCCGCCATCTTGTTTTACCAATTTTTTCCACTTTTTATATTGATCGTTTACTAATTACTTCAATCGTTGTGAGTTTTAACGAAATCGGTTGGAAAACAAAAGATTTGCAAGAATCACGTCGGCCGCCATCTTGTTTTTCCGAAATGTCATAATTTTTCCCTACTCGAATCCCACACCCGAACACATTTCCCGTACATCATTGTATCGTTTTCTGTCTCTTTCTATGAGAACAATTATGTATGTCCTAATCGCCATATAATTTGGTATGAAAAATAAAATTCCGCCATCTTGAAATTTTTTTCGTTTCGCTGAATAGACCTCCTCGTCTTGATTATCTCTTGCCACGAAACCACACTTCCATCTCTTATACTCTCCGAGATAGAGACCAAATAAATTTGTATGGCGGCCATCTTAAATCCGCCATTTTGAATTTTTTTTCAGCTCATTGTCTTTTGGATGAAGTTTCGAATGACATTTGGTCGAGCACCCCCTACCTATCTTCAATACCTCGGCTGTGCTCTTTACCCGTCTCCGAAATCCTCAATCATCAGCTATCTCCATATTTTTCTTCAAGTTTAATTTTCTGACTTGTATACGAAGCCATCAGTGAAAAAAAAATTTTTCATACAAAATTTTACAGGAGGAGTTTTTGGGGAAAATCTCGAAAACTACCCCAAATATGGCAACACTGTTTAGATATCTCGATACTGCCGGTCGAGTTACACAATCGATCCATACAACTCAACTTTCCCAAATGTTGCCAACTGCCTCAAAAACGTGATCGAAATTTTGAAAAACACAAAAAGAATACAAAATGGCCGCCACCTCATTTCACAGAAACATTTTACTTAGTTTCATAATTTTCCCATAAACTACAGGATGTACCGCTCCTGATGACTTTTAAATTTTTCATCTCGCTCGCACCCAGCCGAAATGATCGCCCCTGAAAAAAGACCATGTCGAAAATCACTTTTACTTTGATAAATTCCAGTGTTGCCAGACCTCGGCGACGAAAATACCCAAATGTCATTCGTACAAGTGGGACACGTGGTTGCTAGTACTCGATTTTTGCAAAAAGTCCGTATTTCGATTTTTTTATTTTTGGGGTAAATCTTGAAAATTTCCCGAAAAATGGGGTAATTTTTTTTCCCAATCCATACCTCGAATCTGTACACACAATCGCACCGTACAAGTCGAAACGCTCCGACGTTGGCTACTGTGAGAAAATTGAATATTAAAATTGCGTTTTTTCGTACCTCAAACATAAAGGCCGCCGTCACAGCCGCCATCTTGAATTTTTAAAAACCACTCCCATTCTGTCAAAATACAGGATAATTGTAAGCGAAAAAAGAAAAAAATATCATGCTCGACCACGCCGTTTCGGATCTGTGGCGCCGCGGTTCGGGGTCGAAAAATCAAAAATTTTAAAGCACTACAGCTCGGCCGCCATCTTGTTTTTCCAATTTTTTCCACTTTTTCTGTTAATCGTTTCCTAATTTCTTCAATAATTGCGAGTTGTAACGAAATCGGTTAGAAAACAAAAGAGTTACAAGAATCACGTCGGCCGCCATCTTGTTTTTCCGAAATGTCATAATTTTTCCCCACTCGAATCCCGCACCCGAACACATCTCCCCTACATCATTATATCGTTTTCTGTCTCTTTCTAGGAGAACAATTATGTCAATGAGTGAGTGAGTCAGTCAGTGGTAATTGAGCTATATATAGTATAATAACTAGTGTTTCGCTCTGTGCGCGAGCTGCTAAAGCAGCTCACGAGATGTGGTTAGACGTTAGTACTAAGTAGTACAGACTTGACGTCTTTATTGTATTAAACCGAATTTATTTACTTAGATACACAATTCACCTTAAAGTAAAAAAAAAATTAAAAATGGCGCTGATTTTTTAAAACTTTAGTATCACTTTCCTGTTTTGTAATCCCAGGGAGCCCTAATATCGATTTTGAACGAAATCGGTCAATTAACAAAGAATTTCAGATTGGCGCTGATTTTTTAAAACTTTGGTATCAGTTTCCTGTTTTGTGATCCCAGGGAGCCCTAAATATCGATTTTGAACGAAATCGGTCAATAACAAAGAATTTCAAAATGGCGCTGATTTTTTAAAACTTTGCTATCAGTTTCCTGTTTTGTGATCCCAGGGAGTCCTAAATATCGATTTTGAACGAAATCGGTCAATTAACAAAGAATTTCAAAAAGGGCGCAGATTTTTTTAAATTTCTGTAACAGTTTCCTGTTTTGTAATCCCAGGGAGCCCTAATATGGATTTTGAACGAAATCTGTCAATTAACAAAGAGTTTCAGATTGGCGCTGTTTTTTTTAAACTTTGGTATCAGTTTCCTGTTTTGTGATCCCAGGGAGTCCTAAATATCGATTTTGAACGAAATCGGTCAATTAACAAAGAATTTCAAAATGGCGCTGATTATTTAAAACTTTGGTATCAGTTTCCTGTTTTGTGATCCCAGGGAGCCCTAAATATCGATTTTGAACGAAATCGGTCAATTAACAAAGAATTTCAAAATGGCGCTGATTTTTTAAAACTATGGTATCAGTTTCCTGTTTTGTGATCCCAGGGAGTACTAAATATCGATATTGAACGAAATCGGTCAAAATGGTGCTTATTTTCTACTTTAAAACTTTGGTATCAGTTTCCTGTTTTGTGATCCCAGGGAGTCCTAAATTTCGATTTTGAACGAAATCGGTCAATTAACAAAGAATTTCAAAATGACGCTGATTTTTTAAAACTTTGGTAACAGTTTCCTTTCAGGTAATCCCAGGGAGCCCCGTCGTGGGTAAAACGGAACCGTATCAAAAACTTGCATAATTCTACACTTGTAGTCTCTTCAATATTCGCCAAATTATATTTTCTATGGCAAAAAAAATCCGCAACCTTGAATTTTGTCCTATTCATCAAGTAGACCTTCAGGTCCTGATCATCTTTTGCCAAGAAACCACTCTTCCTATTTTATACTTTCTGAGATAGACACCAAATAAATTTGTATGGCAGACATCTTAAATCCGCCATTTTTAGTTTTTTTAGTTTATTGTCTTTGGATGAAGTTTCGAATGACATTTGGTCGAGCACCCCCCGCCTATCTTCAATCCTTCGATCGGTTCATTTCGGCAAATCGGCCGCCATCTTGTTTTTCCGAAATGTCATTTTTTTCCCCTACTTCCATCCCGCACCCGAACATATCTCCTATACATGAACTACCCCGTTTCGGATCTGTGGCGCCGCGGTTTGAGGTCGAAAAATCAAAAATTTGAAAACACTACAGCTCGGCCGCCATCTTGGTTTTCCAATTTTTCCACATTTTCTATTGACCGTTTCCTAATTTCTTCAATAATTGTGAGTTGTAACGAAATCGGTTGGAAAACAAAAAAGTTACAAAAAGCACTACGGCCGCCATCTTGTTTTTCCGAAATATCATAATTTTTCCCTACTCCCATTGCGCACCTGAACACATCTCCCATACATCATTGTATCGTTTTCTGTCTCTTTCTAGGAGAACAATTACGTCTTTTATAGTTCCTAATCGCCTTAATATACTCGTAATTTGGTATAAAAAAATATTTCGCCATCTTGAATTTTTTTTCATTTCGCTTAATAAATCTGCTCGTGCTGATCATCTTTTGCCAAGAAACCACTCTTCCATATTTTATACTTTCTGAGATAGACACCAAATAAATTTGTAGTGCGGCCATCTTAAATCCGCCATTTTGAATTTTTTTTCAGCTCATTGGATGAAGTTTCGAATGACATTTGGTCGAGCACTCCGCACCTATTTCAACACCTTGGCCGTGCTCTTTACACGTCTCCGAAATCCTCAATCAACAGCTGTCTCCATATTTTTCTTCAAGTTTAATTTTCTGACTTGTATACGAAGACATCAGTGAAAAAAAAATTTTCATACAAAATTTTACAGGAGGAAATTTTTGGGGAAAATGTCGAAAACTACCCCAAATGTGGCATCACTGTTTATATATACTGCCGGTCGAGTTGTACAATCGATCCATACATGTCGACTTTCCCAAATGTTGCCTCAAAAACGTGATCGAAATTTTCAAAAACACAAAAAGAATACAAAATGGCCGCCACCTCGTTTCACAGAAACATTATACATAGTTTTATAATTTTTCCGTAAACTACAGGATATACCGCTCCTGATGACGTTTCAATCTTTCATCTTGCTCACACCCAGCCGAAATGATCGCCCCTGAAACAAGACCATGTCGAAAATTACTTTTACTTTGATAAATTCCAGTGTTGCCAGACCTCGGCGACGAAAATACCCAAATGTCATTCGTACAAGTAGGTCAAGTGGTTGCTCGTACTCGAATTTTGCAAAAAATACGTATTACGATTTTTTAATTTTTGGGGTAAATCTTGAAAATATCCTGAGAAATGGGGTAACTTTTTCCCCAATCCATACCTCGAGTCTGTACACACAATCGCCCAGTACAAGTCGAAACGATCCGACGTTGCCAACTGTGAGAAATTTGAATTTTAAAATTGCGTTTTTTCGTACCTCAAACCGAACGGCCGCCGCGACAGCCGCCATATTGAATTTTTAAAAACCACTTCCAAAAAAAGAAAAAATTGTTATGCTCGACCACACCGTTTCGGATCTGCGGCGCCGCGGTTCGGGGTCGAAAAATCTAAAATTTGAAAACACTACAGCTCGGCCGCCATCTTGGTTTTCCAATTTTTTCCATTTTTTCTATTGATCGTTTCCTAATTTCTTCAATAATTGCGAGTTGTAACGAAATCGGTTGGAAAACAAAAGAGTTGTAAGAATCAAGTCGGCCGCCATCTTGTTTTTCCGAAATGTCATAATTTTTCCCTACTCCCATCCCGCACCCGAACACATCTCCCGTACATCATTATATCGTTTTCTGTCTCTTTCTAGGAGAACAATAAATTATGCTAATGAGTCCTAATCGCCATATAATTTGGTATGAAAAAAAATCCGCCATCTAGAAATTTTTTTCATATGCTCGACCACGCCGTTTCGGATCTGCGGCGCCGCGGTTCGGGGTCGAAAAATCAAAAATTTGAAAACACTACAGCTCAGCCGCCATCTTGGTTTTCCAATTTTTTCCACTTTTTCTATTGATCGTTTCCTAATTTCTTCAATAATTGTGAGTTGTAACTAAATCGGTTGGAAAACAAAAAAGTTACAAAAAGCACTACGGCCGCCATCTTGTTTTTCCGAAAAATCATATTTTTTCCCTACTCCCATCCTGCACCCGATCACATCTCCCGTACATCATTGTATCGTTTTCTGTCTCTTTCTAGGAGAACAATAAATTATGCTAATGAGTCCTAATCGCCATATAATTTGGTATGAAAAAAAAAATCCGCCATCTTGAATTTTTTTTTTTTTCGCTAAATAGATCTTCTCGTCCTGATCATATTTGGCCGAGAAACCACTCTTCCATCTTTTATACTTTCTGAGATAGACACCAAATAAATTTGTATGGCGGCCATCTTAAATCCGCCATTTTGAAATTTTTTTCAGCTCACTGTCAATTGGCTGAAGTTTCGAGTGACATTTGGTCGAGCACCCCCCACCTATCTTCAATACCTGGACCGTGCTCTTTACCCGTCTCCGAAATCCTCAATCATCAGCTGTCTCCATATTTTCTTCAAGTTTAATTTTCTGACTTGTACACGAAGCCATCAGTAAAAAAAAAATTTTTCATACAAAATTTTACAGGAGGAGTTTTTGGGGAAAATCTCGAAAACTACCCCAAATGTGGCAACACTGTTTAGATATCTCGATACTGCCGGTCGAGTTACACAATCGATCCATACATGTTAACTTTCCCAAATGTTACCAACTGCCTCAAAAACGTGATCGAAATTTTGAAAAACACAAAAAGAATACAAAATGGCCGCCACCTCGTTCCACAGAAACATTTTACATAGTTTCATAATTTTCCCGTAAACTACAGGATATATCGCTCCTGATGACGTTTAAATTTTTCATCTCGCTCGCACTCAGCCGAAATGATCGCCCCTGAAAAAAGACCATGTCGAAAATCACTTTTACTTTGATAAATTCCAGTGTTGCCAGACCTCGGCAACGAAAACACCCAAATGTCATTCGTACCAGTGCGACACGTGGTTGCTCATACTCGAATTTTGCAAAAAGTGCGTATTTCGATTTTTTAATTTTTGGGGTAAATCTTGAAAATTTCCCGAGAAATGGGGTAATTTTTTTTCCCCAATCCATACCTCGAGTCTGTACACACAATCGCACCTTACAAGTCGAAACGCTCCGACGTTGCCAACTGTGAGAAATTTGAATTTTAAAATTGCGTTTTTTCGTACCTCAAACAAAAAAGCCGCCGCGACAGCCGCCATCTTGAATTTTTAAAAACCACTCCCATTCTGTCAAAATACAGGATAGTTGTAGTCGAAAAAAGAAAAAATTATCATGCTCGACCACGCCGTTTCGGATCTGTGGCGCCGCGGTTCGGGGTCGAAAAATCAAAAATTTTAAAACACAACAACTCGGCCGCCATCTTGTTTTTCCAAATTTTTTCACTTTTTCTATTGATCGTTTCCTAATTTCTTCAATAATTGCGAGTTGTAACGAAATCGGTTGGAAAACAAAAGAGTTACGAGAATCACGTCGGCCGCCATCTTGTTTTTCCGAAATGTCATAATTTTTCCCCACTCGAATTCCGCACCCGAACACATCTCCCGTACATCATTATATCGTTTTCTATCTCTTTCTAGGAGAACAATTATGTCAATGAGTCAGTCAGTCAGTCAGTCAGTCAGTCAGTGGTAATCGAGCTATATATAGTATAACTAGTGTTTCGCTCTGTGCGCGAGCTGCTAAAGCAGCTCACGAGATGTGGTTAGACGTTAGTACTAAGTAGTACAGACTTGACGTCTTTATAAATTTGTATTAAACCGAATTTATTTACTTAGATACACAATTCACCTTTAAGTAGAAAGATTTTAAAAATGGCGCTGATTTTTTAAATTTTTAGTATCACTTTCCTGTTTTGTAATCCCAGGGAGCCCTAATATCGATTTTGAACGAAATCGGTCAATTAACATTGAATTTCAGATTGGCGCTGATTTTTTAAAATTTGGTATCAGTTTCCTGTTTTGTGATCCCAGGGAGCCCTAAATATCGATTTTGAATGAAATCGGTCAATAACAAAGAATTTCAAAATGGCGCTGATTTTTCAAAACTTTGGTATCAGCCCCTCAATCATGTAAGAATGGCCGATGAAATCGTTAAAGTTCTGCGGCAAAGTAAATAAACCATAACAGCATTAAATTAGAGCTCAATTTCGTTTACCCATTCTTATACGTTTATGTATGTACAATAATCAAACGTATAAGAATGGATACACGAAATTGAGCTCTAATTCAATGCTGTTATGGTTTATATTACTTTGACGCTGAACCTTTACCATTTGATGGACAATTCTTACATAATCGGGGGGCAGTTTCCTGTTTTGTGATCCCAGGGAGTACTAAATATCGATTTTGAACGAAATCGGTCAATAAACAAATAATTTAAAAATGGCGTGGATTTTTTTAAATTTTGGTACCAGTGTCCTGTTTTGTAATCCCAGGAAGTCCAAATATCGATTTTCAACGAAATCGCTCAATTAACAAAGAATTTCAAAATGGCGCTGATTTTTTAAAACTTTGGTAACAGTTTCCTGTTTTGTAATCCTAGGGAGCCTTAGATAACGTTTTTGAACGAAATCAGTAAATTAATAAAATTTTAAAATGGCGCTGATTTTTTAAAATTTTGGTACCAGTTTCCTGTTTTGTGATCTCAGGGAGTCCTAAATATCGATTTTGAACAAAATCGGTCAATTAACAAAGAATTTCAAAATGGCGCTGATTTTTTAAAAATTTGGTACCAGTTTCCTCTTTTGTAATCCGGAAATACTAAATATCGATTTGGAACGAAATCGGTCAATTAACAAAGAATTTCAAAATGGCGCCGATTTTTTTAAATTTTGGTACCAGTTTCCTGTTTTGTAATCCCAGGGAGCCCCGTCGTGGGTAAAACGGAACCGTATCAAAATCTTGCATAGTTCTACACTTGTAGTCTCTTCAATATTCGCCAAATATTTTCTATGGAAAAAAAAAATTCCGCCATCATGAATTTTTTTCCTATTCATCAAGTAGACCTTCAGGTCCTGTACATCTTTAGCCATGAAACCAGTCATCCATCTTTTATACTTTCTAAGATAGACATCAAATTTGTATGGCAGCTATCTTAAATCCGCCATTTTGAATTTTTTTACAGCTCATTGTCTATTAGACGAAGTTTCGAATCACATTTGGTTGAGCACCCCCCGCCTATCTTCAATGCTTCTATCGGTTCATGTCAGCAAATCAATCGCCATCTTGTTTTTTCGAAATGTCATAATTTTTCCCTACTGGGAGTAGGGGTCCCGCACCCGAACATATTTCCTATACATGAACTACCCCGTTTCGGGTCTGTGGCGCCGCGGTTCGGAGTCGAAAAAACAAAAATTTTAAAACACTACAGCTCGGCTGCAAACCTTTTTTTTTCAAATTTTTTCCACTTTATCTATTGATCGTTTACTAATTTCTTCAATAATTGCGAGTTGTAACGAAATCGGTTGGAAAACAAAAGAGTTGCAAAAATCACGTCAGCCGCCATCTTGTTTTTCCGAAATGTCATAATTTTTCCCTACTCGAATCCCGCACCCAAACATATCTCCCGTACATCATTGTATCGTATTTCGTATTTCGTGTATTTTCTGTCTCTTTCTAGGAGAACAATGACGTATTTTATAGTTCCTAATCGCCATATAATTTGGTATGAAAAAAAATATTCCGCCATCTTGATTTTTTTTTCATTTCGCTAAATAGACCTCCTCGTCTTGATCATCTTTTGCCAAGAAACCACTCTTCTATCGTTTTACTTTCTGAGATAGACACCAAATAAATTTGTATGGCGACATCTTGAATGCACCATTTTGGAGTTTTTTTTAAACTCATCGCCAATTGGATGAGGTTTCGAGTGACATTTGTTCGATCACCCCCCACCTATCTTCAATACCTTGGCCGTGCTCATTACCCGTCTTCGAAATCCTCATTCATCAGCTGTCTCCATATTTTTCTTCATCAGTGAAAAAAAAAATATTCATACAAAATTTTACAAGAGGAAATTTTTGGGGAAAGTCTCGAAAACTACCCCAAATGTGGCAACACTGTTTGGATATCTCGATACGCTGGTCGAGTTACACAATCGATCCATACATGTCAACTTTCCTAAATGTTGCCAACTGCCTCCAAAACGTGATCGAAATTTTCAAAAACAAAAAAGAATACAAAATGGCCGCCACCTCGTTTCACAGAAACATTTTACATAGTTTTATAATTTTCCCGTGAACTACAGGATATACCACTCCTGATGACGTTTCAATTTTTCATCTCGCTCGCACCCAGCCAAAATGATCGCCCCTGAAAAAATACCATATCGAAAATCACTTTTACTTTGATAAATTCCAGTGTTGCCAGTCATTCATACAAGTGAGACACGTGGTTACTCGTACTGAAATTTTGCAAAAAAATACGTATTTTGATTTTTTCATTTTTGGGGTAAATCTTGAAATTTTCCCGAGAAATGGGGTAATTTTTTTTCCCCAATCTATACCTCGAATCCGTACACACAATCGCTCCATAGAAGTCGAAACTCTCCGACGTTGCCAACTGTGAGAAATTTGAATTTTAAAATTGCATTTTTTCGTACCTCAAACCGAACGGCCGCCGCGACAGCCGCCATCTTGAATTTTTAAAAACCACTCCCATTATGTCAAAATACAGGATAATTGTAGGTTAAAAAAAGGAAAAAATATCATGCTCGACCACGCCGTTTCGGATCTGCGGCGCCACGGTTCGGGGTCGAAAAATCAAAAATTTGAAAACACTACAGCTCAGCCGCCATCTTGGTTTTCCAATTTTTTCCACTTTTTCTATTGATCGTTTCCTAATTTCTTCAATAATTGTAAGTTGTAACTAAATCGGTTGGATAACAAAAAAGTTACAAAAAGCACTACAGCCGCCATCTTGTTTTTCCGAAATATCATATTTTTTCCCTACTTCCATCCTGCACCCGAACACATCTCCCATACATCATTGTATCGTTTTCTGTCTCTTTCTTGGAGAACAATAAATTATGCTAATGAGTCCTAATCGCCATATAATTTGGTATGAAAAAAAAATATTCCGCCATTTTGAAATTTTTTTCATTTCGCTACATAGACCTCCTCGTCCTGATCATCTCTTGCCAAGAAACCACACTTCCATCTCTTATACTTTCTGAGATGGACACCAAATAAATTTGTATGGCGGCCATCTAGAATCCACCTTTTTGGAGTTTTTTTAAACTCACCGCCAATTGGATGAGGTTTCGAGTGACATTTGTTCGAGCACCTATCTTCAATACCTTGGTCGCGCTCTTTACCCGTCCTCGAAATCCTCAATCATCAGGTGTCTCCATATTTTTCTTCAAGTTTAATTTTCTGACTTGTATATGAAGCCATCAGTGAAAAAAAAAATTTCTTACAAAATTTTACAGGAGGAAATTTTTGGGGAAATTCTTGAAAACTACCCCAAATGTGGCAACACTGTTTAGATAAATCTCGATACTGCCGGTCGAGTTACACAATCGATCCATACATGTCAACTTTCCCAAATGTTGCCAACTGCCTCAAAAACGTGATCGAAATTTTGAAAAACACAAAAAGAATACAAAATGGTCGCCACCTCGTTTCACAGAAACATTTTACATAGTTTTATAATTTTCCCGTAAACTACAGGATATATACCGCTCCTGATGACGTTTCAAATTTTCATCTCGCTCGCACCCAGCCGAAATGATCGCCCCTGAAAAAAGACCATGTCGAAAATCACTTTTACTTTGATAAATTCCATTGTTGCCAGACCTGGGCGACGAAATTACCCAAATGTAATTCATACAAGTGAGACACGTGGTTGCTCGTACTCGATTCTTGCAAAAAGTCCGTATTTAGATTTTTTTATTTTTGGGGTAAATCTTGAAAATTTCCGGAGAAATGGGGTAATTTCTTTTCCCCCAATCCATACCTCGAGTCTGTACACACAATCGCCCCGTAGAAGTCGAAACGCTCCGACGTTGCCAACTGTGAGAAATTGGAATTTTAAAATTGCGTTTTTCGTACCTCAAACCGAACGGCCGCCGCGACAGCCGCCATCTTGAATTTTTAAAAACCACGCCCATTCTGTCAAAAAACAGGATAATTGTAGGCGTAAAAAAGAAAAAAATCATGCTCGACTACGCCGTTTCGGATATGTGGCTCCGCGGTTCGGGGTCGAAAAATCAAAAATTTGAAAACACTACAGCTCGGCCGCCATCTTGTTTTTCCAATTTTTTCCACTTTTTCTATTAATTGTTTCCTAATTTCTTTAATCGTTGAGAGTTTTAACGAAATCGGTTGGAAAACTAAAGAGTTGCAAGAATCACGTCGGCCGCCATCTTGTTTTTCCGAAATGTCATAATTTTTCCCTACTCGAATCCCACACCCAAACACATCTCCCATACATCATTTTATCGTTTTCTGTCTCTTTCTAGGAGAACAATAAATTATGTCAATGAGTCCTAATCGCCATAATATAATTTGGTATGAAAAAAATATTCCGCCATCTTGATTTTTTTTTCTTTTCGCTAAATAGATCTTCTCGTCCTGATTATCTTTGGCCGACAAACCACTCTTTCATCTTTTATACTTTCTGAGATGGACACCAAATAAATTTGTATGGCGGCCATCTTTAATCCGCCATTTTGAATTTTTTTTCAGATCATTGTCTTTTGGATGAAGTTTCGAATGACATTTGGTCGAGCACCCCCCACCTATCTTCAATACCTCGGCCGTGCTCTTTTCCCGTCTCCGAGATCCTCAATCATCAGCTGTCTCCATATTTTTGTTCAAGTTTAATTTTCTGACGTGTATACGAAGCCATCAGTGAAAAAAAAATTTTTCATACAAAATTTTACAGGAGGACATTTTTGGGAAAATCTCTTAAACTACCCCAAATGTGGCAACACTGTTTAGATATCTCGATACCGCTGGTTGAGTTACACGATCGATCCGTACATGTCAACTTTCCCAAATGTTGCCAACTGCCTCAAAAGCGTGTTGGAAATTTTGAAAAACACAAAAAGAATACAAAATGGCCGCCACCTCGTTCCACAGAAACATTTTACATAGTTTCATAATTTTCCCGTAAACTACAGGATATACCGCTCCTGATTACGTTTAAATTTTTCATCTCGCTCGCACCCAGCCGAAATGATCGCCCCTGAAAAAAGACCATGTCGAAAATCACTTTTACTTTGATAAATCCCAGTGTTGCCAGACCTCGGCGCCGAAAATATCCAAATGTCATTCATACAAGTGGGACGCGTGGTTGCCCGTACTCGGATTTTGCAAAAAGTCCATATTTCGATTTTTTTATTTTTGGGGTAAATCTTGAAAATTTCCCGATAAATGGGGTAATTTTTTTTTCCTCATCCATACCTAGAGTCTGTACGCACAATCACCTCGTAGAAGTCAAAACGCTCCGACGTTGCCAACTGTGAGAAATTTGAATTTTAAAATTGCGTTTTTTCGTACCTCAAACAAAAAGGCCGCCGCGACAGCCGCCATCTTGAATTTTTAAAAACCACTCCCATTCTGTCAAAATACAGGATAATTGTAGTCGAAAAAAGAAAAAAATATCATGCTCGACCACGCCGTTTCGGATCTGCGGCGCCGCGGTTCGGGGTCGAAAAATCAAAAATTTTAAAGCACAACAGCTCGGCCGCCATCTTGTTTTTCCAATTTTTTCCACTTTTTCTATTGATCGTTTCCTAATTTCTTCAATAATTGCGAGTTGTAACGAAATCGGTTGGAAAACAAAAGAGTTGCGAGAATCACGTCGGCCGCCATCTTGTTTTTCCGAAATGTCATAATTTTTCCCCACTCGAATCCCGCACCCGAACACATCTCCCCTACATCATTATATCGTTTTCTGTCTCTTTCTAGGAGAACAATTATGTCAATGAGTGAGTCAGTCAGTGGTAATTGAGCTATATATAGTATAATGACAATTATAATCACGTGATCTGTCGCCATATTTGTTTAGATATTTTATTACTCTGCCTCTTCAAATAGACTGTAGTACTATCGGTATAGGTGCCGGGTCGGAGCCGGCTGTGCAATGAAGAAACCTTAAGCACTAACTCTGTGACCTTAAGAAACGCCCACAAACGCCCATAGACACATTCACATTCACTCGAATATTTTAGGTGGTTGCTGTGGGTGGTTGGTACCTACTCTATGTTCCAGACTCGTGCGAAGTTCGGGACCTGCCATAAATGATTAGCCAAACAAAATCAAAGATCAAAATCTGCTGTATTCTGTGCGTGGACGGAGTGTGATCCTGGTGTGGTCTGCGGTTAACCATCTGCATTCTCTTTTACTATTCTCCCAGGTGTTTATATTGTGTAAATAAATCATACAATATGGCTAATATAGCCGCTAAACGTATCAAAAGGGAGTTTAAAGAAGTGGCCAACAGTGAAGAGGTAAGGTTGTCAAATAAATGCTCTTACTATCGTCCATGGAACTTTTTTTGTGCATACGGTGCTCTTACACTTGCACTTTTGTGTCGATCAATGTCAAATTTTTTGTGTATTCACTGTTGCATGGCTTAATTGAAATCAAATTAGCTTAGTTTTATGCGATACGAACCGCGTGCGTGATTTAGCAGGTTAAGATTTTCTTTGATTTAGGTAGACGTATCTTCGTAATTTGGGTACCTACTTTGTCCTAACACAAATGCATCGAAAAAAACCTAATCGTTTTACGCATCAGAAATTACTTCTATTAATAAAAATAGTTACGTAATCAAAGATATCAATTAATTTCTGTATGTGTTTTTGCATTGATTCTTTGTGTAATTAAATTATGACTTGGTATACTAGTAACTGTTCTTAGGACAGACACAACTTTCGCTATTTAACTGTTCTTAGGATGGATATGACAGATTATTGTGTATTTCTATATCTCAATCAAAAAATTTTTTTACTTTGAATAATTCTTATTGTTCAAGTTTTTAATGTTCCGGTATATTTACAGAAACCTAAAAGTAGGGTGCTAATCTTTTCCTCTCACTCACACACTATACCTATCTATATTCACACGCTTGAGTAGGTACCTACTGACTACTGCGTGCAAAAATACTATCAAAATTTGCACTCAACAGAATTTTATAAAGAAACTAGATGATGCCTGTGACTTCGTCTGCTTGGATTAAGCTTTTTTGATTCCCACGGTAACTCCTTAATTTTCCAGTATAAAAAGTAGCCTATGTCCTTACCCTGGATGCAACCTATCTTTATACCAAATGTCATCCAACTTGGTTGAAAAGATGGGCCGTGAAAGCATAGCAGACAGACAGACGGACACTTGAATTTATAATATTAGTATGGATTATTATTTCTGTTAATGTTGTTCTGTTGATTTCTTGGTTCTGCTGTAGAATGGGCGAGTGTTTTTTTCATAATTCGCTGGTAATTGTTGGAAATGAGTACATTTGCTCTTTACATAACTGCAATTTCAAGTTGCAAGGAATTGATGGAGATCTCAAATTATTAATTTTTTCATTGAGTGTCAATATGGAAATCACCATAACGCCATGAAAATGTATTGACAAGTCATAAAATTGTATGATTTAAAAGTTACAGATATTTAATCTGTTATTTCTTTTCTTTTCATTTTATGGATGTAGATTCAAGCTAATTTAGTCAGAGTTGGCAGAGAACTATTTTTAATTACATATCAGAAAACTTATCACCTATCAATTTATAATTCTTACACTTCAAGCAGAAAGTGCATTTTCATCTTCATACTTCTTTTAACTTATGAGTTTTCTTTTTTGTAATAATTCTTAAATTATTTTTATACCTCTCACATAAATTACTGGTCTGGCCCATTTAATTTCACTTGCTTTAAAGAAGAAAAATCAGTATCTTCTTGATATTTTAGCTAGTACTTAATCACAACGAAAGAATGCTATGTCACTGTTTACACAAGGATAGTTTAATAGTGTGTGGATAGAATGAGTATTTGCTTGTTTAAGTATAAACATTTCTTAAGATTCATATGCACTTGTTTATATTTACATTTTAAAATCATTATTCCTAATTATTTTAATTTTGAAAACTGAAAGTGCAGCCAAGAAATTTCAATAACATTACAACTTTTTATCTGTATACCAAAAAAAGTTTGGCGCATAGCCAATCACAATTTTAACAAACAAAGGGCAAATATCTTAATATGTCAGCAGAATTCAGAAGCTGAAATAGAATGAAACAAAGCCCAATTAGTTACTGTTAACCCCTTACTTAGTAACAAAAGAGAAGACTAGTAAGATAGACTAGAGGTAGATTAAGTCTACTTACTTAGTCCTTTAAAATTACTATCCATAATTTTTCCTTACTAATATTATAAATTAAAAAGGCCTGTCTGCTACGCTTTCATATACCATCTTTTCAGCTGACTTTGATGAAATTTGGTATACCAAATAATGCCAATAATACACAACATACACAAGATTCAGAGACCGTATATAGTATTTGTAGGTAGGGATACGAAAGTGTGTCTGTCTTTGTCTGTCTGTCTGGGTGACACACAGACATACTTTCACTGTTTAGTAAAGGCTCAACACTTAGTTGAGTTGGATTCTTGTGATCAATCTTCTTGATTATGCAATTTTTATTTTCTTTAATGTTGATGGCCTGTCATAGCAAAATCGTAGCACAATCATTCATTCCTTAGAGCAAATTCCTGTATCTCTAATAGTCAAAGTGCTCTATAAAAATTATACCCTTTATAATATACTGTACATGACAACTATTGCTTATGTACATGATAGTACAACTAATACATCTGATGGATTGAAGTTATTGAGCCATAATAGAGAATAGTCAAAGTTCAACTAGTTCGAAGCGCTTCTATTAGATGCACTGCTAATGTATTGATCACTACTAGATGCACTGCTTTAATATGGATTCCCTCCATAAACAAGACTCAACAGGTATTCTTTATTGATTAAACATGTCCCGGGAGACAGTACAGTTGTCCAATTTGTCTCTTGTGGCTGAAAAAAGTTCTTTAAAATTCTACGTGACATGAATTTGAATTTTCAAGAACTTTACAAAAAGTAAAGCCAGTCCTACCCGCATTGGAGCAGCGTGGTGGGTTTAAGCTCCAGATCCCTCTCTCCCATGAGAGTGGAGGCCTGTGCCCAGCAGTGAGACATTAATGGGCTGTGGTGGATACAAAAAGTAATGCACAATATTTGAAATAATATTTGAATAATATTTTTGTCAAAAGATAATTGGGTTAGTATTAGGTCAATTTGGCGGTGCTACACCTCCGTGTCTCGTAAAGCTGTTCTTACTGATCTCTCCGGTCGTGTTGAATTGCCGTCCCATAGGTCTATGAGAGTTATCTAATAGAAATTAAAGTGCTGATCGTTTTCCTTTGAAATCGAAATGAAATAATGATTTCATGTACGACAACGTGTCTCAGTGTTATGTCAGGAGTCAGGACACCACCGGCTCGGAAAGAACATTCTACTGAGAAGAACCAGCAAGAAACTCAGCAACTTTGTCTCTGTTATAGGTAGTTGGGGGTTTCATCAAGCTGGAACTAGTGAATGACTGTTGGACCGAGCTCCAGGGTGCCATAGCGGGGCCGCCCGACACGCCCTACGAAGGCGGCACGTTTCTGCTCGAAATAAAAGTGCCAGAAACATATCCATTCAACCCACCTAAAGTAAGATTTTATTTTATTAGTGGCACTTGTTAGTGGTCTCTTTTTATCAAAGATTACTTGAAAAGTTAGTGCTTGATTGTGCTTTTTTATCAGCGAAGAATTGACTGTAACCTTCTTTTTAGCAATGACAAGTTAGCACTTGAATATAATATCTATTTATCAATGGAAAGCTAGCATTTTACTGTAATCTCTACAATACATACAAGTTAATACATGACAAGTTAGCCCTTGATTGTAATCTCTCTTTTAACAATTATAGACAACCGATGTTGACGACCTCCGTGGCGCAGTGTTTAGCGCTGTTGTCTTAATGTGCGGAGGTCCCGGGTTCGATCCCCGGCAGGGTCAATTTGGGAATTTACAATTTCTGAATTTTCCCTGATCTGGCCTGGTGGCTTCGGCCGTGGCTAGTTACCACCCTACCGGCAACTACGTGCCGCCAAGCGATTTAGTGTTCCGGTACGATTCCGTGTAGAAAGCGATTAGGGGTATGGGTTAATATAACTGCCATGCCCCTAACCAGGTTAGTCCGCTACCATCTTAGACTGCATCATCACTTACTATCAGGTGACATCGCAGTCAAGGGCTAACTTGTAGTGGATAAAAAAAAATTAAAAAATAGATGATACATTAGCGCTTGGCGGCGATCTCCTTTTTTAATCAATGGAAAGCTAGCATTTTACTGTAATCTCCTGTTATCAATGACAAGTTAGCGCTGGACTGTAATCTTTTAACAATGTTCTTGGCTATAACCTCTCTATATTAAAGATCGTTATAATAGATCTTTATATATTATTTTAGATATTTATCGTTGATAATAGAGAGATCACTTTTAGTAATGAACAGTAAGCGCTTGTCAGTGTTCTCAATCGATGAATAGCAAATTAGGGCTTTACTGCAATCTCTTTTCTAATATCATATTATATATATGAAATAATCCTAGGGTAGCAATGCGAAATATAACCGCGAGTATTTATTTCATGCTATATTTTAATCACATCGCAATGCGAAATTTCATTTTGCGAATTTTCTCGCAAAATCCTATAAAATATAGAACTTGTATAAAGCTCATATTGATGTTCTAGAGTACGCACTTTTGTTGTACAGATCCGCTTCGTGACCAAGATATGGCACCCGAACGTGTCATCTGTGACCGGTGCTATATGTCTAGACATCCTCAAGGACCAGTGGGCAGCGGCCCTGACCCTTCGAACCGTCCTTCTGTCCATCCAAGCTTTACTTGCAGCCGCTGAACCCTCGGATCCTCAAGATGCTGTAGTCGCGAAGCAATACCGCGAAAGCCCCCATCTATTCCAACTCACAGCTCGGCACTGGACGAACATATACGCTGGCGGTCCCACGGCGATATGGGAGTTCAACCAGAAAATCCAACGTCTTCTCGACATGGGTATAGACGAGCATGAAGCTAGAGTGGCGCTCTCTCATTATAACTGGGAGCTGGAACAGGCTACAGAGCAGTTGTTTAGTTAGTTATCCAATTATTTTATCTAGTTTTACTTGTACGAGGTCAGTTATTGTATTTACTATTTGACAGCCTGTTCAGTGCAGTGGCCCTATCATGTAAACCCTGTATTGTTACAATCTTAATTATATTTTTTTATTTTATTGAAAAGGTATGCAAAACACCGACAAAATTCAAGAAATTCAGAACAGAATCCAACTTACAACCCTAACTATGTGTACACAACATTAGATAGAAAATTCAATATAACATAATAGTAGGTATAGTTAACATTAATATTAATTCAAAATTAAAGTGCAGTTTTATAATATATATATCGGTCTAAATACAATTATTGTCAAAATTTAAAATAAGTACAGTAGTCAAAAATAATAATAATAAACATGCAAGTTGCTTGATTATAAAGTCGGAAAAATTGTGTGAATTTGATTTTTAAATAGGCGTAGGCGCTTAATTATTATTATTAGATATTATTGGTTGAATTTATAGTATTCGTGTTGCGACAATGGATTTTGGCCAACAGCGGAAGAGTCTTTTCACCTAATTATACCTTAGTCTTGTTATATACCCAGCAATCGATATTTTTTTAACTTTTACAGATTGTTACTCAAACATTTTAATTTTTTTTTTACATTTATTGATTATGTTATATTATGATACCAATATATGGCTGCTAATATTTACTCATAGCCATACTCCTCTGGGACTTTGTGGGTGTGTGGCTGACTGCGCCATCTATTAACATTATTGTGAAGTTTTGGAAAAATACTTTTGCCCTTAAAAATTTGATAATTTAAATTTGTTTATTACTAGCAGATGCCACAGCGACTTCGTCCGCGTGAAATAAGTTTTTTAAATCCCCACGGGAACTACCTAATTTTTCGGGTTAGTATATAGCCTATGACACTCACAAATAACTTTCTATTGGTACCAGAATTTTCACAACCTCACAAACTTTACCTCTTATAATATTATAGTATATAGTATAGATATTTATCTAATTTTAGTATTTGTTGTTGAAGTACACAGGTACAATTTGTTGTTATTTATTATATTTATCTAATTTTAGTATTTGTTGTTGAAGTACACAATATGATAGAAATTCGTATAATTTCAGTAATATCGTGATAAGTAGATAAATAACCGTTATTGAAATACTGCATTTTATGCTCACTGTTATGATCTAAAACGCTGTGGATTCTCTGGCATTTTCATTGTCGCACGACACGTTAAGAAAATCCGTCTCTCCATTTTATTACTTACTATACTAGCGGCACGCTATGATGGCCGGTTGGACAAACGTTCCGTATTAATTGATAACGACTTTGAAGGAAATAATTGTATTACTTTATTGACGATAGCTATGACGATAGTGATGTGCAGAGATTCATAAATTTAAAAAAACTTAATTGTTTTTTGTTCGAGAATAAATTGACCTATTGTAATGTGTCAACCGGCCATCATAGCGTGCCGCTAGTGTAGCTGATAGTCTGTGACTTCGTCTGCGTGGATAATTTTACTGATTTTAATTATTTTATTTATTAATACATTATATTACAATAATAATGTTACAAATATAATGATGTGAATTGAATTGAATGAATTTATTTGTCTGAATATGTTTTACAATGATGGTTACAGCATGAGAAGTCGCAGCATATCCAGTCAGGCAACCCTGACGTACAAATCTTTAAGTATTCAAATAAGTACAAGTATGTTCTTGTATTAGGATAACATTTCACAGGAATAACATCTTGAATTAATAAAATATTGTCTTTAATAATTAATTACAAATAACGTCAGGCTTTATAGACCAAGCAACCAATTTGAGTTTGAGTTGAGTTACACATTATAAACAAAATCATTTTTTGTTTTTTAATTGCAAAAATTCTTCAATAGAATAGAATGCATTTTGTGCCAGCCATTTTTTTAATGCCTTATTGAATTTAGTAACTGGTAATAGACTTATTGATTTGGGAATAGCATTATATAGGTATACTTTTACACACATTGCGGCGCAGTTTTTCAAATGCGTTGCCGTTTTGGGTGCTCTATTAAATACCAGTCTTTCTTTATTTCTAGTTCCTCTTGGAAATACATCCCTTGCTATTTTAAAAAGATGAGTGTTAGATCTCACGAACATTGCAATCTCTAGTATATATATACTAGGAAGTGTGAGGATTCCCAGACTTTTGAAAATCGGTTTACACGATTTGTACGGCGCCTTACCAGTGATTGCGCGGATACATTTTTTTCTGTCCAATAAATACTCTTTTTATATCCGTTGAATTCCCCCCATATCAATATACCATATTTCAAAACCGAATATACATAACCGTAGTATGCAGTAAGGGCCGTTTTCATTGATGAAGTTTTCCGCAGTTTGTTTAGAACATGAACTTTGGAAGTTTTGAAGTTTGGAATACTATTATTATTCGATTAATATATCTCATTGGTATTAATATTATCAATCAGTAGGTATAGTTACTGCATGATTTTTAAAATATAAGATATAACTATTTTTGGATTAATTATGTAATTTACGATTTAATTCTTACGGATTTTTTTTTCGTTTTTAACCTCAAATATAAAGTTGTATGTCGCAATTTTCCCAACGTACACATAAAATTAATATGGCTGGAAACTTTAAATAATGACAGAATTTTGTGATGAAGATTTTAATACTTAATTTAAACTACTTTGCAATAAATTTTGTGATTGGATTAATTTTTTGAAACAGTTGAAATAATTTTTTTTGTATAATAATTTTGTTATTGTGGTGTGTAAGGAGACAGATAAAGCGGAGCGAGCGAGAGGTATCATACTAATATTATAAATGCGAATGTGTGTTTGTTTGTTGGTTTGTCCTTCAATCACGCTGCAATATGGAGCAACGGATCGACGTGATTTTTGGCATGGGTATAGTTGAGGACCTGGAAAATTCAGGAGTTCCCGCGGGAATCAAAAAAACTTAAACCACGCGGACGAAGTCCCGGGCATCAGCTAGTTAATTTTAAAATTTCCTCATTAAAGGGCTCCCAACCATAGTATTTTGTATAACACTAGTGAGTCCGAATCTAGAACCCGATGGTAGTGCCACCTACTGGGTCCAATTGTGAATTTAAACCTTCCTGGGACCTACTCAAACACTTGTGTGTTTCATCTATTGGCTGGTCCGATTTTGATGAAATATTGTATTTCATCAAAATCGGACCAGCCAATTGATTTTTATATATAGGTTTGATTACTAAATTCTAACTATAACAGTTTCAATGCAATGTCAAAATGTAATGTATGTTAGGTTTTATAGCTTAAAACGTTTTAAATATTCCATGTGGGAACACTTTAAAAATAAAACGCGCATTCTAAGCTATGAATGACATTTTAACTTCCAGATAAAAATCTTCATAATAATAAATAAGTATTAATATTAAACATTTCTATTAGTCTTTAGAATATTTAAACTATTCATGTTGTGCCGACTTTAAACCGATATTGTAATATCCATAGTATTAGACCCGAATATTGAAATGATTTTTTAAATTTTAAGTTAATTTACTTTTAATTTTTTTGCAATGGTCTTTTAGTTATAAATAAACTTATTATTACCAGGCCCTTATGAGTAAACTGACATCAGTAAGGTCTATATAGGTTCTCAAGTTTCTGGCAAATACAATAAAGCAATACTTAAGCAATATTACTCAAAACGATATTTTGATGTCACGTACCTCCGTGACGCAATGTGCAGCGCTGTTGTCTTAAAGTGCGGATGTCCCGGGTTCGATCCCCGGCAGGGTCAATTTGGGACTTTATAATTTCTGAATTTTCCCTGGTCTGGTCTGGTGGCTTCGGCCGTGGCTAGTTACCACCCTGCCGGCAAAGACGTGCCGCCAAGCGATTTAGCGTTCCGGTACGATGCCGAGTAGAAACTGAATAGGGGTATGGGTTTAATCGGATATGCCCCTAACAGGTTAGCCCGCTACCATCTTAGACTGCATCATCACTTACCATCAGGTGAGATCGCAGTCAAGGGCTAACTTATGGATAAAACAAAACCTTGTGAGTGTCTAAAACACGAAATTAAACAATAATGAAACAATATTGTTTATAACTGATGTCGGCTTATCATTACGGACCCTAAGACTTGGGGTCTCTGAAACGAAATTAAACATACATTTATCCATGAACATATAGTTTAATATAATTAGTATAAATTTACATTTGTTACGTTACTAAGCAATAGTTACTATACACTAAGCAATTTGATTCGCAATTAAATTGAATAATTCTTGACCAAGGGACTTCCAAAAAATAAGAAAAAAGAGATAAACCTATTCCAATACTTAGCATCTGTATTGGGTTATAGGTACTAATAAAGTATTTTTAACCGACTTCAAAAAAGGAGGTTCTCATTTCGACTGTATGTGGTTTTTTTTGTATGTATGTTACGCGATCATTCCGCCAATTATGAATTAATTTTGATGATTCTTTTTTTATTTGGTAGACCATACTTCATAGGTGGTCCCATATAAATTTTATCGAAATTGATTGAGCGCTTTTTGAGAAAATCAACAAAAAACAAAATATATACCCAGTTTTTTACTTTTTAGTTTAAGTTGGTATTAGTTTTGAAGTCGGTTTTTGTTTTACATAAAAGCGAATAATTATTATACTATTGATTATCATATTGGATAGACGGACCTTGGCCAAAATAGTACATTACACATCTAGGGCAGTAAAATAAGAAATGTCTCAGATCACATGTAATTGTTGTCCGAGGCGAAGCCGAGGTCAATAAACATGTGATCTGAGGCTTTCTTGGTGGTGTGTATACTATTTTTCTCCTCGACGGAGGCGGAAAGCGGCATTTTCGTTTAGCGCAGCGGGAGGAAAATTGACGCTTTCCGCCCGGAGGTGAGAAAATGTCATTTCCTTTTATTGACAGATTTATCACCAACTGATAATTTGAAACGATTTGATTGGCAAATCAAATTGTACCATACTGATAATAGTTTACATAATAATAATTAAAAAAACAGAATAGGTTTTATAATACGAAACGCCATTCTAGCAATGTTGTGTACTTGTGGTATATATTATTCATGTTTCAATTAAAATGTCTAATATATTTTATGTAAAAAGAAATTGCATTTAATTTTGTGTAAGCTTCATATGAACCAAAATATTTTTATTTTTAAAGTCCCACAAATAAGTTTGTGGGATTCTGGCCCGGTGGCCAAAATTGCAACGAATTTTTATGCCTATTTTGTTTTTATTTTTATTTTATTTTTCACAAGCAGATGCCCGCGACTTCGTCCGCATGAACTAAGTTTTATAAATTTCCACGGGAACTATATAGCCTATGACACTCACAAATAATGTGGCTTTCTATTGGTACCAGAATTTTCAGTAGTAATTTTCATCGGTTCAGTAGATCCAGAGATTACCCCCCTACAAGTTACAACCTCACAAACTTTAACTCTTTATAATATTACCTACTAGATGATGCCCGCGACTTCGTCTGCGTGAATTAAGTTTTTCATTCTCGCAGGAACTCTTTAATTTTCCGGGATAAAGAGTAGCCTATGTCCTTTCCCGGGATACAACGTATCCCTGTACCGAATTTCATCAAAATCGGTTAAACAGCTGAGCCGTGAAAGCGTAGCACATCCATACTAATATTATAAATGCGAAAGTGTGTCTGTCTGCTACGCTTTCACGGCTCATCTGTTTAACCGATTTTGACATCTTGAAGGACATAGGCTACTTTTTATCCCGGAAAATTGAAGAGTTCCTGCGGGAATCAAAGGAAGTACATCAATCCACGCGGGCGAATTCATAAAAAAATTAGCCAAGTTCCCGTCGTGCTGAAGTATGAGAATGAATAAAGAATATATATATTTAATCACAAGATAAAATTAATAAAGCATACAATAGCTATTATTCAACCAGAAGTTAGACATACTTATTCCGAAAATACTGCCTCAATTGTTGTGTTTGGCTGAATTTATTGTATTCTGGGGGCGACAATGGATTTTAGCCAATAGCAATAGTTAGCCAATCGGAGATGATTGCGCTCGTTACACTGTAGCAATCATTTTACCGTAATAGGACCCAGCTTGGTTATGAGAAAGAAAGTGTAAAAAGCACTTGAAGCATTACGATCACAACTTTCGAGTTAAATGGAGAGGATGAGAAATCATCGCGATATAATTGTAGCTCTCAAACAAGGGCGTTAGCTAGGGCAGGTTAGGGCCCCTTCCCCCTCCTGCCGCGACACAAAACGACGAGTTTTGTGAACAGCGCCACCTAGCCGCGACAGTGATAACGAAGCAAGTTAGCCCTGAAG
Organism: Erebia ligea; assembly: GCA_917051295.2. Taxonomy (NCBI): domain Eukaryota; kingdom Metazoa; phylum Arthropoda; class Insecta; order Lepidoptera; family Nymphalidae; genus Erebia; species Erebia ligea. The sequence continues at coordinate 164,159 of OU785222.1, read as the reverse complement.
CCTGCGCCCGCGCAACGACACGCGTCAGCAAACAGCCACTAACTTGAACATAGCTACCAACAGCGGGCGTTCATGATTGACCATTGAGCTTACTTCAGTCACTGTGGACGCCGCGTCAGGTGCTGCCGTGTGCCTACATTCGTCGTATTTCTAACTCGTCGAGTCGGGTGCAGTGTACACATCACCAGAATGTAACTGAATTGCAGTGTACCCTTTAACAAACACCTCTTCCCTTTCTTAACGTCCTGGTGGCGAACGAAACTGTTGTTATTACTTTCTAAAAGCCGTATTTAATTTTCCGCGTGTGTCGTGCGCCAACAAACGTGTGTGTGTATAAATAAATATTAATTTAATAGCTGCCTTTTTATTGTAAAAGCTAAAGTTACAGATATGACTATTTCTTATGCGGGCGAAGTGCCGAACGGTAGCAGTTTTGGTTGTTTTTGGAGGATCCTACTCAAGTAAGTACCAGCTAACTATATAGCTCTGCGTAAAAGTAACACCGATGATTGTGAGTTCGTACTTCGTTTGACAGTAGGCGAGGAGTTGGCGACCCTGTATCACGGCCAGAGAGGTCGTATAGTCTAATCGTATCCCAAACAGCTGTTTTGCTGGCTGCTGCATATAGTTGCAATATATAGCTACCTACATCGCGAGGGCAGAGTGAATGCCCGTAACAATAGAGGTTGCTCTGTACTAGGGGTATTGTGACGTACAACGTTTTGTATCTGTTTATTAAACACGACTCTTTTGTAGTGTTTGCAGGGCTGGCGTTTTAAAGAAAATTCGTATTTTTTAGACTATTTCCATGGGTGGAATGGAGTATTAATACTAAATTAAACTACTTATTAGTTCAACCAGTGGAACTAATGGACGAAAATATTCCAATTAGTTCAACTATAGGTACTTACTTAGTCGTAGTAACTCACTTAATTATTAGCTGTCAAACGTGAAATTATTCAAATTGTTACTAAATCTGTTACTGTTTAAGTATAGCTCCTGCTTCTGCCTTTGCTCGCAACTTCGTCTGTATAGTTTTCAGAATCGCTGTATTACTCGACTACTTACTTAGCCGTTTTGCAAAGGCGCCGTTTTGTAATACGGCAGAACCACTACATGCATACCTAAGTTAGTTAATCCTTCGGGAGTCGGGAACCCTTTGTTACCCATGACTTCTAATCCCCCCTCCCCCCCCCCCCCCCCCCTCCTGAAAATCAGCGTTGCGGTATGTCAGGTGGGTACACAGTAGTACATACCTTTCATGCTGTGGCACAGGATGAGGAGGTGGCCCATTGACCACATTTACTTATTAAGTACTAGCTGATGCCCGCGACTTCGTCCGCGTGGATCGAGGGTTTTCGGTTCCCGCGGGAACTCCTTAATTTAGTAGCCTATATGTTATTCCAGACTATACTCTATCTCTGTGCCAAATTTCATCCAGATCCGTTCAGCCATTGGGGCGTGATTGAGTAACAAACATCCACACATCCATACATCCATACATCCATACATCCATACATCCATACATCCATACATCCATCCAAACTTTCGCATTTATAATATTTATTTGATGTACACACTACACAAGTACATACTCATACTTACATATTATAGGTATTAGGTACTGCATGTATATTGGTGGTCCGAGGACATCGCGCATCTACGCAGAATCTGCCTAAAGTCAAGACGCCAATATACAAGGGCCAGAAGAAGACGGAGATCTACGGCTGGAGCAATTGCAAGTGCATATGCTGCCTACCGAGAAGCTACAAAAGCTCTCCAAGCAGCAATTGCAAATGCAAAGGCGCAGAGCTGGAGAGAGCTCCTCGAAGGGTTGGATAGGGACCCATGGGGGCGCCCGTATAAAATTGTTCTTGGCAAACTCAGACCATGGGTCCCTCCACTTACGGAAACCCTCGACCCAGTTTTGTTAGGAAGAGTAATTGACTCGCTTTTTCCGAGGGTCAATGATAGCTCATCTACTACCGCTGCACATCTGGAGCCTGTAACCTGGTCAGAGGAGCTAGAGGTTTCGGAAGGGGAGTTAAAGCGAGCGATCAGACGTCTTGCATCTCGAAACACTGCTCCAGGCCCAGATGGCATACCAGGCCGTGCATGGGTGCTCGCCTTGGAAGTTCTAGGACACAGATTGCGACGACTATTCAGCAGCTGCCTTCGATTAGGTATATTCCCAACAGCCTGGAAGGAAGCGCGGCTAGTTCTCCTTAAAAAGGAAGGCAGACCCATGGAGTCTCCATCGGCATACCGACCCATATGCCTCTTAGACGAAGTAGGCAAGCTGTTTGAGCGGATCATAGCTGCTCGCCTTAGTGAACACCTGTCGCGGGTAGGACCCGACCTATCTGAAAGTCAGTTTGGATTCCGGCAGGGCCGATCAACAGTAGATGCGATCCTTCGTGTTCGTGCCTGCTCGGAACGGGCTGTCCGCAGCGGTGGAGTTGCGTTAGCGGTGAGTCTAGATATTGTAAATGCCTTTAACTCCCTCCCATGGCCTACTATAAGGGAAGCACTGACTTACCATAACGTACCTCCATACCTGCGCATCATGGTCGGGGCATACCTACGCGACAGGTCAATCCAATACACAGGGCAGGATGGTCTTACTCACAGGAGGGAAGTTAACTGCGGAGTTCCACAGGGCTCCGTTTTAGGACCCCTGCTGTGGAACGTAGCTTACGACGCAGTTCTCCGTGTAACTATCCCACCTGGAATCACCATAGTGTGTTACGCGGATGACACTTTGGTGCTAGCTGAAGGCAGTTCTTTCGGGGAGACATCAAGGCTCGCAGAGGTCGGCGTTGCGTGCGTAGTGGATAAAATTAATCAACTCGGGCTTAGAGTAGCACCTCATAAAACGGAAGCACTTTGGTTCCATGGGTTGCCTAGGCGACTCGATCCACCCAGTTTTATGATCCGCGTCGGCGATGTAGAGGTCCAAGTAGGAAAACATCTCAAATATCTTGGCCTCACCTTGGACGGTCGATGGGGATTCGAGGAACATATCGAGCGCCTGGTTCCAAGAATCCAAAAAGTAGCTGGTGCAATGCACGGCCTGCTGCCTAACCTGGGAGGGCCACAGGAAGGGGTTCGTCGACTGTACGCCGGCGTTATTCGATCGATAGCCCTCTACGGGGCGCCTGTGTGGTCGCATAGGATCTCCGGTGTTCAGCGTCTCAGGGCGAAGCTTCATAGTGTCCAGCGCAAAGTGGCTATTCGGGTTGCTAGAGGATATCGCACGATATCTTTCGAGGCGGCCACTGTTTTGGCTCGAATTCCACCTTTAGAAATACTGGCGGAAATGGACGCAATGGTGTATATCCAGACCCGCGCGGCATGCCAGAGCATGGATGGACGAGATCTCGGAACTTTGCGTCGGCAAGCGCACGAACAGGCACTTGTAAATTGGCGTAAACGCTTGGAAGAAGAACGGAGTGCACGTCAGCGCATTGTCGGGGCCATCCTGCCAAATTTTGAGGCCTGGCTGGGGAGAGACTATGGTAACGTAACCTTCAGACTGACACAGGTACTTACCGGACACGGCTGTTTCGGTGAGTACCTGTGCCGGATAGGTCGGGAAGCGACACCACGGTGTCACCATTGCGGCAATGAGCGCGATTCCGCACAGCACACACTCGAGGAGTGCTCTGCTTGGGAACCCGAGCGCCGCGTATTGGTCAGCCACGTGGGAAGTGATCTGTCGCCGCCAGCTGTTATAGCAGCAATGCTGGCGAAGAAGGAATCATGGAGGGCAGTGATCTCCTTCTGTGACCTTGTCATGTCCAAGAAGGAGGCCGCTGAGCGAGACCGAGACCGAACCGATCCCGCTCGGAGACGGAGGCATCAGGGTGGCACTGTCCAGCGCCCTGGCCCATCAGCACAATAGTCCCGGGTGAACGGACCTCGGGGTTGTGAGCGGCTGGAATAGGGGCTCCGGTCGCTCTTCTTCCATCTATGTGCAACTCTGGGAAGACGACAGCTTGCCGTGGCACAAGCTGCCGTACATAGTCGATAAGAGGATTATATCCCCAAGGACGAGTTCAATAGGCGTCGCGCAAGCGAAGCTCCGGCGCATGTTCTTAAGAGTTCCCGGAGCTTCTCATAATGTGCAGAAGGTGGCCACCGGGGGGGTTTTAGTGGGTAAAAATCCCACATAACCTGATCTCTTCCCCCGGAGATTGGGTATCTCAAGGAGATTTCCCCCCCGTAAAAAAAAAAAAAAAAAAAAAAAGGTACTGCATGTAACTAATTTGTTGTAAGTACTACTGATTAATTTGTAGTAAACTGTTGCTCAGTAAAAAAATATTTATTTCTTTATTTATAATTAGCAGATGCCCGCGACTTCGTCCTCGTGAAATAAGTTTTTTAAATTCTTACGGGAACTCCCTAATTTTTCGGGTTACTATAAAAAATCGGTTCAGTAGATCCAGAGATTACCCCCTACAACCTCACAAACTATACCTCTTTATAATATTAGTAATTAGTATAGATAACTACCTAACTAATAATAGGTAATTAGGGGGCTACTTACTATCCCCTAGACAAAAGATAATCTAGATGTCACTGATGTACCTAAATAATATATGTACTTAGTTATCTGTAGCTTTTATTATGACCTAGGTATACCTACTTAGCTCCTAGAGTTTGACCATATTGATCATCATCCCTAGGGCATGTGGCCTTTCAAGGATGAATAAAAATTATGAATTATGAATTATGAAGGGCCCTGAAATGGTCCTGAAGTAAAATTGTAATTAAATTCATAACTTATTACCATCTGTGTTATTACCTATTCTAAATCTATACTAATATTATAAAGAGGTAAAGTTCGTGAGGTTGTAGGGGGGTGATCTCTGGATCTACTGAACCGATTTTGAAAATTCTGGTACCAATAGAATGCCACATTATTTGTGAGTGTCATACGCTATATATGTTAACCCGAAATATTAGGGAGTTCCCGTGGGAATTAAAAAAACTTATTTCACGCGGACAAAGTCGCAGGCATCTGCTAGTATATATTATATAAATCCGGAAGAGTCTGTCTGCTTGTCTGTCTATTACCTTTTCACGGTCCATCCACATTGATTTTGATGGACGTAGCTTGAGGACGATTATCTAGGCTAGTTTTATCCCGGATAATCAAAAATTTCCCATGGGATTGCAAAAACATTTCTCCACACGGATGAAACCACGGGCATGACCCAGTATTAATTAGATAGGTACCTAGGTTCTTTATTAGTTAGTCGACGCGAGACACTTTTGGCCTTGAAGTAGGTATACTCGCCGAGGTAATGAATGTCATTTTATTTTGCCCAGCACTAAGGTATCGATACAGAATGTCTCCTGTAAAACAGGCTATTTTGTAAACCGTGTTCAGCGCTGAAATCGCCGTCGAAACATTTGACGTCCTACCTCACGCGACGCGACAGTAGCTGACTCTTCACGTGGCCTATGTTGTCGCGTAGACATATGTTTGTTATTTTCTATGGCGTCGTATAGCGTCGCGTCGCTTTTGTCGCTCAGATAGAACGACAGGTAGGTAGGTACAGGTACCTAATTCACAGCAAACTTATCAGGATATAGTCCGGGTCACGAAAGAATTCTCGCGGCAATTAGCGGCACTAACAAATTTTACATTTTGTAGGTATTTGAAAAAACTAGAAGTTTAATTCGCTATAATCCGCCACAGAAGGTAAATCTATGTGGTACAGTGCGTATCTTGAACTTGCGGCCCGCGATATTCTCCACACCACATAAATCTTCCAAAATACCCTCAATGTACGTTTCACTCCGACACCGGAGCATCCTCAGGAGATGTTGACTCTACAATGCACGATTGTGAAGATTGTAGAGTATCAGAATGAATGAAGAATAGAACACTCCATAATACATATAGATAAAATTAATATAGCATACAATTAGCTATTATTCAATAAGAACTTAGACATATTCCGAAAATACTGCCTCAATCATTGTTACAATCTCAATTGTTGTGTCTGGCTGAATTTATTGTATTCTGGGGGCGACAATGGATTTTGACCAATAGCAATAGTTAGCCAATCGGAGGTGATTGCGATCAATACACTGTAGCAATCAACCACAGCCCATTAACGTCCCACTGCTGGGCACAGGCCTCCACTCTCATAGGAGAGAGGGAATTAGAGCTTAGACTTCCAGAGAGCTTCCAATGCGGGTTGGCGGGCTGTAGCAATCATTTTACCGTAATAGGACCCAGCTTGGTTAAGAGAATGAAAGTGACGAGTGCCTTTGTTTCAACGGCGAACTCAACGACGATCTCGGTTACAGTCTGTTACTGAATAGCACCGCTAGCCGTAGACTCAAGTACCTACCTCGCTTGCTTAGCCCTGACAACGAAAAGTGGCGAAAGTTTGCTGTGACCACGCTGTGACGCACATGATCAATGATTAACGCCAATATTACCAGTAAGACCTTTGATGTAAGACAGATACAGCTGTCAAATTAGCAAAAAATAGCTAAAGTTATTAATAGTACGTAGTTAGTAAGTAGGTACGGAACTACACATTGCTTATTAGTAATTACTTACTTAATTATTACATACTTGCTATAATTATTTAGCAAAACATTTAATTAGAGCACTTAGAGGCTAGAGTCCGCTAGAGACTTCCGGGAAAATCTATTTACTTAAACAAAATTGGATGATTTATATCTATTGTGAGATGATTACCTATAGAAAGAAAGAAAGAAAGAAAAAACATTTATTTTCAAATTGTGCCATACATTACAAGCATACCTACCTAAAGAGGTAGATCACCCCTGCCCCCCTAGCATGGGCCGAGACAATTTTCTCCCCGAGGAAAGGATAAAATTTTTATTCCTAAATCCAAACTAATATTATAAATGCGAAAGTGTGTCTGTCTGTCTGTCTGTCTGCTACGCTTTCCCGGCCCATCTTTTTAACCGATTTTGCTGAAATTTGGTATAGGGGTAGGTTATATCCCGGGGAAGGACATATGCTACTTTTTATCCCGGAAGATTAAGGAGTTCCCGCGGGAATCAAAAAACCTTAATCCACGCGGACGAAGTCGCGAGCATCATCTAGTAAATAAATAAAAACGCTAAATAACGGTGGATAAATAATCCCCCGAGTCCCCGTGAAATGTCAAACGGGGATAAACTTCTCTCCCCTGTTGCCGTGCTCTGAGAAGTGGATAAGTTAATTTTATCTCTTGTCAGTGGATAAAATCGGGGGATACATTTTTTATCTCCGGCCCATGCTAGCCCTGCTGCACCTCATACGTCGTCTTCAACTATACTTAATTAAATGTCCTCCCGACCGATACCTATTCGGCCATGGCGGCCAATCTCCGCAGAGATAAGCTATCTGCGCGGGAGATATTATAGTTAGTGCACAAGTGTGTGCGCAAACACAGAACTGCACTCTCATAACCCATGGGACGGAAATCCGACACGACTGGAAAAAGATCAGGCGCAGGACCAACAGCTTTACGTCCTAACTCCGAGCGAGTACTGAACATTTCTTGTCAGACAGACCCAATACATGATCATGGCCAAACCCGGGAATCGAAGCCGGGACCACGTCATCCGCAGTCGAACATGGACCACCACCATTGGACCCACTATGCAGTTAATTTGATTGTTTAAGTATAATTAGGTACTTATCGTGCATTAATAAAGAAATGGAAATTCATACTAATCACAGAAAAATAGCTATTAGCGTTTATAATATTATAATATTATATTATAAACTAGCTGATGCCCGCGACTTCGTCCGCTTTTAATAAGTTTTTTGATTCCCACGGGAACTCCTTAATTTTCCGCGATAAAAACTAGCCTATGTCACTCTCCAGGTCCTCAACTATGCCCATGCAAAAAATCACGTCGATCCGTTGCTCTCTTGCAGCGTGATTGCAACAAACAAACACCCTTTCGCATTTATAATAGGTATTAGTTTGATGCCGAAATGCGTGCTTGTCTACAAAACTATATATAGGTACGTAATCTTTTTTTTTTTTTATCCACTACAAGTTAACCCTTGACTGCGATCTCACCTGATGGTAAGTGATGATACAGTCTAAGATGGTAGCGGGCTAACCTGTTAGGGGCATGGCAGTTATATTAAACCCATACCCCTATTCGGTTTCTACACGGCATCGTACCGGAACGCTAAATCGCTTGGCGGCACGTCTTTACCGGTAGGGTGGTAACTAGCCACGGCCGAAGCCTCCCACCAGGCAAACTCTCTTTATACTCATAAATATTCAAAGAATAAAAAAGTTCGCCGAGCTTATTAAACTGTATACCTTCCCAAGGACTTTGTGTACCTAAATACCTACCGAATATTATCGAAATAAGTTCCCAATTTCCAATACATAATTATATCTAGCTAAATAGTTTTTCTCAATGTGCGCCAGACCAAACAAGTACGAGTAAGTACGAGTCAAGAATTAATAATTACATGCGGCGGCCTGGTCAATTACTGGCTCGCCACTTGTTTGGCAAGGCCCCGCCAAGGCCAGGTTATTGACAAATTTTACGATGCCCAAATCTGTATTCAGACTAGTGATTATCTACTGTACAGGGTCTCTCAAGTCTCAAGACGACATGTATGGCCTATAGTCTAGACTCTCTAGACGTACTTAACCACTTGTTACCATCGATGTAGATTCAAGATTCAAGATTCAATTCATTTATTCAATATAGGTACACTGTACACTTATTGACGTAAAAAATTACTTACTTATAAAACATGATGGTGATAATCAGTTACGGTATCTTAAAACTAAAGCTACGAGGGTTCCTGTGGATGACGGATGTATATGTAGATGTACTAGATTTGTTTTTTTTTTATCCACTACAAGTTAGCCCTTGACTGCGATCTCACCTGATGGTAAGTGATGATGCAGTCTAAGATGGTAAAGATTCAATTCATTTATTCAACATAGGTACACTGTGGGTACACTTATTGACGTTAAAAATTACTTACTTATAAAACATGATGGTGATAATCAGTTACGGTATCTTAAAACTAAAGCTACGAGGGTTCCAAACGCGCCCTGGTCTGAGAGAGAGATGGTTGCGGACTTACCTGTTAAGAGGGCCTCAATCGCTTGGCGGTACGTCTTTGCCGGTAGGGTGGTAACTAGCCACAGCCGAAGCCTCCCACCAGACCAGAGAAAATTCTGAAATTATAAATTCCCAAATGGGAATACCGGGAATCGAACCAACACTGCGTCAGAGAGGTCGTCAAACCTCCTCAACCTACCCTAACCGCCTCGAGGGTATTGTGTTTAAAACATGTCCGACTGCGGATCACTAGGTCCTGGGTTCGATATCGGTCGAGATTTTTCTGACTATATATTCTCAGTCAATAAACCCACGTGTTTTGTAAAGCCGTCCTGCGACTCATCTCTTCGGTCATCCCAGAAATCCCGGATGAAAAAAAAGTAAAACCATACAAAAGTATGAACCTAGGTTTTAAGTCTAAATATGTCACCGTGTGACAGGAATAAAGGAGAACTTTCATTTGAGTCCAGTTTTTTTTCTCAGGCCTAGTACTTGAACCTGATTAGCGATTAAATCAATCCGTAAACGCCATTGAGCTCGTGACGCTTAGAGTAGCCATACTCATACGTTTTACTGTTAAATGCTTCTGGCAATTATTTTATCACGCCCGCCTATGCATTGATTATTATGCGAGCCGAGGTCATAGAACTGATGCGAATGAATCGATTCTAACTATCCCTGCGTGACCAAATCAGAAATGAGGGGATTCGTAGGCACATACCTATTTCGAAGAAATGATGGGACCACAAGCACATAATAGGTCTCCTGTACCTCACCTCCTGTACCTGTACCTGTATCTAAAGATTTAGACTTGAGGTAAACGGCGTACTTTGTGCTTGGGTAAATGGCGGCCGGAAACCGCAGCGCTGGGCAACCCACCACTAGATGGACAACGTGGACTGATGATTAGTAGCTGGGAGCTGTCATGTAGAGATCCATGCAGGACACCTTTGTCCAGCAGTGGACGTCTATCGGTTGAGACGTACGAACAATACGTTACGTTGGTATGCTTGGTTGATATAATTGTCAGTTTTGCGACTCAGTATGGCTACTCTACGGGCCTTGTGCTCGGTGGAATCACTATTCACCATGCGGATGTATGTGAAAACTTGTCCAAAGGCAAATAAGTGATAAGTAATAAGGCCTATGATTAAAGGTTTATGGAGGTATGGAATGTAGGTTCAGATCAGTCTAATCAAACAACCCATTTGTATATAAAACTAGCTGATGCCCGCGACTTCGTCCGCGTGGATTTTAGGTCTTATGGAGTCCCGTGGGAACTGGTTTTTTCCCCAGTATACTACTCTGTCAAGAAAGTATCGGGAAAAGGTGTATAATACACAAAATGTTAATTATTATTCCAAATTTATTGTATCTCCTTCAATGTAGACCCCTTCGGAAATAATACACTTAAGCCAACGAATAATCCAATTTTCAAACCTTTTTTTAAAGGCATTTTTCGGAATCGAGTTCAGTTCTTGCCGCGAATTCTCTTTTATGTCTTCTATCGATTGAAAACGGGTGCCACAAAGTGGTAATTTGAGTTTTGGAAAGAGAAAAAAGTCGGCCGGAGCCATATCCGGTGAAAACGGTGGTTGTTCGATGGTATTTGTTGAGTTTTTGGTCAAAACTTCATTCACAATGATGGCCTTGTGCGATGGCGCATTGTCGTGGTGCATCCAAGAATTTTCTTTCCACAAATCTGGCCTTCATCGTCGTTTAAAATGATACGAATCGATTCTTGAGACACAGAAAGTTCAGCAGCTATCTCTCTCAAACTTGAATGAGGATTTTCAGTCACCATTTCTTTCACTTTAGCGATGTTAACTTTAGTTGAAGACGTTGATGGCCGACCAGAGCGAGGCAAATCTTCCACCACATCTCGACCACTTTTGAATGCATGGTATGCACGTGGTTTTGATAAAGTGATTCCCCGTAAGCTTTCTGCAACATTTCCAGCGACTCTGAACACGAAATTCCATTTGCGATGCAAAATTTGAGACAAACTCTTTGTTCGATATTTTTATTCATTGTAAAAATCGCAAAACACTATTGAGATGAACTGACAAAATGGCGCACTGTAAACAAAGTAAATAACAATTGACGCTCAAACTTCGCGGCAATATAGACGACAGTTGTGCCAACTTAGCGACAAAAAAGAATTTTTGAATTGAATTTGGAATTAGAAACAAATGATGAATTCCTGGTACTTTTTTGACAGAATGTAAATGTATGATGACCGTCAGCCTAACAATATATTTGAAGATAGACTCTCTAATGTCTTATGTCTCATTTAATTTTGTAGTTTTTTTAACCCAATTTTTTTACTTTTCCGTACAATTTTTCAAACATTTTCTCATTTTCATATGAATCTTCACCTTACAATAACAAACACAACAAAAAAAGAATTAGCGAAATTGGTCCAGCCGTTCACGCGTGATGCCGTGACCAAGGGAAATAGGGATTCATTTTTAGGGTTCCGTACCCAAAGGGTAAAAACCGGCCAAGTGCGAGTCGGACTCGCGCACCGAGGGTTCCGTACAAACCTGTAGTAAGTTTTACGATTTATGACGTATTAAAAATAAAAATTACGTTTGTTGTATGGGAGCCCCCCTTTAATATTTACTTTATTGATATTTAATTATTTATTTTGAAAGGTAATATACAAGTTAATATTCTGTGAAAATTTGAACCGTCTACCTGTTACCGTTTTTAATATTGAGCAAAAAAATACGAAAAAAACACGTTTATTGTATGGGGACCCCCCTTAATATATATATTTTTTTAATTTTTAGTATTTGTTGTTATAGCGGCAACGGAAATACATCATTTGTGAAAATTTCAGCTTTCTAGCTATCACGGTTTATGAGATACAGCCTGGAGACAGACAGACAGACAGACAGCGGAGTCTTAGTAATAGGGTCCCGTTTTTTAGGGTTCCGTACCCAAAGGGTAAAAACGGGACCCTATTACTAAGACTCCGCTGTCTGTCTGTCTGTCTGTCTGTCTGTCTGTCTGTCTGTCTGTCTGTCGCACTTGGCCGGTTTTTTATATATAGAAAAAAAGAAGATATAGAGTTTAAGTATTCCAATAGTATATGTAACTAATTCTCCATGAGACGTACATAATAACAGTTACTTTAAATATTAACAACGATAGTTCCACATGAAAATTAAATTGAATTAAACCGGTTTACAAAGTAGTTGTAAAAAAGTTTTCTCCTAAATGAACTGTCAGTTTGTCGAAATATCTTAAGTAGTATAAAATAGTACATTCGTAATTAAACTTTAATGCCAGACTATGTCACACAGAGGGATACATATAGTACATAATAATAAATAGATCACAATACTATTAAAAAGACGTTGCGGTTCAGCTCTACTCTAATCTGCAGGACGCAGGTGTACGTTGCGCCTATCACTCCTTAGTTTAAAAGATGACGCTCCTGACCACGAATGCTGAAGTTCTAAACTCTGTAGACAAAGGTCTGAAATAATTTATATTTCATACACTTTTTGAGTCATACATTGATTTACATAGATTACCTTTTTTTTAATCTACTACAAATTAGCCCTTGAATGCGATCTCACCTGATGGTAAGTGATGATGCAGTCTAAGATGGTAGCGGGCTAACCTGTTAGGGGCATGGCAGTTATATTAAACCCATAACCCTATTCGGTTTCTACACGGCATCGTACCGAAACGCTAAATCGCTTGGCGGCACGTTTTTGCCGGTAGGGTGGTAACTAGCCACGGCCGAAGCCTCCCTCCAGGCCAGACCAGGGAAAATTCAGAAATTATAAATTCCCAAATTGACCCTGCCGGGGATCGAACCCGGGACCTCCGCACGTTAAAACAATAGCGCTACACACTGCGCCACGGAAGTCGTCAATCGTTACCTTATATAATATTATATCTACTGAGTACAGCCATATTTATTGTGTTATCAAATCAGCGGATTTGCAGACTTACATCTTTGAGGACGTTACGAAGAACTCTCAGGCATCCAGGTTTCCTTACTTTGCTTTCTTTCATAGATAACGCATAAGTATTTAGTTTCTCATAACACGTAACACATAACTTCGAAAAGTTGGAGGTGTGAAGCCCAAGGATCGATCTCCCGACTCTATAGGAAGCCGGGCGTCTACCTCTAGAGTCTAGGCTATCACCGCTAAGGGGTCATCCATAAAGTACGTCACACTAATTTCGTGATTTTTTGACCCCGCCCCCGTCCTTGTCACAGTTGGTCACATTTGTGAGACTCCCCCCTCCCTAGTGTGACGTCACATATCTTGCAATTTACATCTAGAAATTATTAAATTAACGCAGCACTTCCGAAACTAGTTTTATTTCCATTTACTTAAATTATTTTTTAATATAATCAACATCAAATCAAACATTTGAAAATATTAACAAAACTTGGAAATCTATTCAAGTTTATAACCCCCGACGCAAAAATAGAGGGGTGTTATAAGTTTAACGTGTCTGTCTGTGTATCTGTCTGTGGTATCGTAGCACCCAAACGGATGAACCGATTTTTCGTTATTAGTGCAAATTTGGCATTTTAACACTTAGATGTATAAGATTTTGATATGAGATGTCACAAAACTTAGGACCCCTCCTACCCCTTGTCACACAATGTCACCCTTAACGTGTGACGTACATTATGGATGACCCCTAATCATGAAGCATCAAGCATGTACCGTTTTGTAAATACTGTACGATGTTTTTGCTGACAAAGGGTGACGTTACCCTTTCATATAAGGTTCCCCATAATGGAATAAGTAACGTCATTAAAATAATAGGAAGTAAGCTTAAAAAGGAAACACGTGATCGGTTAACCTTACGATTTCAATTACCAATACAAAAATTCTCGGACACCCAAAGGCCGTTTAGGATCCAGTTTTGTAACTAAGCAATAAACATACCGAGAATCAACAAGTTCCTAATATTATATCCGGGTACGTCTAAAATTTTTTGTAAACTAACTATACCTTTTTCGCGATTTTGTCCGCGTGCTTTTGGGTTTATAGTTTTTTTTTTTTTTAATTTTCTTCATGAGGAATGGTATGGCCATGTAATTTTATTTTTGCCGAGGGAAAAGCCATATTACTAGAAGAATGTTGAATGTATGACAGGTATACTTACTATTATTGATGTTTTTCGGTTCGTTCGTTCGTGGGAAGTAATATAATATATAATAATTTATATATAAATTTCCGGGATAAAAAGTAGCCTGTGTTATTCCAGACTAAAATCTATCTCTGTGCCAAATTTCAGCCCGATCCGTTCAGCAGTTCTGGCGTGATTGAGTAATAAACATCCATCTGCCAGAACGTACTAAAATTCTACATCAATGGCCAGAACAGCTGAAGAGATCTGCATATAGATGGAACCAATAGTGTGAAATAAAATAGTAGAGGAAAATCAAAGAAAACATGGATAGATTTTGTGAAAGAGGATATGATCATATGAATAATGAGTTGACGAATGACTTGCCTAATTATCCTTTCCAAGGGTTTTCAGACCTTCTAGACTCTTAGAGCTTTGTAATATTCATTATGATTTACTTTGAATGATGAGTTAGTTCGTCTGTTTTCTTTATCAAAAATAATGCCATTTTGAGTTTAAAATGATCATAGAACTAGCTGATGGAATAAGGTTTTTTAATTCTCACGGGAACTCCTTTATTTTCCGGGATAAAAAGTAGCCTAGGTATGTCACTCTCCAGGTCCTCGACTATACCCATGCAAAATTTACATCGATCCATTGCTCCGTTGCAGCGTGATTGAAGGACAAACCAACAAACAAACACACTTTCGCATTTATAATATAATGCAAACAGTACCGTTAGGGTTACCAACTGGGTTTTTATACCTTATATACCTAAGTTATAATGTGGTTAAAATTAAATTAGCATTAAAATGTGGTTAAAATTATGGTGGTCATTTACTAATTTTGGATTAACGATAGGCAGCTACGCCGTTCGTCTCCGCATACCACCCTACCGGCAAAGACGTGCCGCAAAGCGATATAGCGTTCCGGTACGATGCCGTGTAGAAACGGATTAGGGGTATGGGTTTGATATAACTGCCATGGCCCTAACAGGGTAGCCTGCTACCATCTTAGACTGCATCAACACTTACCATCAGGTGAGATCGTAGTCAAGAGCTAACTTGTAGTGGATAAAATAAAAAATAAAATATATTCAATCGTGCATTGTAGAGTCAACATATCCTGAAAATAGTCCGGTATCGGAGTGAAACGTACGTTGAGAGTATTTTGGAGGGTTTATGTGGTGTGGTGAATATCGCGGGCTGTAAGTACAAGATACGCACTGTACGACATAGATTTACCTTCTGTGGCGCATTATAGCGAACCAAACTTCTATTTTAGTTTTTTCATTTAAAAAGGTGATCTCCTCTCCTCTCAGTTCTGGTGGAAACCTTTCCTGACGTGTGGTATTCCTTGTTGCAGATGGCGAGGCAGCGTGTACAAGCTTGTGTGGCGCGAGCTACTGGCTTACCTCACACTCTACTACACAATCAACCTCATATATCGGTTCGCACTCACCGAGGAACAACAGAGGTACAACTCTTTTTTTTTAAATTCTTTTTGTACAAAAATATGTCTCATAATAAATAACAGAAAAAAAAAAGTTACGCGCCGAATTGAGAACCTGCTCCTTTTTTGGAAGTCGGTTAAAAATAAGTGGACAAAGGTAAAGCTTATTTCTCGAATAGAAATTTCTTCCAGCTAGAGAGTGTAAAGAAATACTTTACACTCTTCTTCATCGTCGACGCACTACTGAAAAATAGTCTTACCAGAAGAGAGAGGGGTTTAAATTTGGCCATAGTCAACCAAACTGGGCAAATGCGGAATGGTAGACTTTACACAGTGTTGAGTACATTATAAAGAACTCTCAGAGATGCAGGTTTCCTCATCATGTTTTCTTTCACCTTTGAAGGGATTGCCTGCTGGCAGGGTGTGTCCGACTCAATGGGCTAAAACCTCCCCTCGTGTCTCCCCGATCAGCACGGAACCGCATTGCATTTCTTCATGCCGACCGCTCCTTATCATTCACATCTTCTTTTTCTCTTTTTCGTGCTCTTCTCTTCTCACCATGATTGCTCGCAGAATCAGTGTGTACTTCAACCACTTCTCATCATTTGACAGCATGCGGGATACAAGGTTGTGGGTGTTTATTCATTGCACTCTCAAAAATGGGTGCCCCATATAGCGAATCACGGAGTGGGCCACAGCTGCCAGAACCCTTCTTCTGCTTGCTCTAGGGCCTCCTTTTGTTGGCATCAAACTTTTTAGCGCCTCCGTTAGTTTCTGCGCTTTCTTAGCTGTTTCTTCGACGTGTTTTTTGAAGTTTAGGCATCTGTCGAGCCACACCCCCAGATATTTAATGTGTTTCTTCGGAACTACTGGTGCGTTAACTTTGAATTGGAAGAGTTCTTGTTTCTGCCTACCTGATTACTCTTGGACCTGTGATCTATAAAGTGGTAATGTGGTGCTTTAAAAATGTCGAAAAGTAGACAACGGTAGACTGCCACCCAACGGCCAGCACGCCTACAAGGGCTGGTAACAAGTCCTCAGCTAGGCCCATTTAAGGAGGAGGTTGTTGTAATACTGTAGGAAATTGTAATATCACTAAATATATGAGATAGATTTACACAAGAAATCTTTCCTCATCTTATCATCATCTTACTATCTTAAATCATCATCTAAACGCAGTGTCAGTTGATAAGCTTGGCGTCTGGTTTCTATTGAGGTAGTTGATACCAAAATCCCATTGGTACGACTACCGTACCTTTGTCGTCTCCACCAATAGACGTCTACTGCTGGACGAAGGTCTCCTGCATAGATCTGCATTTTAAGATATCGTCGTTAAATATCTCCATCACATCTTATAAAAAAGTATACTGTGTAGGTTCCAATTTTGAATAAATAGTTATACTTTGACTTTGATCTCCGCACACGGTCTTGTGCCGCTAGCTTCCAGCAGCTCCCAGCTACTCGCTTGAGATAGGCTGTCTACCTAGGGATCATCTAAACCTGCGCTTTCCGGTGCGAGGCTGCCAATACGTCGCAGAAACTACCACACCTAAGACCACCTGTTTCAATTCTCCATTCATCCCCTTGTTTTCTTCCAGGGTGTTCGAGCGGGTGCGGCAGTACTTCGGCGCGCAAAGCGAGTCGATACCCATGTCGTTCGTACTCGGCTTCTACGTGAGCCTGGTGGTGAAGCGCTGGTGGGAGCAGTACAAGCTGCTGCCCTGGCCCGATACGCTGGCTCTCTTCATCAGCGCTGGTATCCCTGGAGCGGTTAGTAGAGTATGACTAAGTGCTATTGCTAAAAAATATGATATACCTACATCCTGGACATTCTGTTACCTCTCATGTTCGTCTCTGTTCATTTTTAATTATTTTTATGCCTTTTTTCATTGACCAGAGTGAACGAACTCTATGCATTTTGCTAAGTTAAATTTGATAGCTTATTATAGTAGAGTTGTCAAGTCTTACGTCACGATCTCAATTTGGTGCTCGCTCCGCTCGCGCTTATGTTTGTTAAGTACGACGTAGTTATGGTATGATAGTGGGTCACCTTAGTATTTGTAAGAATGTTATTTTACGATCGTTACTAATACGCAACAAACCGAGTCTAATTAGTTAAATCCACACTGAAGGCGATATTACATATTTTTACGACGTTTAAATGTTATAGGTACAGTTTATTAGCTTTCTACGAATTGCTTCTTATAAGTTAAGCCTCTTATCGCCATCCTGTTGCCAAGAGACGCCTTCCCTCCTCCGACCCGAATTGTGATGAATTATTAGAAAAGCTAAGTACCCCCCCGTACTCCGTAATTTTCCGGTAAAAAATAGCCTTTGGACTTCCCCGGGATGTAAACTACCTCTATACCTTTCATCAAAATAAAAGATTTTGAAGAGGTTGAAAAGATGGATCGTTCAAGCGTAGTAAACAGACAGACACACTTTTGCATTTATAATATTAGTCTAGTTAAGGCGGTAAGGCGGTTAAAAGTTTTAAAACGCAGGGATTCTTATAAAGTGTCCCGACCTATGGATAGTACCTAAGTGTATTCAGGTCGATTTTTATTCTGAAAGTTTACTATAAATTCAATTTCAAATAAATAAGTTCCCATCGTGACGTAAGAAGTCGCATTAACTCGCCGCAACATCGCACTGCAGACTCCGGGTCTAAGCCCAGGTTTTGAGGCTTATCCAACAGCACCAGTCACGATCGAATGTACGTAATATGTACTTTGCGCTTTTATATTCTTCTTTTTTTGCAAGATAGGCTTGCGCTGTCGACACTCCTGCTTGTGAAAAGCAATGATGAGGTCTAGGTTGGAGCGCAATTGACGAGAAAAATGCCCATTCGCTCTTGCCTTGAAGGTACTCAAGTCATTGGCAGGAAACACGGTCGTCGGAAGGGAGTTCCAAACCTTAGCGGTTCGTATCAGAAATGTGGAACGATTTAAGCGTTTAATCGTCGACTTTATGGACTTCGGCAAAGTAATGCCTACTTCTACCCAATATCTACGCGATATCATTGCATCGAGATTGGTCCTGTAATTTCTATAGGTATACAAGTGCCAAACAGCTGGTATATTATTATGTTTGGGTCCAGTAGTTCACTGTACCTCTCGCTGTAGCGAGACGGATGTATCCGTGTTTTAAGTAAAGTAGTACCTACTACCTCGTTGCCTATATTAGGTAGGTATGCATCTTTGTAGTATGACTAATAAATATAACTCTGTCTATTGTCTACTTGCCAGTATTATCACAAAGATAAAAACCAGGCCAGTGCGTGTAGAGCCCCGCGCTAGGGTTCCGTAGTTACCCGTATAGTTACGGACATTTCATACTATTGGTCGACTAGGTATTACTCGTTAACTTGTAAAGCCTATTTAGCTGTGATAGTTTTCCTTTTAACTTCCTTTTATTAGTCAGCCTGATCCATCCAGTGGTTTGATCTGTGCGTTGTTAAATCAGTCAGTCACCTTTTCCTTTGGTATATTTAGATAGGTACTATATTGCCATGAATTTTTTCACGTATGCAAAAACAACTGTTCAGCTTGCAGGGGCACTTGACTAACAAAAATTTTTGTACAACAACAAATTAACTATTTCGCAAACGGATCCATGAATCTAAAAATGGTTCTCCCAAACCCACAATATTTTTGAACGACCTTAGATCCAACGACACTCCTCACCATTAGATAGACGAGAAATAAAAATCATCCCCACTTAACGTGTAGGGGAGGAAATGCCAGTCTACCCTAGTATGCCTACCCATGCCAAATTACAGCTTTCTAGTAGGTACTAACATCCTCTAAGATAAGCCGCGGACGGACTGACGGACACAGACATTCTTTTTAGTTATGTTCACTTGCTGTAGGTATATGTACAAAATCCTAGGCATCAAATCCTGAACCCACTTGTTATGCGCACGAGATGTCCTGACAATCCGGTTCTCTTTCAAACCTAAGTTAACTACTTCAAGTTTAATAATATAGTCAGATCTTATCTTTTTTAAGTCAAAATATGTTTATTCAAAATTGGTACACTATAAAAACGTCCAGCAAATAAGAGGTGATGGTGATAATTAACAAGGTACCCAGTCAACAAGGGACCCTTTAGTTTCGTCTTTAAGGAAAATTTAGAAAATGTATTGAACACCGTTGTGTGATACATGAAAATTGAAAAAACAGGGACTGATGAGCAGTAAAATAAAAACTGTATTGTATGTTAATTATTAAATTTTTATATTTTAGTAACTTTAATTTGGTTTTAGTATGTGCAGTATCAATCAACGGTCCACATTTAAAATTTTGAAAGAATATAAATATTGTTTTAAGAGTCTAAGTAACACTAACATACATCATACAGGATTGCCTCATAGGAGGCACCCTTAGGAAGACGTTGCCATCGAGCCCTAGGGCTCTTTTCTCGGCGACGCCTAGCGCTCGTCCAACCCCCCGGTGACGCTGTAGCGGCCAGTAGGGCCTATGCAGCATACTCAATCCAAAAAAAAACTTACTAATAAACTATCACAGCTAAGTAGACTTTTACAAGTTTACGAGTAATAGTCGACAACGTATAAAATATCCGCATATTGCTACGGGCAATTACGGAAAACTTCTCTGCGCGCCTTTCTTTTTTAAAAAGAGCAGATCTATTGAAATTGAGTGGGTAGTGAAGTCGACGTACCTTATGTGACACAAATTGCCCTACATGATATAAATCGTTTCCATTCATAATAATGGAACTCAAAAGCGTCGGGAAAAGCTCAGCACCTACTCGTTTCTTAGAAAAGTTTTCCACGATTTGTTTATGTTTCCTTGAGCCAGATAAGGATAAAGTCATACTAATATTATAAATGCGAACGTGTGTCTGTCTGTGTATCTATATGTCTAATTATCGGTATTTAATGGCCCATCTTTTCAACCGATTTTGATGAACTTTTGTACAGAAAGGTTGTAGTAGGTATACTACAATCTATACTTATTAGGGTTCCGTACCCAAAGGGTAAAAACGGGACCCTATTACTAAGACTCCGCTGTCTGTCTGTCTGTCTGTCTGTCTGTCTGTCTCCAGGCTGTATCTCATAAACCGTGATAGCTAGAAAGCTGAAATTTTCACAAATGATGTATTTCCGTTGCCGCTATAACAACAAATACTAAAAATTAAAAAAATATATAATATATTAAGGGGGTTCCCCATACAATAAACGTGTTTTTTTCGTATTTTTTTTTTTATTAACCCGAAAAATTAGGGAGTTTCCGTGGGAATTTAAAAAACTTATTTCACGCGGACGAAGTCGCGGTCCCAGAAAATTAAGGAATTGCTCGGTAATTACGCGGATGTCGTTGGCATCCTCTATTATCTATCTATATATATATAAATCTCGTGTCACAATGTTTGTCCTCAATGGACTTCTAAACCACTTAACCGATTATAATAAAATTCGCACACCATGTGCAGTTCGATCTAACTTGAGAGATAGGATAGTTTATATTATATAGATTAGGATTATTAGTGCTACCCGTGCGAAGCCGGGGCGGATCGCTAGTATATATATAAATCTCGTGTCACAATGTTTGTCCTCAATGGACTTCTAAACCACTTAACCGATTATAATAAAATTCGCACACCATGTGCAGTTCGATCTAACTTGAGAGATAGGATAGTTTATATTATATAGATTAGGATTATTAGTGCTACCCGTGCGAAGCCGGGGCGGATCGCTAGTATATTATATTATGCATATATATTAGCTACAGTACAGATGTCGAGTACCGACATAATATTATTTCATAATTTATATACGTTGGTATTCGCCTATTTTCATAACAATTAAAATAATCTACAGTACACTTCGAATGTTATAACAGATTGTATATTTTATGATAATTGTTCGGTTTATAAGTTATTTCGCAATACGAGTATAAAACCGTATAATATAAACACACATTTATGTCATAACTATAACTCGATAACTCAAACAATACGTGCCTGTAATATTTATGATACATACAAAATTACCTATGTGTCAAAGTAAATGACTATTAGATCACTAGAGCTACGAGTGTATACGTCTTTTGCACATCTCCGCTGCAAAACCACAGCGAAACTAAAATAGGTAGGTAGGGCTGCGAAACCGCGAAGTTTTTTGTCAGTTGTGTGACATGTGAAACGGAAGCGAAACTGTCTGTTTTACGCAGAGATTTGACTAATAATGAGTCCACCGTTCCCTCGGGCAATTTTGGCGAAGACTTTGATTTTGACGAAGATTTTGGCGAAGAAGATCCAAGGTATCTAGTTAGATACTTACCACCGCGTATACTAATATTATACGAAACAGCTAAACGTTCCGCTTAGCGAAACTCAATCGATTGTCCAACTCATGGTCTTTCTGCACTTTAACAGGCAGTTTCGCTGCTGTTTCGCAACTTTTACAACGGCTCCTAGGTATGGTTTTTTTTTGTGTTTTTTTTTATCCACTACAAGTTAGCCCTTGACCGCGATCTCACCTGATGGTAAGTGATGATGCAGTCTAAGATGGTAACGGGCTAACCTGTTAGGGGCATGGCAGTTATATTAAACCCATACCCCTTATTCGGTTTCTACACGGCATCGTACCGGTACGCTAAATCGCTTGGCGTCTTTGCCGGTTTCGCTCCAGTATACTCCAGTCATCTATGCTTAGGTATATGAAAACGCGAAACTCTATCGTGAACTAATTTTATAAATGCGAATTGTGTCTGTCTGTCTTTTGCCTTTATTTTGACAAAAAAAACTAAATACTTCTTATCTGGGTATAATGCATAAATGTCGTAACTTGAAATAAATGGAAACACACAAGTGTTATGGAATGGTGCTATTTAAGCGGGTACTTAGATATGCTGACGAACAATTTCAATAAATTGTTTTTATTTTAGATAAGATATTATGGTGGGAGCCTCCAATGTATGATGCTCAGTTTTCCGGAATCGAAAGTAGCCGTTTTCCGGCTCCGGTATGCTATTCTTTAAAATCGGTGAAACATAGATAAACGAGTGTAAATGGAGCCTTACATAAAGCATTTATAGAATTAGTATGGACTCAATTTTTGCCGGTTAGAGTTAAGAGATCGTGTCTGTGATTTTTTTATCACAACGCTTACATATACACCTGAAAATCGTCAAAAACAATGTTTCCCAAAATTTTTTTTTTATTTTTAAATATATAGGCCAGCGCTTGGTTGCAAGTGGTGATGCAGCCTAAGGTGGAGCGCGCTCGCCTAGAAGATGCCTATTCACTCTTGATTTGAAGGTACCTATATTAAAAGAGGAGGGGAAAACGGAAGCCGGAAGGGCATTCCATATCCTAGCGGTAAAAACGATACTTGGCAAGAAAACGATAGTTTGAAGTATGAAAATATTCGTCTCAAAGTTAAGAAATAACATTCACTATCCTTGAAATCGATAGTGAAAGTTTTAACGGCCGCTCATCTAACTGTAACACATAAAAAGCTGCTAAAAAGTAAAAAAGCGCGATTTTGACTTTCGTTTACGTCGGTTACCATATTTTTTTAATCAATGCTCATTCAATGCTCCTATAAATTACAAGGTAATTTACACTTTTTAGCGAGACGGCGTACTTTTGTACGTTTAAACATGTTTTTAGTGTCTGTTTTAGTTTTTTTAAATGCATAATTTTATGAGCGCTCATGACAAATAACCATCCAGTCAAAATAATTTTCAATTTATGAAAACACTCTTAAATATATTATGATTATAATGTTATTTTGAGGGGATAAATTTCTTTGAAAATTATTATACAAATTATTTTATAACTAGACGATGCCCGCGACTTCGTCCGCATGGATTAAGATTTTTGTTTCCCGCGGGAACTCTTTAATTTTGCGTGCGGATAAAAAGTAGCCTATGTCCTTCCCCGGGATACAAACTATCCCCATACCTTTCATCAAAATCGGTTGAACAGATGGGCCGTGAAAGCGTAGCAGACAGGCAGACAGACACCCTTTCGCGCATTTATAATATTAAGTACCTATGGAATTCTCTATTTTTGGAAAATCTTCTCCCAAGGGGGTAAATAAGAAGTCTGTTATTTTTCATGAGATTTCTTTGAAAATTGTTATTTCGAATTCCGGTAGAAAAAGAAATACGTATAAGTAGGAAGTTTTGAAAATTACTTTCAGAAATTTCTGCAAATTCCTTATTTTCAGGATTTCCTTCAGAGCCAGACTGGGGTGTTTTAAATGTTAAGTAGTTATTTATAAGTAAAGTAAAAACATCATTTAATTATTTTGTTTATCATAATTTCATATTTATGGAAATACATTTCGTAGAGATACCTTATTTATTTGTTTAAAGGCATGTAGCGAGTGTAGCGACCGTATGTGTATAGATAATAATAAAGCACATATGCAATTGTATGGAGCGTGTTCTAAATATTATGCTGCAATGCGAATTCTAAGCAAAATATATCCATTAGTTGAAAATTTTAGGAGGCGTTGATATACCTACTCTGTCTCGGCATCCAAGCGTGAATGGGAAATACTAACAAGGTAAAGTAAATAAAGGCTTTAATTACAACAATTAAAATATGTCTGACCGTGCGATCACACTGAGGACTTTTTGTTCACAATTTTTTGTCGAATGCGCTGCACGTAAAAATATTGCAAGGTAAATAAAAATTTTGATGTTGTTTATTCGATGTATGATGTTTTTCGTAATCTATAAAAATTCGATAACATTTTTATGTACTTAGTTTAGTCATTGAGTCTTATTTATTGATAGCTTTCATGTCTTACATACTAATACATTATATTACTTACTATATTACAATTGGCAGTTACTATGCATGGACATGAGGCCCTGTCAGGGCGTTGCTAAATCTTAACACTATTATTTCTTATATCTAATTAAAATTAATTTATTTAGCACATAATAGAAGTACTATACTTAAGAAATACGTACGTAGTAATATACTTATGAATATAGTAAAACAAAATTTGTTATAATAATTTACATATTTTTATATTTTATTTAATAGATCATGTGAATGGCGTCTATTCATTTTAAAAATCTTTAACACTATAAATAGGTACATTTTTGGATTTGTCATTATTTTAATTTTCTTTTAAATGTTGACATTTTGATCTCGTCTGTTATGAAATTTGGGAGTTTATTATAAATGGTTACGGACCTAAAATATGGAATAATTTGCATGTGTTTAGTTGCAACCATGGTCTGTGATGAGGTTACGAGGCGAAACCCACTACGAAACAACACTCTTGGTACTGGTAGTTACACAATATTCGAATTAGAGACGCTCGAGCAATTTTTCCATTGAGCTTCCGAATTCGACTAATTCGGATTCATGGATCGCGAAAATTGGTGTCAAAAAGTGCGACTTAAAAGAATTGTTCGGTAATTTATGTGACTTCATTCACAAATGACTATGCACTGTTAAATTAGTTTCGACCACGAGATTTATTGACTTTGTGTTTCAGTTTTCTAATAACAACTTTTTGTCGAACGACAAATCGCTTCGTGTCGATTTAGGAAGTTCTTACTGGCGTGTTGTATGTATTTATCATTCGCTATTTACCGCTTGCGATCGTGCTTGTGACGATGTCTATTGTTCTTTTTATATCTTACACATATATGGATGCCTTTTCATGTTTGAATGCTGCGAAATTATTTTAAATCTGACATTGTGTTATATTGCCGGATATATTTTTGTCTTTTTCAGATATTAGGTACTATTAGAATTAATCGATATAAACTTGATAAGAAGAACGTAATTAAATAAACTATAGATAATAAAATTTAAATAAAATATAAAAACCGCATTTTCACGGCTCACGCACATTAGACAATAGACAATCTAATAATATTACATAGATGGATTGATTCATTTACATATTGTTTTCCAATAGACATTGTTATAAACAGACCTCAAAAGAAAAATATATAAACGATCTCTGCACACGAATCGAAATTTTCAGACACTATTTTTGATGCGAGTTGCAACTTTTGCTTCCTTGATAGGTAGAACACCTATTGTGACATCTTCATAAAACGCACGTTTTTTCCGGATTACATTAAATTCCACATAAAATAATAATATTATTAGTACCCTGAACTTATTATTTACGTAATCATCAAACCAATCATCTAATATTTTAATAATCATCAATATAGCTTAATTAAGTAGGTACTATAATATTTTATATTAATAAATTTAAACTTTTTCGAATTCGAAACAGGATTAAAAATAGGTAGGTATATTCTTAATACATGTTTATGTATATGTAAACATTAGAAAGTGAAGTGAAGTGAGTGAGAAGATTTACAATATTATAATTTATTCAGACTTCTATACTAGGGTATATCCGTCTACTAATTATGATCTTAGTGACATCAAATTATACCATACCACGTTGCTCGGAGTAATCAAATAAATATTAAAAATGCGAAAGTTTGGATGGATGTATGGATGTATGGATGTGTGGATGTATGGATGTATGGGTGTATGGATGTATGGATGTTTGTTACTCAATCACGCCCCAACGGCTGAACGGATCTGGATGAAATTTGGCACAGGGATAGATTATAGTCTGGAATAACACATAGGCTACTTTTTATCCCGGAAAACGAAGGAGTTCCCGCGGGAACCAAAAAACTTCAATCCACGCGGACGAAGTCGCGGGCATCAGCTAGTACTTTATAGTATTCATCATAAAAATATTCATAACATATGATCAAACAGATGGGCCGTGAAGTGGATAAAAAAAAAAAAAAAAAAAAAAAAAAAAAAAAAAAAAAGCAGACAGGCAGACGGACAGACAGGCACACTTATGCTTTTTTAGTTTAGTACATCGGAACCATAACGATCTTATTTCCCTTCTCAGTTGATAAGCCAAACTAAGGTAGCATAAGTCACGGTCAATATGAAAATATCCTCATCATAGCTAACTGCAGTTTTTGAAAAGGGGAAACGTTTCTCGAAACTTGTAACGGGATCTTTAAGAAACGTAAACGAAGTTAAGGAAAGAAGATAGTGGCTTGAAACCCACTCAACGAATAATTACTCGGAAGACAAATGTACTCGTAAATGTTGTAGTAAAAAATTATTTTAATCAAGTGTAGGTGGGGTATTCCATGATATTTAGGAAACCGGTCCTGAATCACAAGGGGGGGAGCGCGCTGTACCGTCATGCTTTCTACAATGAAATGAAAATTACAAATGTTGGCAGGGCGGCTCGACGGATTTAGTTTCGAGGATGTTAACACGGAAAATATTAGTGTCACATTGCAATAATAAGAATTGATGTGATTAGCTGTATTTGTGGTATCCCTCTTGTAGAGTTGTCCCACTGGCAAAGTGTATTATTAAATATTTTTTTTCAAAATTTAAGTCTTTTTTATTAGGGTTCCGTACCCAAAGGGTAAAAACGGGACCCTATTACTAAGACTCCGCTGTCTGTCTGTCTGTCTGTCTGTCTGTCTGTCTGTCTGTCTGTCTGTCTGTCTGTCTGTCTGTCTCCAGGCTGTATCTCATAAACCGTGATAGCTAGAAAGCTGAAATTTTCACAAATGATGTATTTCCGTTGCCGCTATAACAACAAATACTAAAAATTTAAAAAATATGTATATTAAGGGGGGTCCCCATACAATAAACGTGTTTTTTTCGTATTTTTTTGCTCAATATTAAAAACGGTAACAGGTAGACGGTTCAAATTTTCACAGAATATTAACTTGTATATTACCTTTCAAAATAAATAATTAAATATCAATAAAGTAAATATTAAAGGGGGGCTCCCATACAACAAACGTAATTTTTTGATATTAACAATAAACCTCTACAAACAAAGTTAGTTTTGCGGTTCATTTCGTCTTGTTTTTAATACGTCATAAATCGTAAAACTTACTACAGGTTTGTACGGAACCCTCGGTGCGCGAGTCCGACTCGCACTTGGCCGGTTTTTTCAAGTAGACTTTGGTTCAATTTTACAGTCGCCTTTCTCCCACAATTTCATCCGCAAATGTGCGTTTAGGCCAATAGCGAAAGGGCGTTTCAAGATTTGTCAATTAAACGTGAATGTGATGTAAAGTGAATAGTGATCTGATCGTCGTCACTCTGTAGCTGTCAAGCTTTAGTGCAAGGGGAAAAGACAATAAAAGTAGGGAGAGGCGGCGGGAGGTACCTTCTCAGTGATAATAAGAATTAGTCCTGCGCCGTAGTTAATTAATCTAGACACGTTTTCTGTGCCTTCATGCTTTCTACAATGGCATTGAATAATAGCAGAGCAGCGACTAATTTAATCCTTGGAAATGCATAATAAATTATATGTTACTAGCTGATGCCCGCGACTTCGTCCGCGTGGATTGAGGTTTTTTGGTTCCCGCGGGATCAATTTAACTTTCTCGGATAAAAAGTATCCTATGTGTTATTCCAGACTATAATCTATCTCTGTTTCGTCCAGATCTGTTCAGCCGTTCTCGCGTGATTGAGTAACAAACATCCATCCATACATTCATCCATCCAAACTACCGCATTCATAATATGAGAATAGATCAGGTATACTTTTAAGTTTTAACGTAATGATGACGTTTTAAGGAAATATGTATTACAATAAAATAATTCGTACTGCTCGTGCTGTATATGCAAATACATATTGCACTTTTATTGCAACGACGTTAAGGAAATGAATGTTTGACTTCGGACTTGGTTGATAAAGTTAATACCCTTTTCTCAATGTGTAAAAATGTCACAATTATGTCGTCATCTGTAGACTAACTGGAAATGACATTTGATGACGTGTCAATGACTGACCGCCAGTGTCGTTTTTATACACTCAGCGTAGGAACTCAGCAATGGGAATTAACTTTATTACCCCAGTCTTTATTATAAATTATTGTGTAGCAAAAACATTTCCTTCATTACCATTAGCAAACAAAATTACCATTGTTGTAAATTATCAATTACCATTACCATTACAAAGTTCATGACGTTTTACCACAGAGCATAATAATTTAAAGCAAATTAACTAAAAAAGCTAAAAAATGTAGAAGTTTTCGGATTGTTTTTATAATATTCAAAATTCAAATGTTTTTTATTCAAATAAACTTTTACAAGTGCTTTTGAGTCGTCGCGTCGAGGGAATCCACGACTGGTTCGGAATGCTATTCCTACCGAGAAGAACCAGCAAGAAACTTGGTGGCTGCTCTTTGGAAAAAAAAACAAAATTTGTATTGAAGAAAATCCTATCATGTTTCTATTTCTTTTTAATATATATATAGCTGCTCGTGCTGACTGACTGACTCATTGATCACCTCTCCTGTAAAATTTTGTATGAACATTTTTTTTTTCACTCATCGTTTCGTATAAAAGACAAAAATTCATTCGGAGGAAAAATACGGAGAGAGCTGATGATTGAGGATTTCGAAGACGGATGAAGAGCACCAGCCAGGGTATCGAAGATAGGTGGTGGGTGCTCGACCAAATGTCACTCGAAACTTCATCCAATTGACAGTTAGCTGAAAAAAAATTCAAAATGGCGGATTTAAGATGGCCGCCATACAAATTTCGATGGTGTCTATCTCGGAGAGTATAAGAGATGGAAGAGTGGTTTCTTGGCAAAAGATGATCAGGACATGAGGGTCTACTTGATGAACACGAAAAAAATTCAAGATGGCGGAATTTATTTTTCCATAGAAGAGGGTATTGAAGATAGGTTTTGGGTGCTCGAACAAATGTTACTCGAAACTTCATCCAATTGACAGTGAGCTGAAAAAAAATTTCAAAATGGCGGATTTAAGATGGCCGCCATACAAATTTCGTCGGTGTCTATCTCGGAGAGTATAAAAGATGGAAGAGTGGTTTCTTGGCAAAAGATGATCAGAACATGAAGGTCTACTTGATGAACAGGAAAAAAATTCAAGATGGCGGAATTTATTTTCCATAGAAAATGGGGCTGATTCTGTGTAACACAATCTCTAAACTAAACTAAAATGGCGGCTTTAAATCCCTTTCCGTAGGGAGTATTATGAAAGGGTTAGCAATATTTGTAGTGCTCTAATTTTAGTTTAGTTTAGAGATTGTGCACTACAGAATCAGCCCCAATGTATGGCGAATATTGAAGAGGCTACAAGTGTAGAACTATGCAAGACTACGGTTCCTTTTCAAGATTTGTTTTTATGGAAGAAATCTCATTTTGACGAATTGTTTCGGAGAAAAAAATATGGAGAGAGATGATGATCGAAGGTTCGGATGATGGGTGAGGAGCACGGTCAGGGTATTAAAGATAGGTACCTACTTAGGGGCTGCTCAAACAAAAAGGGAGGGGCGGGGGGTTGGTGGTCTTTGTTTTATGTTTTTCCTTTATGAGAATTTTCTTTTACGTCGGACGCTTGGCGTGCTGGCGCTTCCACTGTGCTCACTAGCATAGCAGTGTGTTGTTCAGATCAGAACACGTAGACAGTAAACCAGCTGCCCGATTATGTAAGAATTGTCGATCAAATCGTATAAGTTCGGCGTCAAAGTAATATAAACCATAACAACATTGAATTAGAGCTCAATTTCGTGTTTCGAAATTGAGCTCTAATTTAATGCTGTTATGGTTTAGTTTACTTTGACGCTGAACTTTGACAATTTGATCGGCCATTCTTACATAATCGGGGGGCAGGATAGTAGGACAGCGAGTAAGTAGACAGTGGGCCACGCGGTCCACTACGCGGTCCGCTGTAGCGGGCCGCGCAACCACGCGCCATTAATATATATATAGCTGCTCGTGCTGACTGACTCATTGATCACCTCTCCTGTAAAATTTTGTATGAACTTTTTTTTTTTCACTCATCGTTTCGTATAGAAGACAAAAATTCATTAAGAGGAAAAATACGGAGAGAGCTGATGATTGAGGATTTCGAAGACGGATGAAGAGCACCGGCCAGGGTATTGAAGATAGGTGGGGGGTGCTCGACCAAATGTCACTCGAAACCTCATCCAATTGGCGGTAGTTGAAAAAGAAATTCAAAATGGCGGATTTAAGATGGCCGCCATACAAATTTCGACGGTGTCTATCTCGGAGAGTATAAAAGATGGAAGAGTAGTTTTTTGGCAAAAGATGATCAGGACATGAGGATCTACTTGATGAACAGGAAAAAAATTCAAGATGGCGGAATTTATTTTTCCATAGAAAAGGGTATTGAAGATAGGTGGGGGGTGCTCGACCAAATGTCACTCGAAACTTCATCCAATTGACAGTGACCTGAAAAAAAATTCAAAATGGCGGATTTAAGATGGCCGCCATACAAATTTCGTCAGTGTCTATCTCGGAGAGTATAAAAGATGGAAGAGTGGTTTCATGGCAAAAGATGATCAGGACATGAAGATCTACTTGATGAACAGGAAAAAAATCAAGATGGCGGAATTTATTTTTCCATAGAAAATGTATGGCGAATATTGAAGAGGCTACGGTTCCTTTTCAAGATTTGTTTTTATGGAAGAATTCTCATTTTGACGAATGGTTCGGAGAAAAAAATATGGAGAGAGATGATGATCGAAGGTTCGGATGATGGGTGAGGAGCACGGTCAGGGTATTAAAGATAGGTACCTACTTAGGGGCTGCTCAAACAAAAAGGGAGGGGCGGGGGTTGGTGGTCTTTGTTTTATGTTTTTCCTTTATGAGCATTTTCTTTTACGTCGGACGCTTGGCGTGCTGGCGCTTCCACTGTGCTCACTAGCATAGCAGTGTGTTGTTCAGATCAGAACACGTAGACAGTAAACCAGCTGCCCGATTATGTAAGAATTGTCGATCAAATCGTAAAAGTTCGGCGTCAAAGTAAAATAAACCATAACAGCATTGAATTAGAGCTCAATTTCGTGTTTCGAAATTGAGCTCTAATTTAATGCTGTTATGGTTTATTTTACTTTGACGCCGAACTTTGACGATTTGATCGGCCATTCTTACATAATCGGGGGGCAGGATAGTATAACAGCGAGTGTAGACAGTGGACCACGCGGTCCACTACGCGGTCCGCTGTAGCGGGCCGCGCAACCACGCGCCATACTAGTTAATATATATATAGCTGCTCGTGCTGACTGACTCATTGATCACCTCTCCTGTAAAATTTTGTATGAACATTTTTTTTTTCACTCATCGTTTCGTATAGAAGACAAAAATTCATTAAGAGGAAAAATACAGAGAGAGCTGATGATTGAGGGTTTCGAAGACGGATGAAGAGCACCAGCCAGGGTATCGAAGATAGGTGGGGGGTGCTCGACCAAATGTCACTCGAAACTTCATCCGATTGACAGTGAGCTGAAAAAAATTTCAAAATGGCGGATTTAAGATGGCCGCCATACAAATTTCGCCGGTGTCTATCTCGGAGAGTATAAAAGATGGAAGAGTGGTTTCTTGGCAAAAGATGATCAGGACATGAGGGTCTACTTGATGAACAGGAAAAAAATTCAAGATGGCGGAATTTATTTTTCCATAGAAAAGGGTATTGAAGATAGGTGGGTGGTGCTCGACCAAATGTCACTCGAAACTTCATCCAATTGACAGTGAGCTGAAAAAAAAATCAAAATGGCGGATTTAAGATGGCCGCCATACAAATTTCGTTGATGTCTATCACGGAGAGTATAAAAGATGGAAGAGTGGTTTCGCGGCAAAAGTTGATCGGGACATGAAGGTCTACTTGATGAACAGGAAAACAATTCAAGATGGCGGAATTTATTTTTCCATAGAAAATGTATGGCGAATATTGAAGAGGCTACAAGTGTACGGTTCCTTTTAAAAATTTGTTTTTATGGAAGAATTCTCATTTTGACGAATGGTACGGAGAAAAAAATATGGAGAGAGATGATAATCGAAGGTTCGGATGATAAGTGAGGAGCACGGTCAGGGTATACAATAGGGTATAGGGTTCATACAATTGGCAGTGAGCTGGAAAAAAAATTCAAAATGGCGGATTGAAGATGGCGCTTATCCCAGACAGTATATAAAAGGTGGAATCGAGTGGTTTTTGGGTAGAAAATTATCAGGGCCTGAAAGTCTACTTGATAAGCAGAAAAAATTAAGATGGCAGAATTCTGCCATCTTAATTTTTTGCTCATCAAGTAGACTTTCAGGCCCTGATAATTTTCCACCTGAAAACCACAATCTACGAACATTGAAGAGAGTAGAAGAAGTTAGGAAATATGCATGATTTCGAAATGGTTTTTTTACAAGATTTGTTCTTTATGGAAGAATTATTGTCGGTTCGCCATTAGGAAAGCCAAGTTCTTCAAGCCGAAGTTCGATGGCACCCAAAAGTATTGATACAAGGGGGTGAGGGGCGGGGGGTTGGTGGTCTTCGTTTTATGTTTTTTCCTTCATGAGAATATCTTTCACGTCGGACGCTTGGCGTGCTGGCGCTTCCACTGTGTTCACTAGCATAGCAGGGTGTTGTTCAGTTCAGAACACGTAGACAGTAAACCAGGATAGTAGGACAGCGAGTAAGTAGACAGCGGACCACGCGGTCTATTACGCGGTCCGCTTTAGCGGGCCGCGCAGCCACGCGCCCTACTAGTACTAGTATATATATATAGCTGCTCGTGCTGACTGACTGACTCATTGATCACCTCTCCTGTAAAATTTTGTATGAAAAATTTTTTTTTTACTCATCGTTTCGTATAGAAGGCAAAAATTCATTCGGAGGAAAAATACGGAGAGAGCTGATGATTGAGGATTTCGAAGACGGATGAAGAGCACCAGCCAGGGTATCGAAGATAGGGGGGGGGGGGTGCTCGACCAAATGTCACTCGAAACTTCATCCAATTGACAGTGAGCTGAAAAAAAATTCAAAATGGCGGATTTAAGATGGCCGCCATACAAATTTCGACGGTGTCTATCTCGGAGAGTATAAAAGATGGAAGAGTGGTTTCTTGGCAAAAGATGATCAGGACATGAGGGTCTACTTGATGAACAGGAAAAAAATTCAAGATGGCGGAATTTATTTTTCCATAGAAGAGGGTATTGAAGATAGGAGGGGGGTGCTAGAACAAATGTCACTCGAAACTTCATCCAATTGACAGTGAGCTGAAAAAAAATTTCAAAATGGCGGATTTAAGATGGCCGCCATACAAATTTCGTCGATGTCTATCTCGGAGAGTATAAAAGATGGAAGAGTAGTTTCTTGGCAAAAGATGGTCAGAACATGAAGGTCTACTTGATGAACAGGAAAAAAATTCAAGATGGCGGAATTTATTTTCCATCGAAAATGTACCTATGGCGAATATTGAAGAGGCTACAAGTGTAGAACTATGTAAGACTACGGTTCCTTTTCAAGATTTGTTTTTATGGAAGAAATCTCATTTTGACGAATGGTTCGGAGAAAAAATATGGAGAGAGATGATGATCGAAGGTTCGGATGATGGGTGAGGAGCACGGTCAGGGTATTAAAGATAGGTACCTACTTAGGGGCTGCTCAAACAAAAAGGGAGGGGCGGGGGGTTGGTGGTCTTTATTTTATGTTTTTCCTTTATGAGAATTTTCTTTTACGTCGGACGCTTGGCGTGCTGGCGCTTCCACTGTGCTCACTAGCATAGCAGTGTGTTGTTCAGATCAGAACACGTAGACAGTAAACCAGCTGCCCGATTATGGAAGAATTGTCGATCAAATCGTAAAAGTTCGGCGTCAAAGTAAAATAAACCATAACAGCATTGAATTAGAGCTCAATTTCGGGTTTCGAAATTGAGCTCTAATTTAATGCTGTTGTGGTTTATTTTACTTTGACGCCGAACTTTGACGATTTGATCGGCCATTCTTACATAATCGGGGGGCAGGATAGTAGGACAGCGAGTAAGTAGACAGTGGACCACGCGGTACAATACGCGGTCCGCTGTAGCGGGCCGCGCAACCACGCGCCGTACTAGTATCTTATAAAGCTATTGACATATTATAATATTAAACTTTTCTTATTTGTATGTTATCTAGCTGATAATAATTAATCCTTCGACATTGTTTTGAGGAAGAGCTTAACTTTTAACGTTGCTCTTTTTAAGTTCTCATGAAACAGGTTCTTTTTTTGTATTGTCGTTATGATTTATATGCATGCCTTACATTAAACCTTTTTGTACCTATTACTTAAACTAATCCATACTTATATTATAAAGGCGAAAGTGTGTCTGTCTGTCTGTCTGTCTGTCTGTCTGTCTTTCTGTCTGCTACGCTTTCACGGCTGTTCAACCGATTTTGATGAAATTTTAAGGGCATAGGCTACTTTTTATCCCGGAAAATTAAAGAGTTCCCGCGGGAAAATCTTAATTATAATGCGTATGTATATCAAACTTATTGCAGGTACCTATTAGGTGCAATTACAAAATTAAAGAGCTTCCAACCGTCGCGTCGCAAAATTTTCAAAAGGGTTAATTAACTTTATTAAAACGTTCATAATATGACGTGACTGTAAAGTTCGTGTTACTTTATTCGCTGTCAGCTCTACCTTGACCGCAATGCGAAAAAAAACTACTTTGCATTTCGTTTCTACAATAATAGTTTAAGTGTAGTGATTTATACTAAAATAAACTCTCGCATAAACACATGACAAATTGGGTTTTATGAATAATAACAAGACATGCAGTTTGTTTGCTCATTTGCATCTGTTTTCGATAGGAAAAACCGGCTAAGTGCGAGACGGGCCTTGCTCTGAAAGTTACGTAGGTACTTATGGCATTTTTAAATCTTTTTAATACTTATCAATGCTTACTTATTTCAAAACTAGCTGATGCCCGCGACTTCGTCCGCGTGGATTGAGGTTTTTCGGTTCCCGCGGGAACTCTTTAATTTTCCGGGATAAAAAGTAGCCTATGTGCTATTCCAGACTATAATCTATCTCTGTGCCAAATTTCATCCAGATCCGTTCATCCGTTGGAGCGTGATTGAGTAACAAACATACATCCATACATACATCCATCCAAACTTTCGCATTTATAATATTTATATGGATTAGTCAAATCAGCAACTCTTTATCAAACGTCAGAACACGTGCTTAGTATGGGAGGTTGTAATAATAATAATAATCCCATTTTGTCCGTGTAAAATAACACTGGTCAGGCAGGGGCCATAGTACTTCCATAGACCCAATTCACCAGTCCATTATAGCAAGCCAAACCCGTAGACCCATACCTATCATTTGTTTTCATGTTTTGCAATAGTCCTGCACTAACCGGGGATTGTCCTTGGGTGCACTCGCATAGTGCATAATATAGGGATATTCGCCGGTTGGTGTCACATTTCCTTTAGAGTAAAATTGTCTAACGGGCCTCTGCGAGTTGGTTTCGGCCCCTCGTACGCCTTCCAAAGGTCCGGGACCCCATGGTCTCGGGATGGAAGAGACATACATAATAATAATAATAAATTCATTTATTTGCTTGAAAACTTGTTTATTTATTTGTATGAAGTACTTGAATGATTGTGACGTCACCAACATTCTTACTTTTTTACTTTAAACAATATCGATAGTGTAAAATGGTTATCTTTAAAACTAACAGTGGACGTGGATTTCTCGGCGTCTTTTGGAAGATCCTCTATTTATTAATCACACAAAAATAAGTATTTTCGACAGAGGAAACAACTTAACTCTGCGGTTGTGCTGATTCTGTTTTTGTTGATGTTATTTCACAAAATCTATAAACTAGCCTAAAATAACACGTCTAAATACATCGCTATCCCTTTTATGATGATCCGTGCAAAAAATTGTACTTAAAAAACTTCCATCTATCTATAGAGGTTTTAAACCTAGTGCGATACCTATATACCTATGCTTACTTTCTTAAATAACTTAATTATTTAAAATACTTATTAAAACAACACCTATCATGGTACCTACTCCTCCGAAAGTATCAAAAAACAATCTAACGAGATCAGTGGGTCAATGTTCATTAAATGTCATCGCAAATTGTAAACTTGTTAGTGCAAAGCAATTTATTTCGCGGACCAGTCATTTGGTAATTGAAATTACTTAAAGAGATTTTGTTATGTTTTATTTTATTTGATATACCAGCGATACAATATAACAACATATATAATAGGTAGGTAGACAATGGCTTGTGCTATTACAAGTACCTACCAATTATAGGCATATACAACATTCATAATATGGAACAACAACAATTTCAGAAATAGTATC
This sequence comes from Erebia ligea, assembly GCA_917051295.2. NCBI lineage: Eukaryota > Metazoa > Arthropoda > Insecta > Lepidoptera > Nymphalidae > Erebia > Erebia ligea. The sequence goes on along the minus strand of OU785222.1, from coordinate 127,350 downwards.
TACCAAATAATTGAAAATGATAATTTTAATAAACAAATTGAAAGACGGACTAGAGTTGGTGACACTATAATTGGAATCCTAGTTTTAATACGGAATCCCAAAAAGGAGGATCATTCCAGTACCTATTGTATTTTCTCAAGTTCAAACATTAATCCTAACTACTTCTATATTATACCATATTTACGGGTTTGGCGTCAAAATAGAGTAAAATAAATTATTGGTTTTTAATAAAAAAATAATATTTTTTTTCTCAAATCCACCATTTTGGATTTTTAATGACGTCACACGAAACAGTCCATGTAAATTGTAGTCATGTCACCTGGACCAAAATAACGAATCGTTTGACAGTTGACACCTCATTCATCAAAATCACCTCAGTAGCGAATCATTAAAAAAATACATAGGTACATAGTCGTCACGTACATACCTACACACATACATAGACTGCTAAAATCATAACCCTTCCTTATTTGGCCGACTACGACCGACCGACCCGACTACGGCAGAGACGGGCAAAAAGACACTTCCGTAATCGGGTAAATATGCAGCTGCAGCACCCCAGGAATTGCTTGATGAACTCATAATCTTGCCTTGAAGATTTATCTGCGTTAAAAATCTTGCGCCGGCTGTTTTTAAATAACCTTTATTATCTATAATTGCACAGTAGTGCTTACATAACCAGTTATTCTTAACCAACTTAGCAAAATGAGTGAATAGAAGAGATTTTTATTATAATATGTAGTACATAGTTCGCTACATAGCGAACATTATTCTTATTATTTTTTTATCCACTACAAGTTGACTGCGACTGCGATCTCACCTGATGGTAAGTGACGATGCAGTCTAAGATGTTAGCGGGCTAACCTGTTAGTGGCATGGCAGCTATATTAAACCCATACCTTATTCGGTTTCTACACGGCATTGTACCGGAACGCTAAATCGCTTGGCGGCACGTCTTTGCCGGTAGGGTGGTAACTAAAACCGAAGCCTCCCACCAGGCCAGATCAGGGAAAATTCAGAAATATCAACTCCCAAATTGACCCTGCCGGGGATCGAACCCGGGTCCTCCGCACGTTAAGACAACAGCGCTACACACTGCGCCACGGAAGTCGTCAAACAATTTTCCATATGACTCCTAAACTTTTATATAACTATAGTTTACTACTTATTTTTTTTTAAAATATAAAACTAGATGATGCCCGCAACTTAGTCCGCTTGTATTTAGGTTTTTCTGTAACCTCCAGGGCCATACCATACTATCTATCTACAATAAACATTAAAATCAGTTGAAGTATCTATGAGTATACTGTATATATGAGTTTTCTCTCTATCAAGTTTGCCTCTCCAGAGTGTGCCTTTGGAATATCAGTGTTGAATTTTATCTTCGTTTGAGCGTTCTGTGGGTGTGCATATGCCTCAATTAGAGAGATGCAAAGTTCGTCAAAGAGCTGAAGTAGGGCAACTACAAGTAGCTCACATTATACTACAGATTTTTAGAGATTTTTCTTTTCTTTAAGTATAGATTTGTTGTTCCTAGGTGGAGGGTTTTGGTCTAATTTCCCACGATGACCAGTCGGCTTGGGAAATGTTTGGTTTTACTCAGTTCTGGTTTTTTTTAATTTAATATATATTTTTTTTGTTGTAGAGGTTGGTGGCTGTTTCCTATAATTTTGGTTCTGATGAAGGTTTACAGGTGGAAAAGGAACTGCTTCTCCCTCTCATTACATCAAATGCGTTTGTTTTATTCAGTTTTGATGTTTGTGACGTAACACGATGCTTGCGAGGTTGGACCGTAGCTTCTGGTGACGTTGGTGAGGTTCTTTTACGTTTATCTTTACCCCGGATCCCTTCTTTGACAATCAATTTATCATATTTTATGATTGCGAAGTTTACCTTTTTCCTCTCCTCTGCGAGTTGTTCTTGCAGTTTATTTTCGAGAAACTCTTTGGGGAGAAACTCTTTGGGGAAATCCTCTGAGATGTCAAATATTTGAATCAGTTTTTATCTTCTTAGTTGTTAATTCTAGTAGATCGGTGGAAGATTGTTCGGTTTCTTTTAGTCCATAAATAATAATGTTATTCGCTCTGTTGGTTATTTCTAAACGGGCTACTTTTCCCTTAGTGTTCGTTCTCGATCTTTAATTTTTCTAGTTCTTGTGTGAAGGGTACTATTTCTGGTCTATTTGTGAAATAATAACTTTAGTTTGGTTCGACATTTCAATTTTCATTTGGTTGAATAATGCTTGTAGTTCAGCCATGTTGGTTAGTTAGTTATTATAACTTGTTATATGCACTGAACTCCAGTAAAAAATGTATGAAGTGAGTTTTTAATAAATCTAAGTTGTAAATAAGCTTCACATAATATAGCGTAACGGCGTAAACAGTCAACCAGGAACTTGTCCAATGGATTAATTTCAAAATATCCGCACTTGCACTTAAAGTTATAATGTTTACAAAAATAATTATTATTAATTATTGTTTGCTTATAATTTAGGTTGATAGGTATTTCGTTTAGTTGCACTTTATTTCCAGTTTTAATGTTATATTAGTAAACTGATTACAAAACACACTTTTACTGTTCTGCCCAATCATGTAATAATGGCCGATCAAACGTTAAGGTAGGGTAAGGTTTAGGTATGTACGATACCCTAAAGGTATAAGAATGGGCAGACGAAATTGAGCTCTAATTTAATGCTATCATGGTTTATTTTACTTTGACGAAAATCTTTAACGTTTGATCGACAATTCTTACGTAATCGGGGGGCTGATTGTTCATGAAACCAGTTATTTGTTTGGCACCGTTAGGGCCGAAACTATTTTCGGTTTTTTTACGGCTATTTATGCACTTTATACTTGGATAACATTTGTACACATTAATCACACTAATGGATCCCTTTAACGTACGACGGTCACTTTAGTGCAATTTTAGTTATTTTTAAAACTAATAATTTACGGAGCAGCTTACATACTACTTTGACAGCTACCGCAGCGCCACACCTCATCTCACCTCACCTCACCTCAGTTGAACAGATAGGCCATGAAAATTTAGCAGACAGACATACTTCGCATGCATAATATTGCATTAGTACGGATTTAACGGATTGGGGTAATGATTAATTATGCTTATCAATATATTTTCAATTTCATTGATTGCTTTACATGTCCAAATCAAAACTTTATTACGACTACGAATCGATTTAATTTTTATTATTCATCGGATTTCCCATTTGGTTTTCGATTCAATTTTTCATTTATTTTACCTCATTTACTCGTAGGTACAAAATAATTTAAACTGCGTATCATATTATAACCAGGTACTTTTTATCGAGATTTTTCAAAACCCTAATGAATCTTGTTGTCTTGTTACACGTGCTACAAACCCCACTGGCTCTTAGCGTATAATACACGAATCCGTTTGTCAACGGATGTTTACATGCAAGAGTCATTGTTGCTTTTTGTGTCGCTCGCAAGACAAAAGCAATAATATGGTTTGTCTTTTGCGTTTCTTATTGATCATTCCTCACGCCAGCCTATCGTTTAGGTATTTATTTGCTAAAGGTCAAAGTAACTAATACGTTTTTTCTTACGTATGTACCTATATTGTATAGCTATAAATTATTTTATTTACCTTGAAAAAAATGATTAATTTTTGTTGATAACGGGTTTCGAGCTGGTTTCGATCACAAGTCTTTAAATTATCGTACTTTAGATACGTCTGGATATTTTTGATATACTCTTATGTATTATGCTATAATACGAATATGAGTTGCGACCAGCATTCGATAGACTCAATAATAAATTAATAATAATGCGACTTTAAACAATTTGTATTATGTTTTGTGACTCTTACACTGGTTGTAACTTATATGTCTCTGAACGTGTTCTGAACCCTTGCACACATGTTAAGGTGTCAGTCGAGGCACACCATTGGGACCTCTTCTTTTTCTGAATCTACAATTTGGTACACTCCAAAGAGATATTGGTACTGATACCTATATTTATAGCAGTACTTGTGAATAATAGGTATAGGTGATAACAATAAAAAACCAATCTGTTTACCTCTTATGCCTACCAGTTTACGACCATCTGCTTAACCGATTTTGATGGATGAGATCAGGCCAATTGACTATCCCTGAACATTAAAGAGATCACAGTTCCCACGGAATTTTCAAATAAATTTACGCGCACAATATCGCTGGCATTCTCAAGTAAATAATATATTTCTTCTACTGAGTCGAAGATGCCAATTAGATAGGTAGTGAATAGTTTACATGTATAGTTAGTAGGTAATTTGTAGCACACAATTAGTTTTTTCCTTAGATGCAATACCTATAAACATTTTTCCTTGTCGTCTCATTGACATAGTACTTTTATTAACCGTTATAAATATGTATGTAGTTATTTCTGATTACCGACCATAAAATAAACACAATGAAACAAGCCGTATTGTGTCGTCGTTATACACCCCGTAAGAGCAACGTAATAGTATGTACACATTCGCTTTTCTATAAATATGAAAACTAATTAAATAAAACTAATAATAGATACGAATGCGCGAATTTCATGAGTGGGATCCGAATCTGCAGTATCTTGCATACGATGCAGTTCTGATTGAGCTATTAAGTAATGGTCTGGCCCCAATAGAGGCGTGGCACGGTTTTGGTAGGAAAAAAACGTGTTTATGGCTGTCCCACCGTACTATGCCTTGCCGCTAAAGTGGGCCTAGGCTGCCTCTGTGTGCATCTGCTGCTACGTGCCGCGCCGCGTCGCGACACTGTAGTGGAGCCAGACCTTAAAAGTACAAGTTCGTAGCCGACTGCAGGCAGCAGCAGCAGGCGACGTGTCGCTGCAACACGACTGGTTTCTATGTTATATTTCAGTTGCAGTCGGTTACGAACTCGAATTTACTTACCTTAAAGATTTGTGGATGTTTTCAAAATTTTCAACACCAACTAAAATAAAAAAGTAAGTACAGGTATTCTGTCTTTCTCCATCTATACTAGAGAGAAAGCGACAGAGGTAAACGCTTTTCTGTCATGTAGGACTTTTCCAGGGCAGATCCTCTTTTTTCATCGTCCCAAAAATGAAGGAAGCTCAAATAAAAGACCAAATTGTTCTTTATTTAAATTTTTGTCTATATGCCTGATGCAACATAAGCTGGACCATTAATTCCTTCTTCCATGAGCTGGACAGATTTTATAGGATGAAAGCAGCATATCTTTGACAACATTGTGTAAAACTTTCAGGCACGCAGGTTCCTCACGAAAAACCCTACTCGGCTATGCCTTCACCGAAAGCAAGTGATACTGCTTTGCTTGAAACGCACTTTACTCCGTAACGCGTTGCGCGGGGATCGAACCCCAAACCGAGGAGGCCAAAGTCTTAACCAATTAGCCACAATTCATTCGCACATTTATAATATTTAGTTTTTACTCCTTCCATAGAGAAAATAAATCACGTAGGTACGATTATAGTCCACATTGTAATGATCTCCTCAGTTAAATATTTCGTAACAAAATACCTATAACAGCGGGTTTGAGACACGTTTGTTACAAAAACTGGTTGTTTTCAACGATCGGCCGCGAGTGTACCTAACAAAGCGTATGCATAATCAATAATTTTAATACGTGCTAGGCTAAAAAACCTGTCACAGCATTCTGATCCCAATTTCAAGGAGATTAAGTACTGTATGAATCTGTAATAGAGTCGAAACCGTGGCGAATCCTTTCTAAACCACCTTATCGTTTGACATATTTGTGTCAGAACTCAGAGTATAAAGGTACCAGGTAGGTATAGATACAAATGGCGTTTGTTTGATGCACAGGTGATGCACAGATAATATATCTATACTTATCTTCTTATTCTGAGGTTTGGTAGCCCTATTACGGTAAAATGATTCGACGATCGCAATCAACCCTGATCTAGGCTAACAAACACTCTTTCGCTATTTGTTAATATCCAAGACTTTTAATGTTCTGATACTGTACGTTAATATATATTGCCGCAGCAAGAACCCCATAAATCCAGTCAATTTCAAAATTTGAGATTGTAGCAATGATTTGTAAACCATTTTTGGAAAAGGATTGCACTAATAAATAATCCCGGTTAACGATTTTACGTGGTCTGTGTAAGTTGGTGTCTGAACCGATTCAATTCAATTCAAAACACATTTATTCAAAATACCTAGGTACCTACAAAGTAGGTACACCTTCTGAACGTCATGCTTACAAAGTAAAAGATGTGATGGTGATAATTAATTAAAAGCTACGAGGGTTCCAAACGCGCCCTGATCTGATAAGAGCCCGCAACAAACTCAGCAAAGTATCGTTTCGTTTGCTATAGTTCCATACATTCGCAGATATGATAAAATCCACATTATTTAATCACCGTTTTGGGTTTTGAAATTCTCAGTACATTGGAACTGGAAGCACGTTTGCAGTGGGTGGTGTTTCACCCCCGTGACTGAAAAGCACGTGAGTTGAAAACCACGTTGGTCTTGTTAAATTCCCATTAGGACATAATATAGAGTACACCTGTGTTTGCGCACACACTTATATTATATGTGTGTGTAAATCTCCCGTACAAAAAATACCGTAAATGACTGGTCTCACTATTATAATATAGACTGGTGTCTGATAGGTATGGTTGTGGCAACCATCCAACCGGAAAAACTACCCGACCAGAGATAAGAAATTATAAACTCCCAAATTGACCCTGCCACTTGCCAGGTAGATATCGAACGCTGGATTTCCCACGTTGAAAGCACAGTGCTCACCAGTCTAGGGCTCTAGGCAATAAAGCTACTTAGTTGACCCTAAAATAATTCCTCAGGTGACAAAACTTTACAGTAATCAAAGTATCATGAGATAAATATCCAATGAAAAAATCAGTAAGGAAGTAAGGTTCTTTTTATTCTATACCCAATTGTTAGATTAGGAAGGTACATAATCGCGTAAACGCAGTTTAGATTTGTTAATAAAATCGGTTTAAATATCGATAATGCATGATTATTATTTATTTTGTTTGATATTTCGGTTTTGAGTGTAAATATACTACCTACCATTATTTTAAAAAGAAATCGAGAAAATATTCAGTCATAAATATTAAGTTTTAGGTATAAATACTTCCGTATTTTTTAATTTTTCATAGTTTTGGTTCATACCATATTATAATTTACAACCCTGCCAAGTTTCAACGACTGAGTATTTAACTAAGGCGGGGGTATACATGCAACGAACCGCCCCGTCGCGTTGCCTAGATACTTACTAGAGGTCAAACGACGAACGGTCGACGAACAACGAGGAATAGAAATTTTCAGCAGTGACAATATTCGTCATGCTTAATTTTATGCAGTAAACAATACAGCACTTCAGACGTTTATGTAACGCGTAAAACACCTACTTCTTGTTGTAACTGTACACGCTCGCGATTTATTGTCGTGTTCTTCGATTTCAACCTATGACTCTTCCCCACAATCGTTAGCCTTTATATAAACTACCGATTAAATTAAAAGATCGCGTTTAATTTTAATGACGACACAAGTCATTAATTCATACAAATTCCCATTCTATTAATTCGCTGAATAGTCGCTGATAATCGGTACAAGTATTCTTAAATAAGAATAATATATTAATTCAATATTTGGACGTCGGTAACGATAAAATATGCTTGCACTTTTAGCCTTTATAAACTATCGATTAAATTGAAAGATCGCGTTTAATTTTAATGACGACAGAAGTCATTAATTCATACAAATTCCCATTCTATTAATTCGCTGATTAGTCGCTGATAATCGGTACAAGTATTCTTAAATAAGAATTAGTAGATTATTAACCAAGGGGATAAAGCAGTGTCTTCTGTCGCGGGTGACGATTTAAATCGCGAGCGTAACGAAGGACTCGAGGTTTACTCCCGAGCGTAGCAAGGGTGTTAAAAACTTAAATCACGAGCGAAGCGAGGGATTTCAGACGAGTCCTGAGTGTAGCGAGGGATTTAAGTTCACCCAAGACTAAGACAGCTTTATCACCGAGGAAAATACTCTACTTTTCGTACCATTTGCGAAAAAATTAACACAATAATAATATGAGATAAGCATTTATTCAAATTAATGACAATTTTTTTTTTTTATCCACTACAAGTTAGCCCTTGACTGCGATCTCACCTGATGGTAAGTGATGATGCAGTCTAAGATGGTAGCGGGCTAACCTGTTAGGGGCATGGCAGTTATATTAAACCCATCCCCCTATTCGGTTTCTACACGGCATCGTACCGGAACGCTAAATCGCTTGGCGGCACGTTTTTGCCGGTAGGGTGGTAACTAGCCACGGCCGAAGCCTCCCACCAGGCCAGACCAGGGAAAATTCAGAAATTATAAATTCCCAAATTGACCCTGCCGGGGATCGAACCCGGGACCTCCGCACGTTAAGACAACAGCGCTACACACTGCGCCACGGAGGTCGTCAAAAAGTAAAAAGTCAAAAGCAAATTAAAAGTAAAAGTTAACATTCGAAACATTGGTCCAATTATTGATAGAGAGAGTTACATTAACGTTTATGTATTTGAAGAAAACAAAAACGCGGCAAATTCCTAGACTAATATTTTTTTGTCGGAAAAGCAAAGGCATCAAGCTCATACGGCCTCGTCGGTTTTCGTCATTTTATTTAATAATCATAACTGCATAATAAATGCGTATTCCTTTTTCAAAAAGATGTATACTTAATGCTTTATATACAAACTCAATGGTGTAAACACAGATGTAGTTCAGTATAAATTTCGGTAAGTATTCCAAATTTAAATCACATTCTCCCCCTAGAGGATGAATGAAATTCAGTACAATTTTCTTTCCCTGTTTTTAACAGATTAAAAATGACTATTGTTATGTTCGCTTTTTGTGGCATAGAATGTCACTTTTTTGAGCAAGTGGTACGAAAAATATATTATTTCAATATTTGGACGTCGCGTCGGTATCGATAAAATATGCTTGCACTTTTTAATCTAACATCATCTTGTCTGTACCATATTTTACCAAATAAATATTTACTTTACTTTACTTGATTTGACTAGTTCTTAAATACCCAATTAGTGTTTATAGTTTTGATTGATACATCTTTTCCATATTGGTCCTGGAGGTTCAGGCAGGCAACAACATACATAGTAAGATAAACTAATAGTAGATACTCGTAGAGATGCATTTTATCGTGTGACAAGTCGCTAGTGTGCTCTTCGCGTTACAGAATCGCAAAGAGGAAAACCTTAGCTATCAGCAGACGTGAGATCACTTAGTAGCGAATCATCTGCCGGCCTGCTTATCTATACTAAGTAATATTATAAATGCGAAAGTTTGGATGGATAGATGGATGTTTGTTACTCAATCACGCCAGAACGGCTGAATGGATCTGGATGAAAATTGGCACAGAGATAGATTATAGTCTGAAATAATACATAGGCTACTTGTTATCCCGGAAAATGAAAAAAAACTTAAAGCACGTGGACGAAGTCGCGGGCATCAGCTAGTTAATAGTAATACATAATAGAGGACTAATCTTTGTGCAAATTATTTACTAGCAAAATCATACTAATATTATAAATGCGAAAGTGTGTTTGTTTGTTGGTTTCGTTTCGTTATGCATCGACGTGATTTTTGGCATGGGTATAGTTGAGGACCGAGAGTGACATAGGCTACTTTTTATCCCGGAAAATTAAAGAACCTAAATCCACGCGGACGAAGTCGCGGGCATCAGCTAGTATTGTTTATGAATGAACGAGTGCTATGGTGTCAAATTGTAGGTATTCAATTAATAGCTATAGGTGCTTAGAACAACATAAGTTGCAGTAATTAATTATATGCAATAATTAACTAACCGAATGAGTTAATGTTTCCTTTTGGTACAGTTATGAATGTTTATGATGTAAATTGCTTTCAAGTTGGGCGTTAGCTAACATTACGAGGGGCCACGACCATGTCGAATTAGCGACAGCGTGCCCTGGGAACAGAATATTATTGAAGTCCTAATCCATACTAATATTATAAATGCGAAAGTGTGTATGTCTGTATATCTGTCTGTCTGTATGCTACGCTTTCACGGCCCATCTGTTCAACCGATTTTGATGAAATTTGGTACAGGGATAGGTTGTATCCCGGGAAAGGACACAGGTTACTTTTTCTGCCAGAAAATTAGAGTTCTCTAATAAAAAAAAAGGGTGGTAACTACCCACGTCGCGTCGGAAGCCACACATACCTGACCAGAGAAAATTCAGAAATTAAAAATTCCTATATTCACCCTGCCGGGGCTCGAACCCAGCGCTCACCTCACTTTTTTTTTTTAACCACTACAAGTTAGCCCTTGACTGCGATCTCACCTGATGGTAAGTGATGATGCAGTGTAACATGGTAGCGGGCTAACCTGTTAGGGGCATGTCCGATTAAACCCATACCTCTATTCGGTTTCTACACGGCATCGTACCGGAACGCTAAATCGCTTGGCGGCACGTCTTTGCCGATAGGGTGGTAACTAACCACGGCCGAAGCCTCCCACCAGGCCAGACCAGGGAAAATTCAGAATTTATACATTCCCACATTGTCCCTGCCGGGGATCGAACCCGGGACCTCCGCACGTTAAGACAACAGCGCTGCACACTGCGCCACGGAGGTCGTCAAAACCTCTATCTATAAACTCCATAAGCAATATTAACGAGTCTTTATTCCACTATACCAGTCGAAGCATAATGATATAGTATGATGTGTAGGTATCTAATAGCTACCCTATAACGTAGCAATCCTCTTGTTACATTACACATTACCTGTTCTGCGATAATACCACATAATACTTACCTATATTGTTACGCCAACAATCAAGCTACGAGTATGTAGGCTGGAAACTTACGACTGACGAGTAATTCGTTCATGAAAATTGACTAAATAAAAATGTATAGACTGCCATGTACCTAATCACGAAGTTTTAGTGAAATAAAGTTTTTTTTTTTATCCACTACAACTTAGCCCTTGACTGCGATCTCACCTTAATTAAATTGTAAATGATTTTTTTTTCAAAAGAGCAACCGCCGATTTTCTTGCTGGTTGTTCTCTGTAGGAATGTCATTCCGAACCAGTGGTAGATTCATTCGACGATTCGAAAGCACTTGTAATAGTTTATTTGAACAAAAAACGTACATAAGTACTACTATACATAAGTAACCGCTGTCCTTAGCATTGCTGGAGCGAGTCAAATGCTCTTTTGTCATTTACGTAATCTTCAACAGTATAATATGCTTTTTTCAAAAGCATACTTATAATGGATTTCTTAAACTTGTGTAAAGGCAAGATTAAAATAGATTGTGGAATTTTTAATATTCTCTTTGAGTCAGTGATTCCATTGAGTTAGTAACAGTGGCATGCACGACATAAAGGCATAAAAGCATTACTTACCCTTAAAGAAAGCTCAATGCTTATTTCATCATGCCCTTGCCTGAAAATACTTAGTTATTTACCTAACCAATGCCTACCCTGGCTACGAAAACTGTGTACCCCTCAGGGGGTCTACTCTCTTTCTCTCAAACGAAACTTCGCAAACGAACGTAATTAGTCTGTTATTAGACCCACTCAAAATCGTTCAATCCAATCGGTCACGAAAATTTTCTATGGATCCGTACTTCGTCTGCGTGTACGAAAACGAAAAAGAGAGGAGCATAGAGATAATAATATTATGTAGGAGAGGAGTTAACGAAATTTCGTTCGTTTGTTTGCGAAGTTTCGTTTTAGAGAATGAGAGTAGACCCCCAGGTTAGTAACAAATAAAGGATAACTGAGATAGTAAAAAAAAAATCTGAGTAAACTTACCGACGATGTCTATGTGCTATTTATTTAATATTTTATTAGGACAATTACCTGACTACGGGAGGAATAGTGTAGTGGTCTTAATCAAAACCATTTTTATTTTGCAAGAATATTGTAGGTACATGCAAAACTTAATTATTAACTAAGTGTTAAAATCAAAACTATTCTCTACATATTCTGCCAAGTTTAATTAGTTTTATGCTTGTAAGACGTCAGTTCCATATTCTTTGTAAATTTTTGACCCATTTTCCGGTTTCTGATTGAGCTGAAATTTGGTGTGTATTTGTAAATCGGTTTATTTTGTCGTTTTATTATGTCACTCTCCAGGTCCTCAACTATACCTTTGCCAAAAATCACGTCGATCCGTTGCTCCGTTGCAGCGTGATTGAAGGACAAACCAATAAACCAACAAACAAACACACTTTCACATTTATAATATTAGTATGACAGGGGTTGTCCTGTCTCAAGAATAGAGTTTATTTATTTATTGTATTACGGAATACCAACGGCAAGTAAACAAAGCTTAAATTTAAAAATAGTACATAAGGTATTTATCCGAATGGCACATCACTAATAAGTATACACAACTATAGAATATACTCAACTATTGACACACACACACACACAGTTCATTACAAAAAGCCCATTGAAAAAAGCACTTTCAGTTTTTCCAGAATTCTCCGATTCCCTTAAAACCTTATCTCTCTCTGCGTCGTATTCCTCATTATTGAGGGGTGTGACCCCTTTCCATTAGTCAAATAATGGTAGGAGTTTTCTTGGGTTAATAATGCGGTGGGTTCCCACGTCCTTCCGCATACGACTCGACTAAGCGTTAACTTAGGGTTTTGTAACGATTATTATCAGTCATTAGTGATAATAACCGGGACCAACGGCTTAACGTGCTCTCCGAGGCACGTAGGAAGCGAAAAGGCTAGATTTGAAACTCCGAATTCGGTTACCCATCCAGTTACCGACTTGGGTCAAAGTTGCTTAACAATTGCAATCGATTGATAAGCGTTGTCACAACTAGGCCACAAAACCTTATTCGGACTTTTATCAACGTACATTTAAAAATATCCTTAGCCAAATGTTTCTAGCCGTTCTCAAATGATGCGCTTACCTACAGAACAGCATTTCATCACAGTTTTAGTATTGCAAAACTGATTTCATTCCTATATAAATAGATACCACGTAGAACCTAGTAAATAGGTAGAGGTACCTTCTTACTTCCCACAAAGGTTGTATAAATACGGAAGAAAACTTACAATGCCTTTGGTGGGTAAATCTATACTATGTTCAAAGTCCTTTCAGTGAACCAATATCTTAAGTCTTAACAAAAACTGGGTCAAGTCGACTAGCTTTGCGAACCAGAAAACTATACTTTATCACCTCAGATAAATAAACATATTATTCGGCATTCCATAATTAACAGCCGAGTCTATGTAAATACTGTTTACTGATTACTCACTCCTATTACCTATTCTGTGCTCGAGGCTCTATTTTTTGTAACGGAATAACTAGAGGTCTGTTCCAAATTTCAATATTAATTAATCTTTAGGAAATACTTGATACTCGTACTTGATTTAAATACTAAAGTTATGTCTATTTTATGTAAATTTGATTGCTAGCGTTTTTTTAGCCCCCTAGCGTTGCTTTTATTAAATAATCTATTTGTGTAGATAATATTGATGTTTACTTCTAAACATGCAGAGCTACGAGGCAGAGGAACTTGAGAACATAATATGGTTATTTGGTTGATGTCGGTTTATTCAAAAGGGCAAATGGGCATAAAGAGCAGGCGCAGCTTAAGAGACATTCATATTATTTTATATAGAACTTTTTGTTAAAGCAAATCAAACTTGCTGGCAATAGGTAAGGCAGCCTAAGGTGGAGCGCGCTTGCCTAGAAGATGCCTAGTCACTCTGGATTTGAAGATTAAAAGTGGAGTGCAAAATGGAAGCCTGAAGGGCATTCGTGGAACTACGTCTATGTACCTGGATACCTGGTCTTCTTCCACCTCCCGTTATTCCAGGTCATTTCTGCCACGTACCTGCAAATTATGGGACCAGCTTCCATCTTCTGTGTTCCCTCTTGATTATAATATGGGGCTCTTCAAAGGGCGGATAAACAAACATCTCAAAAGCCAGCAACGCAATGGCGGTTCCTCTGGTGCTGCAAATGTTCATGGGCGGCGGTAATCACTTACCATCAGGTGACCCGCCTGCTCGTTTGCTCGCTATATATATTAAAAAACGACGAAGGATGAAGGAGGAACAAGATCAAAAAGTTCTATAGCTCTAGTTCCATAGCACAATTTCTTTTGTTCCAGGACGAAACGGGTCGCCTGATGCGGCGGAATATAGTCCGATACGCGATCCTAGCGTACGTGATCACCTTACAGCGAGTGTCACTCCGGGTTAAACGCCGCTTTCCCTCGTGGCAGCACGTCGTTGATTCTGGTGAGACTCCCTTCTTTCAGTAGAATCTTCTTTCCGAACTAGCGGCAGTGTATAGCATAGTTGTAATTATACATTTCATTTCAGTTTCTATTACAAGTTAGCCCTTGACTACGATCTTACCTGGGTGGTTAGAATTGACGCAGTCTAAGATGGTAGCAGACTAACCTGGAAGGGTTATAGCAGTTATTATGTACTCTCAAACTCAAAACATATTTATTCAAAATAGGTACCTACAAAGTACACCTTCTGAACGTCATGCTTACAAAGTATAAAATGTCATGGTGATAATTAACTACGGGTCTTAAAACTAAAGCTACGAAGCTATTAAGCCCATTACCCTTAATCTAATCGGTATCAGCAGGGCATCGGAACGCAGAATCACTTGTCGGTACATCTTTACTCGATGGACGGACCTGATAAAAACTGTGACCCATACAACTGTGGTGGAGTGCTCCCGCGACTCTACCAACCGAGACAAGTGGAGGAGCATCGCGCGGGAGGCGGTGCGACCCAATTTAAAGAATAATATCGATGACGAGTGTACCTTAATCATCCCAGCAGCCACGACCACTCTGTCGAGAGTGCACGACTGAGAAGAAGAGACATCTTTGCCGATACTCTAGGATAACTAGCCATAGCTTGAGCCTCACACGGCCCACCAGACCAGACTATAGATTATACAGAAATTCCCAAAATACCCGTAAATACCCGCTCAGCCGTTCAGGCATGATTGAGTAACACACATCTATTCTAGCTTACCATTACCGTTTAAATTTGTTCCAGGTCTTATGCTGGAATCAGAGAGGAAGGTATTCGAGAAGATGGACGGCAAGAGTCCCATGTCAAAGTATTGGATGCCTCTGGTGTGGGCGACGAATATCATCAACAGAGCGAGGAAGGAGGGCCTGATCACCAGCGACCACATCGTGCAGACCCTGCTAGTGGAACTGTCAGACATCAGGCGAAGATTGGGAGCACTGATCGGGTACGACACCGTGTGCGTACCTCTCGTCTACACACAGGCTAGTAACTGCTTGAATATGTGTTAGCTTATAATATAAGGACTGTCTCAGTGGTTTAGTGGTTGGCATGTTCGACTGCGGCCGACGTGGTCCCTGGTTCGAGTCCCGGGTCGGGCCATAATTGAGTATTGGGTTTTTCTGACTAGAAATTCTGAGTACTAGCCCGGAGTTAGGAAGTTGGCGGTGTCTCACCCCCGTGCCTCGGAGAGCACGTTAAGCCGTCGGTCCCGGTTATTATCACTAACATGATAATAGTCGTTGTAGCCCGCCAACAGCAGTAGCGTGGTGGGTGTAAGCTCTAATTTCCTCTCTCTTATGAGAGTGGAGGCCTGTGCCCAGCTGCAGCAGTCCGATTCAAACTTTATGACTTATCATCAACATCATCGAACATCGTGCGTTTCGATGCGCAGAACATAATATCAGCGGGACGGTTCGGTTGACTGTGCCTGCGCGAACATGACACTCGCGGCTAACTTCTGAAACGTCATAAAGTTTGAATCGGACTGTATCTGGCTTTTATAGGGATAAGGATCCGTGACTTGGTCAGTATTCTATTGTATAGCTGGCACGGGGCGGTGATCTGCCAAAAATAAGAATCAAAAACCTTAATCCACACGAACCAAGTCGCGGGCATCAACAAGTAGGTAGTAATGTGCAATATATAAAAGGAAAAGGTAACTGACTGACTGATCTATCAACGCACAGCTCAAACCACTGCACGGATCGGATCGGGCTAAAATTTGGCACAGATAGGTATATTTTATGACGTAGACATTCACTAAGAAATTATTTTTGAAAATTCAACCCTTAAAAAAAAAGGTAAATTAGGGCTGCGGAATTTGTGTGAAAATCGAACATAACGTAACTAAAGGCCGCGGGCAAAAGTTAGTGGGCAATAATGTGATACTTTGTGTGCCGACCACTACTCCACCTATTTAATAAGAAGTTTTATCTTGAAAACTCAGATTTTGAGTCCCCACTCCAAAAGTACAATTATTCATGTCGTATGGTAGGACTTGCGTAGTACCTATTCAACTAGACAGCTGGATTACTTAGATCATTCTCTTCATGTTAACAGTATGATAATAAGTAATGGCTATTATATTTATCTTAATTTTGTGATTAACTTGTTTTCCGTAATGTGGAATCATTTTTTCCGTATTTCTATCTATTATTATAATTATGCAATTTAATATCAAGTAGGTACTGTAATTATAAAGTCAAAGACCTTGCCATGCGTACTGCTCAAAACGTGTTTTTTGTACAAAATGTACTTGTCATAAAAGGTATTGATGAATGAACATCTGTATTGATATTAAGTAAGTTGACCCATATCTTATGATAACTCGAAACACAATCGAAATAAAAGACCCGGTCAAGCACAAGGTGTCCTCCAAAGCAATCTTGAGTCCTTACTAAATCCAAAATCAATATACCTATTTAACTAATTGTCTCTAGCAACAATACAAGAACTTAAAACTAGAAAATAATAGAATATTAGAAGAATTAGTAGAGATGCCATGAATATTCGGCAACTATTCGGTATTCAGCTATTCGGCCACTTTTTTCGCTATTCGGTATTCGGCCGAATATTGCAAACTATTCGGGCAAATACCGAATAGCAAATCATGAAAAAAAATAACTCAAAATACCTATTACTCATAAAGATTTTTATTTAACCAACAAATTAACATATTTAAATACTAATACTAATATTTAAAATCTTTTAGTGGTAAGTTATGATGAATGACAACAATTTTTTCAACAGCAAACGATTGCGTTTTTCCTTATAAATTGTACCTGCTTCCGACAGCCGTTCACTATACTTATATGTACACTGCTACCGGGAGATGATAAATAAATCTTAGCAAATTGTGAAAGGGTTGGATATTGTTTTGCGTTTGCGCGAAGTCCATATGGTCGTTAAGTTTTCTTAAATTTTCTAATGTTTCGCGCAACTTTTATAATTTTTTTCTTTCCAGAACCTTCTCACAATAACAATCACAACAAAAAAATAATTAGCGAAATTGGTCCAGCCGTTCACGCGTGATGCCGTCACCAAGGGAAATAGGGATTCATACTAGTTAACGCGACTTCGTCCGCGTGGTTTAAGTTTTTTTGATTCCCTCTCCAGGTCCTCAACTATACCCATGATAAAAATCACGTCAATCCGTTGCTCCGTTCCAGCGTGATTAAAGGACAAACCAATAATCCAACAAACAAACACACTTTTGCATTTATAATATACTAGACTAGATAATGCCCGCGACTTCGTCCGCGTGAATTAGGTTTTTTCATTCCCGCGGGAACTCTTGAATTTTCCGGGATAAAAAGTAGCCTGGTCCTTCCCCGGGATACAACCTATCCCCGTACCAAATTTCATCAAAGCTGGTTGAAAAGACGGCCCGTGAAAACTTAGCAGAGACAAAACCCTAAATAAAATGAAACTTTAATCTTTAAAAGTTTAATTAAAAAGATACTTAACATATCTTTTTCCAAAAATTTCCGTACAAGGCAATAGTAAGTACTAGCTTAATATTACAGTGATGATATATACGTTTGCAAAGAGCGAAACTCTAGCGCGATACAATTGAATAATGCGCCATCTGTAGGCGCTGTTGGTAAATCGATGGCTGTAGGTGATAATGAGATAAATAGAAACCTCGTGTACATACCTAATGTGCAAAAACTACAAAATATGAAAAATGCGGAATTTACATTTGCATTCAACTTTTTTTGATAGCTATTGAAGATTTAATTCATAAGCTACGAGTAGTTATATTAGTTACCGCCCGCGGCATAAAAGACGTTGTCCTGCCCCGAACCACAGAGTACTATAATAATATACTCGTGTGCCCGAATCTAGGACCCGATTGCAGCGCCACCTGTTATGTTGTTGCGGCACCTCTTTCTGGACCACAACTGGCAGGACTTGTTGAGTGCTAAATCAAAGTCGTTAGCGACCCGCCCCGGCTTCGCACGGGTGCAATACTGATACTAAATATACTACAGAATGTCTTTATATACAACCTTCACAGCTTTTTTGTCATTAGACAATACAAACATGTTTTCTTTAGAGGTTACTCTTGAAAGAGCGACATCAAATACATATAACTGTATACGTATCTTCGAAAATATTCATTTAAATTACATGCTGTAAAGGGCCATATTGATCTATAATAAATGCACAATGTATTTAGGTACTTAATTGGATAAGGATTAATGCTGTATTGCTTAGAATCGCTTCGTAAATTTCTCGTAAAAAGTAAAGGATAGAAAATGGTTATTGTGGGTTATCCCTAACGGCCGAAATTAATGTGTCGATAAGTTGCTAAGCAACGTTGTTTTTTGAAGAAAAGCACAATACAACTCTGGACCAATAACAACGTTGCTTGGTAACAAATCGACGGATTGCAAATAGATTGGTTATTAATTTCCACCGTAAGAGATAGACATATATACTATCGCGGACTTTTATGTAGACCTTTTTAAGGTGCACAATACCGTAGTTTTGCCAGCGTTTGCAATGTAAGCGCAAAAAAATGTGTTTATTTACGACATCACATCAGAAACCTCTAAAATTATCAGTGTTTCTGTATTGACTTAACTTTTCGGAGTTGTGTGCGTTTTAAATTAAATATCACTTGCCATACTAACTAGTACCTATTAAACTTCTTCTTCGTCGTATCGCTCTTGTCAGAGCGGTTGTGGTCGTCACTTTGGTGTTGTGGCACGCTTAACGATGCGTCTCCACTCTTCTCTGATAGCAGCCTAAAAATATTGATGTATTGATTTGTTCTCTCCAGGTAGTGACACTGGCTCTGTACACGTACTTCGTGGCCGCTCTGATGGGGCGGCAGCTGGTACCGCCCGCGCCCGGCGGCACTGCCACGTACGAGCCCGATGTGTACTTCCCTCTGTTCACTGCTCTACAGGTCTGTACTCTGTATGCTCATCATCACCTGCCTTCAGCCTGTGACGGTCTCCGAACGCGGGTACGGGGTACGAGGCCTATAGCTTCTCCTTACCCGGGTGGGGCGCGGGGTAATATTATTTTACCCCGGTTAGTTTCTGAAAGCCGATTTTTTTTTATCCACTACAAGTTTGCCCTTGACTGCGATCTCACCTGATGGTAAGTGATGATGCAGTCTAAGATGGCAGCGGGCTAACCTGTTAGGGGCATGGCAGTTATACTATTAAACCCATACCCTTATTCGGTTTCTACACGGCATCGTACCGGAACGCTAAATCGCTTGGCGGCACGTCTTTGCCGGTAGGGTGGTACCTAGCCACGGCCGAAGCCTCCCACCAGGCCAGACCAGGAAAATTCAGAAATTATAAATTTTCAAACCCTGCCGGGGATCGAACAAGCGACCTCCGCACGTTAAGGCAACAGCGCTCAACACTGCGCCACGGAGGTCAATGGTTGGCTAGGGCCTGCCTTGAATGTTACGGGCCCTTGGGCCGGATGTCCACTCGTCAATTGCGGTTGTTAAGCAACGTTGGCTCAAGTCGGTAAATTCTAGCTCAATCCCAAATCTTCGTTTTCTTACACCTTATACTTAGGTAATATTGATGAGTGAGTCAGTGACAAAATAAGGATGACTTGCCTTTCGCAAAATGCGAATATATTTTGCAATCGCAAAATATTTTAGGTAGGTACTAATCTGTAATTTAGAGGCAGAGGTAGGTAGGTACAGTAAGGTTCTTCTCAATAGAATCACCTTTCCGAACCGGTGGTAGAGTCTTGACTTCTCGTAATTGTACAAGTTGTTCTACGTGAAATAAATAAATCATAATTTCATCTCGGTAGCCACAGTCTATCTTTATTGACAACGAAGAATACAGGGGGCTTAAAAGTACTCGTACCATGAGTTGCTTCGAGAAAAGGATGGTTAGGCCTTGCCCGTATTGTTTGTTTGCTCGTCTAGGGCATGGACCTATTATAGGTCCATGGTCTAGCTAGGGTGATAGTTCCTACGGGATTCAACAAAAACCCAAATCAAAATTTTATTAATTAATTATGTTTAAAAAATATTATCATGTCACTTTCAACATTTTACACGCCCTATTTGGCAATACAAAGGCAATACACTGTGAGTTAATTATTTTGTAAAACCAACCAACCAGTATAGCGTGTATTACGTATCAAAAATAAAGCTCGGAATTTCCGAGTATTCAGGTAACTTTTGTGCATTCATATTTTATGGAACATTGTTCAAAGTGAATTTTAATACATGGAACATTGTTCAAAGTGAATTTTAATTGGGCGGTTAATTTTATATTACATATTTCAGTTCAAAAACAAAATGCACGGCCGAGTTACGCCGGGACGAACGCTTTGTAGTGGTAAACTAGTAATTGCAACTCACAAACGCTTCACTAAATAATGATGTGGCAATTATTTCAAAAACATTATACAAATATATTATTACTTGACGATGCAACCTTTGTCCGCGTGAATTATCCGGGATAAAAAGTAGCCTAGATGCTCTTTCAGGGAAGTACATAGTTAGGTAGGTAATAGTCTTTTATTATATAAAGGTAGGTAGGTACGTCTTACCTACTGAAATTCGTCAAAAATTACTCAAAGATGGGCCGTGAAAGCGTAGCAGACAGACAGACTTGCGCATTTGGACACAGACATAATTTGGAACTTTGATTAGGTAATAAAAGATTTGGAATACATTAATTCATGGAAGTTTGGTCACATGTGTGATGTGGTTTGGTGTTACATATATTTTCATTTTGGGTACCTACAGACTCCTACACTCAGTACAGACTACAGTGGCGATCAAGGAACCATAGATTTAAAATTGTGTTTAAAATCCGGCGAGACAGTTTTAAATCTATGCAAGGAACATAATCATGTTCCGATATGCACTGCGAGCACTGTAAGGTGTAGTTTACTTCGAAGCCGTACCTTCATAGTAATTATAGCTATACTGGTTACTGTTTAAAACGGAACGCAATCCAGTATATTGTCATCTATGTTTTTTAGCGCTGTTTTGACGAGAAAATAATTATAATATAAATGTGCAAGTTATCTGTTCAACAACAAAAAATATTGTTTGAATGTAGAACATTTAAAAATTTAATATTCAAGTCAATTGTCAATTGAATTAATCGAATAATAAAAGTAAGTACCTATACTTTTTATTAAAAGAAAATATTGTTTTTCAAGTAACCCAATGCATAATAATTTTATAACCGAATTATTAATGAGGTTATGTACGGTAAAAGTGATGAACTTATTTCGATGTCGAACAATTATGTTTAATAATAAACAATGGTGCAAGCCTTAAAATTTCTGGACGCTTTTGATCGCGTGATCAAAGGCGTACGCCATTTTTGTACTGTGAGCACTGGCGTTTTCGAGGTAAGGTGCTCAGAGCACTGCTCTCAGTGTTTGTCTCAGTGCTGACTGCGTTCCGTTTTAAGCAGTACCCAGTATACCTAACTATAAAGGAACGGCTTCGCAGTGTACTGAATTGACGTCACACATTACAGTGATCGCAGTGTATTTCGGAACACACCCAATAACGTAAGAATATATTTCCCTAGAACAAACACTTCACCTAATTATGAAAACAGTTTTTTCAACCGTTTTCTTTTCTCTGTTTTGTAATATTTGTATCAACCAACGACTTTGTGACTAACTAGTGTGGCATTACTAAAAGCCAAAAACAAAATAAGTAAGAAGAAGAACGTCAAAGATGATTCAGTATTGCTTTTGTTCTAGTTCTGCTTCTACGTGGGATGGTTGAAGGTCGCCGAGGTCCTCATCAATCCGTTCGGTGAAGACGATGACGA
Source organism: Erebia ligea (assembly GCA_917051295.2). Lineage (NCBI taxonomy): Eukaryota > Metazoa > Arthropoda > Insecta > Lepidoptera > Nymphalidae > Erebia > Erebia ligea. The sequence goes on along the minus strand of OU785222.1, from coordinate 105,224 downwards.
TATTGAACTCAACTGGTTGATAGACAGGCACATCAAGGTACGTATCGAACTTAAGCAACTTTGACCGTTGCCCATCTATTGTGATCGCCACTATCTAAAGCTCCTGGTCTACTACTTGCTGCTAGGAACAGCAGCAGCTTCTTGGCCGGGATGTTCTTTGCCTCTTCGGGATACACTAAGTGCTTCCCTAGGAGGCTATGTTTGTGCATTAAGGCGGGGCAGTAACAGGCGTTTCTACAGCCTCGCAGCAGAGCCTGCACACATCTGTGTCTCGGAGCTTTAGGTTGAACATGAGTCTGTTCATCCCGCAATGCCCTGTCAGTGCCCGCGCTAGTATGCACTAGTCTTTCCTACTAAGCACTAGTGCCACTGAGGCAGCCTTCTTGTTGAAGGATTTGACTCGTTGTCTGTCGTCTGCTTTGGAGTGTTTTATTCCTGGTAGTTCTTGCCAGCGAATCAATGTATTGTAATAACAATAGGTCAACAGGGTGAGGTTAACTAGGCTCCTAGGTATGATCAACTCAATATGCGTGCCTACGTTTAAAGTTTGAATCTGTCCGAGGTCCTTATTAGTGAGTTAGTTTACTCAACACAGAGCAACACAAACTGTGTGCTGTGTGAGCAGCAGCAAAACGCTGTGGGGGGAGGGGGGCAGGTAGGGTTGGAAGCCTGCTGCCCCCATGAGTTATATTCTATAATAACTTGATAAGTGTTGCATGTGTACTGACGGGACAAGACTGTCGTCGGCATGTGGCTTTTTATATAGAGATGTGGATCATTCGCGGATTCCCAATTCTGTAAATTTGCAGGATGGAAGTATATCATGAAGGGCAAATATTCATCAAACATAAAAGAAAATATTAACAATAATAATTGTGTTGGAAATATTAAGGTATTAATAATAATTAATTTGCAGGATTGTGTTTTACATGATTCGTTATTACACTTGAGTAGGCACATTAGATAGTAATACGTCCTCTCCCGGAATGACTGCGCGCGGAACATAGAAAACCCAGCTGTATCTAAAAACATTTTTTTCAGGCAGCCTATATGATAGTCGATGAAATGCACGAGGAACATCCAGAACTGCTCAAAGACCAATACTGGGAGGAGGTTGTGCCCAAAGACCTGCCATATACCGTCGCCTCTGAGCACTACCGCCGTCACGAGCCCTCCTGCTCCGCTGACCACTATAAGGTCAAGACCGAAGATGCGCTGTACGCCAATGTCCAGCTGCATAGGAAAAGCCATGATGAAACTTATGCTGATTATGTAAGTAGATGACTTCTTTTTAATAACAAGATCAGCTTGCTGCTTGATAAGCAATGATGAGGTCTAGGTATGAGAGCACTTGCCTAGAAAATGCCTATTCACTCTTGCCTTGAAGGTACTCAAGTCATACTTGGTAGGAAACACTGAGATGAAACTGGAAGATACAGTGATTGCAAAACATGTAACCAACCAGCTACGCTAATAAGTTTTTAATTCCCGCGGGAACTCCTTAATTTTCCGATACAAAAAGTAGCCTATGTCACTCTCCAGGTCCTCAACTATACCCATGCAAAAAATCATGTCGAGTCGTTGCTTTCTTGCGGCGTCATTGAAGGACAAACCAATAAATCAACAAACAATCAAACAATCACACTTTCGCATTTATAATATTAAGTATGATTCAAGCGGTGGATAAACAAATTCCTTAAAAATCGGCAAAGTATTGACGATTTGTCTGGTGTAGCAAATATTGTTGGGCAATTACTTAAAATCAGGTGACCTGCCTCATCATACATCTTATAAAAAGTAAAATCTGCATGTGCAGCATATGACTGTGTATTGTATATGAACAGATATACTGATATCTGTGGCTATGTTCTGGGTTGTAACTGGGCTGACCACCATTTTGCAACTTCAGATCGGTCTACTGGTTTTGAGATTGCTTTTGTGTAAAATTATCCCAGAAATGATCTTAATCAAATCACTTTTTCAACACCGCTACAATATTATGGTATGCTCTCTTCGGTATGAATTTTGTCTGAAAGTTTGGAATGCTTCTGCTGAATGTACTACCAGAGTGGTAGTTTAATTAATACCAGTGATTATGTTGTTGATTTTAAACATTGTTTTGTTCTATTTTATCACCTCATAAATATGCCCTAAAACATTTCATACCTAAGCATGTCTCTCTTTATAAAACAAAAAAAGGGAGAATAGTAGAGAAGTGTTCCCAACCTTTTTTATTTTCTCAGGACAGTAATAATTCTCTAATCTTTAACTTCTAACCAACTTACTTTCAATACTTACCAGCATTTGAGTAAAGCGTTCCCAAACATTTGAGAACAGTCTTAAGATTTTGTGCATGCACATCTGTATTTTGAAACTATAAAATATTTTTTATTGTAATGAGGTGATGGTAATTAATATCTTTGTACTTTAGGCTGGTCTGTAAAGAACTTGGAGCACATAAGAAAAGAAGTACATGACATAACAAGCTCTGCAGACATGTTTCCATTTTGTTATCACTGTCTCACACAGATTCATTGATACATCACCTGCCCTACCATTTGTTTTAACCAAAGTAACCCAATAATACTATCACCTTACCAAGTGTTTTTCTTTTAAATTTCTTTCAGGAAAGTGTAGATACACCATTGGTAGAACGACGAAAAAACTGGTTTCAGAGACAGATTTCAAGAATGGGTTCCGTACGGTCCGCGTCCACTGCGTATTCTTCCGGCGGCTTTTTCGGTCGGAACCGACTCAATTCGGTCGTTTACTCGAGTCCTGAAGCCGGTCAGCCAATGTCCCCTCCAACCCCTCATCACAAGATGTCTCTTTACGAGAGGCTTGTAGGACGCAAGTCTGGGAGAGGCCAACATCGACAGAATTCGAAACATGGTGAGTTTCAACGTTTCCGGCATATAATACTGATAAGGGTATGGAACAACCTTTTGGTGTTCTTGTAACGCCACCTACAACTTGAGTAGGGGAATTGAATGCATTCGGGCGGTGAGAACCTTGTTCCGTCGTGTGAAACGAGTGAAAGATTCTACTTACTGTTGTTGTTGTTGCATGCGAGGGAGGTGTTAAATTAAACAAAATTACTTAAGTGTCTCCTCTCAAAATGAGAAGAGTGTAACACACCTATGTCTGAGAGTTCTCTATAATTGAAATCTCTCAGACATGCATGTTCCTCACGATGTTTCCCTTCGTTAAAGCAAGTGATATATTTTAAAGTCGTTTATCTCCGAAAAACAGGTGCCTGCGTCTCCACACATACCCTCACCCCTGATAAGGATGCCGAGATCTTACTAGGTTATAACTGCTTTAGATCCCTATTATCCCCTTTTACTACCAATATCTATAATCTCTATATATTATATTATAATATTATATTAAAATTAAATCAATAGCTGTTTGTTTGTCTCGCTAAAACTAGAACGGCTGGGCCGATTTAGATGGATTTTTTTGAGTGTGTTTGTGTGGGTCCCGGGATGGTTTATATTCGCAATTGGACCCGATAGGGGGCGCTGCAATCGGGTTCTAGCTTCAAGGCAGGACAACGTCTGCCGGGCCCACTAGTATCAAATAAATATTATAAATGCGAAAGTTTGGATGTATGGATGTATGTTTGTTACTCAATCACGCTCCAACGGATGAACGGATCTGGATGAAATTTGGCACAGAGATAGATTATAGTCTGGAATAGCACATAGGCTACTTTTTATCCCGGAAAATTAAAGAGTTCCCGCGGGAACCGAAAAACCTCAATCCACGCGGACGAAGTCGCGGGCATCAGCTAGTAATAATATAAAGTAAAAACTGGTAGATACGTAGGCTTCCATACCACGATAAATTCAACCAATTTATCTGCAGTTCATATACGCTAAAGTGTCGTCGCGTCGTGACATTACGATCCATGCAACTCGATCGAAATATCGACAAACAAAGCTTCGAATTTATCGTGGTGCGTACCCGTTATTATTCTTTCGTTAAACCACGAAGTGAGACTTAAATCATTAGTTTTATTTAAATTTATTTATTTGGTAACCAAAACATTACAATAGTAAATACTGATCTAACCTAAAGTCTTAACTAATTACATTTTAATCTTATTGTAATCCTACAGGGTCGCACTATATGAATAAGGTTTTTTATACAAAGTAAAACCACAAAATAACAAAGAAATTACGAATACCTAATATAAGTAAAGCGAACAGTTGAAATATTGGTTTCAGGCCCAAGAAGCAATGGCTCAGTAATACCGACAACTCTACGAAATCGACCTCGAATACCCACTCCAGGGCCGGAGTCCAAAGAAGTCATGGACAGGGAGAACCGCATAGCCATGGGCATGCAAAACATGGGGGTGCTAATGGCGCACCAGGGGTACCAGAATGAGGTGCCCGTTCTCGGGGCGCTAGTGTTGTCCCCTATTCAGGAGCTGGATAGCGGTTCCGTGAATAACACGCTTCACGCCGGCCAACCGGGCACCACGGCGTTGGCCCAAGCTGTTCTTTCCGGGCCGGGCTTAGCGCAAGGTAATGGACAAATATTTTTAACTAGATGATTCCATCCGCGTGGATTAAGATTTTTCGATTCCCGCGGGATCTCTTTAATTTTCCGGGATAAAAAGTAGCCTATGTCCTTCCCCGGGATATAACCTACCTCTATACTAAATTTCAGCAAAATCGGTTGAAAAGATGGGCCGGGAAAGCGTAGCAGACAGACAGACACACTTTCGCATTTATAATATTAGTATAGATTTGGCCGTTCACAAAATTATGTACTACAGCACCGTATTGTGCTCCAAAAATAGGGTAGATAGATAAATTCTTTATTGACACACAAATCATAAATCATAATCATAATCATAAATCATTTATTTTGCAAAATTGTGGGTAATAACAGCTGTATAATATGTAGAATCTTCCCATACACAATCTACTGTCAGAGACAGTGTGCAAAAATTATATTACACTAAAATTTATATGTCATTTAAAATTTAAATTCAAAATAAGTATGTCTGGTATACAAAAAAAATTGATCCAAGTTAAAATTATCAGTTACACATTTTATAAAGTTATTTAAACAAATTTCTATAATGTCAAACAATTTTAATATTATAGTCCAGGCGAATTAGCTTGTATTGAAACGAAAAAAAACAAAATTGTTAACAGGATGGGAACAGTTGGAAATGGTAAAGTGGCGTATAATAAACGTAAAAAAAATAAATGCGTGAGCAGGGGCGTTTCCAGATAAACATGGGGGATGAAAAGGGGTGGAATTTTGGCTTATTGCGATTTCCGGCGAAAGTTGAAGTTGGAGAGAAAAGTGTACAATGGAAAAATGGTAGATCATAAAAAGATCTACAACTTTTGTGTTAATAATTTTTTCACATAACCTCAAAATCTCCGAGTAAAATGCGAAAAACCGCTTTTACCGTTTTTTATTTTTCATTTACACAAAAATAATTTTATTTTGACGAAACTTGGTGAAAGTATACTTTTTTGTGTCTGAAATATCCACAAATTCTTTCAGATAAAAATATTAAGAGACTTCCGAGATAATCACGTTTTTCGGCCCAAAAAAATATTTTTCAAATTAAAATTCTCCTTAGGAAAATTGTCGTAGAGACTTCTTTCAGGTCGCAATTTATTCGTTTTGAGTTATACTTTCTTGTGAAATAATAAAAAAATACAGTCCCCATTTAGAAACATGCTCAAAAATTGGAAAAATCAAAAACTGAATTTTGCAACCATCCTTTTTTACTAAATGTTAATAATTTGTTTAAATTTTCAAATAATTCTTAAAAACTAATTGCACTATTCAATTGTACAGAAAAAAATACAATAGATCCTTAGTTTTATTATTTGATAAAAAACTTAATTTTATATTTACATTAACAATTAGTAAATGAATGTAGTTTACATTAATCGAGATTTTGTTAAATACATTTGTAAATTGATCATCTCTTTCTTCAATATCGCTTCTATTTGTAATTTCATTATCTTCTTCTTCTTCAATATCGCTCGGTTAACCTGAGGATTCTTCTGATAATTGATTTTCAGTGATTAAGCAAAGGCCCGGCTGCTCCTTTCCTTTTAAAAAACATTAAAGGGGGACATAACCTAATAATTAACTAATTAACATAACCTTAAAATGACAGATTTTAACTGAATATATACTGCACTGCGAATGACTGTTTCTTTTCGCGCAAAATCTTTACATTTATGAATTCCTAACCTACAAAAGTACAATTTGAGAATGCATGACAAGAACGCGCGAAGTAGCTAGTAAATACAATACTTTACAATGTATGTACATGAGTATATCAAGTATATATAAAGCATATAAAGTGTCACAACTACAACAAAAACAATATAGTATATATAATAAAGTGTCGCAATAACAAAGCTTATATTGACTGTGAAGACGCTCTACACGTTCAGTTATTTAATTCAAATAATAATTTTATTTATCATACCTGGTACTCCAAATTTGTATGCTTGTATCAATAAAATGCCTTGTTGTATCAATGAAATGCCGTATTGGGAATAATGGCGTCTTCTGCGTCTCCAGCTGGCTTGTAAAGTGATGCGTACGTGCGCATCGTACGCGAGATGTGATTGTCGAAAGCACGGGCTTCGATGTACTGATTTATGTACAAAATTTGTGTGGTTCAGACAATTGTTTGAATGTTGAAAAAATTTCAGAAGATTTCGATGAATCCGAAGATAATTCTGCTGAAAAGGAGCAGCCCGGCCTTTGCTTAATCACTGAAAATCAATTGTCAGAAGAATCCTCAGGTTATCCGAGCGATATTGAAGAAAGAGATGATCAATTTACAAATGTATTCAAAAATCCTCGATTAATGTAAACTACATTCATTTACTAATTGTTAATGTAAATATAAAATTAAGTTTTTTATCAAATAATAAAACTAAGGATCCCTTGTATTTTTTCCGTACAATTGAATAGTGCAATTAGTTTTTAAGAATTATTTGAAAATTTAAACAAATTATTAACATTTAGTAAAAAAAGGATGGTTGCAAAATTCATTTTTTGATTTTTCCTATTTTTGAGCATGTTTCTAAATGGGCACTGTATTTTTTTATTATTTCACAAGAAAGTATAACTCAAAATGAATAAATTGCGACCTGAAAGAAGTCTCTACGACAACTTTCCTAAGGAGAATTTTAATTTGAAAAATATTTTTTTGGGCCGAAAATCGTGATTATCTCGGAAGTCTCTTAATATTTTTATCTGAAAAAATTTGTGGATATTTCAGACACAAAAAGGTATACTTTCACCAAGTTTCGTCAAAATAAAATTATTTTTGTGTAAATGAAAAATAAAAAACGATAAAAGCGGTTTTTCGCATTTTACTCAGAGATTTTGAGGTTATGTGAAAAAATCGTTTACACAAAAGTTGTAGATCTTTTTATGATCTACCAGTTTTCTTTTGTACACTTTTCTCTCCGACTTCAACTTTCGCCGGAAATCGCAATAATCCAAAATTCCACCTCTTTTCATCCCCCATGTATATCTGGAAACACCCCTGCTCACGCATTTCTTTTTTTTATGTGTATTATACGCCACTTTACCATTTCCAACTGTTCCCATCCTGTTAACAATTTTTTCCTAGTAATAGTGTAACTTGCCTGGTCTATTAGTCAATATTGGCATGTTAGATTAGTATTGACTTATTAATTTTACAATAATTATGGATAATTTTATTAAATAGGTAATAGCACTAAATTACAACTTGTCTCTCTAAAAACAAAACATGCATTTACACACACAGATTACACATCACAAATGTTAGTCATAGGAATTCCGAGTCACCGAGATATTCGCCAACAACACAAACATAAAGATATTTTATTTTATTTAATTAGTACACTATCAATTTAGAATAGAATAGAATAGAAAATCTTTATTGGCAGCAATAAACACTGATGCACAAAATAATTAAAAATGAGTTACAAGTACAATGTACATATTATCATAAAATATAAGTTTGTACAGCAGTGCAACGCTACCAACGGGTGAGTCACTCAGCTTGTGTTGGGGCTTCTGGCCTCTCAGACTTAAAACTGGCGATGCCGCCAGGACTCGCGGCTGAGGTGCCAGGTGTCCCAACGCTGATTTTCAGTGACCGCCTTTCGGTGCGAACGTCAATGATATTTTTGGCAGAATATGATAATAACTCTTAATAAATGTTGGTATAAAAGGAAAATCTTTAGAGAAAACTGAATCATAGTATATGACAAACACAAGAATGTTCACATTATTATTTCTTATATGTAAATCGATTACAAGTGCACATAGCATATAATGGTTATATTATGTCATGTAAACTAAATTTTGGCAATTTACATGGTATTAAAAACTTACAGACTTACATACTTAATTCATAATTATAATTTAGTAGGAAACAAAATACAAAAAAAAAATTAATAACAAACTAAATATTACCTTACAGTGAAATTCGCTGATACATGATCAGTGAATATTTTAGATATTTAAAGTAAACGCTTAAAAAGTACAGAATACAAAGTGTGCAAGGGCGGTCTTAACACTAAATGATCTCCAGAAATCCATTAATCTTTAAAAGGAGTGGGATAATGCAACAACTTAGATCATACAATAGACTACATAAACATTACATACTAATATTTACATAAATAACTATAATCTAAAAAATAAAAGGTGCATGCATACAGTACTGGCCGGTACTAGTGTACTTTAGAAGCACAAAATTCGTGCTTAATATTATGAGCCCGCCAACCCGCATTGGAGCAGGGTGGTGGGTCTAAGCTCTAATTCAATCTCTCCTATGAGTGGAGGCCTGTGCCCATCAGTGGGACGTTAATAGGCTGTAGTGGTGGTGGATATTATGAAAAACTGATTACAAGTGTTGATCAACTTGAAGATTCAAATTGTGTTACGCTTGTTTTTATCTATGGTGTTTCTGGTTGACTTGAAAGATTATTTAAAGTTTAGAGATGTATTAATATTAATATTGAATACGAATATCGATTCGTATTAATATAAATCGAGTCTGATTTCAATTTACCTTTCGATTCGATTTTTTGTCGATAATTTTTGATTCGTATATTCATGGAATTTGAGGGCGCCACTGTGCCTAATGAACTTTAAGAAAAGTTCCGACATTTTGAAAACAAAACACAAAAACTACGACACGAGAGCGAAGTTTGACCTTTGAAGTGGTTCGCCATGTAATAGTAATTTCTGCTACAAGTGCAACGGGTTGCAGGCGAAAGTATTAATATTATTAATTATGCCATGCCAAAATTTTAATTTTTTCTGCGCAAAAATAACATTACATTTGTGTGTAAAAAGAATAAATAATGAAAAAGATGCCATTATCCATTTAGATATTATTACCACAAGGCTTTAAGTTTAAAGGCTAACAATGGTGCTCAAAACTGTTTAACTCAAAATTATTTTGATCGCCCAAGGGTCGTAGAAGTCTACTTTATAGTATAAAAGTATACTAACTAAAATACATAGTATAGTAGTGGTGAAGTTAAAACCACTTTACGAGCAAATGTATTGTAAGAACTGTAATCCTAGTTAACTTTTTGGCTAGGATGGTTTGCAATTTGGATAAATTATAAATGTTTTGTTAACACTTGTTTCAGGCATGACGTTAACGGGGCCGGTCGTGTCTCCCGTCACGCTATCGCCAATGGGGGTACCACAGATCACGCTAATAAGAGGTTCCGCCCCGCCCAGCCCTAGGGCTGACCACAGCACGCCTCCAGTACCGCGGGCGACCGTAACTGAACTACCTTCAGATCGAGAAAGCGAGCATAGCGGCACCGGAACACCGCCAGAATTCACCAGGAAACCTGATGGCTCCAAACGAGGCGAAGTCTACGTATAACACTCGGAGTATTCTATATGGTTACGGTTCTATCTCTGTTAGAAGTTCTATTACGGACTATAAATAGAACTGTACAGTACCAGACTCTATATTGGGAAAACTTAGTGCGTATGAAAGCATCGCATATAGGCAACACAAAGTTGAATATTGAAATATATACTGTGCTCGGTTGTGTTTTGTGTAGCACCATAGGTTAACAGCGTATATGCGTTGAGTTTTAATACTCACCAAAGAATGTTGAAGTCTTAGTAGGGCTTCGGAATAAGGGGTTGTGTGGTATCTCCGAATGGCAGTTTTAAGCCATATGAGAATGTTAGTCACCTCAATAATGGCTAGTATTCTTATGGATAGTTCGGTTCTATATCTTATGGAGATGTTTCTGGTGGGATATATTTTTGCGGAACCGTTTTAAATTATTAAGGTCTAATATTAATTTCGGTACGAATCTAACGGCATACCGCAGGACTAATGCTGCGTCCGGGACACAGCAATATGACGTGCAGAAATTTTTTACCATATCTGCACAGACATGTTTTGTATGCGCGCGGTGACATGTAGTGCGATTGTATAAGAAAATCATAATCAGTTCCGTTTGTCAAACGGAAAATTCTAACTGTATAAGGAGATGATAGATGCTCACATATCCAAAAGCATACAGTTCGAATTAGCCCCCAGACAAACGTTACCATATTAGTTTTTAAGCCTTCATTGATTACGACTTTTTCATACGATCGGGCCTCGTGCTTTCCGCGTGGTGTAAGATGAGCTTGTATTTGTGTGAGTGCACAGCCATATTATAGTGTGATAACAGAGCGCGCCCCGCACATTATTTAGACTGATCTTTCCTTTGACACTCACACTAACTCCAAATTCAACTTATACCACGGACCGTAGTTATATTGAGGGAGGGCAGATCTGTAAAGAATCTCTTGAAAGTGGAGTCACCGATGATTTTCGTTCCTTTTTGCCTGATATTTACTCGTCCAGCTCTCAAGTGACTGGATTTTTACCATTGGAAGTGACATAATTTAAATAGTTTCTCTTATAATATATTTTTTTTTGTTAGGATGATTTTTTTAGTATTGAAACACACTTTTGAGTTTGAATGTTGAATTTGAATTTTGACCGTTAAGGTTTTAAGTAGCCAGTTCAGGGAATTCTAGGTTCTAGGAACTAGTGATACCATGCAAACTTCTTAAATTGCAATCGTCGTTACTGTTTCAATCTCTACTCTTTTTTTTTTTTTATTAGTTTAAAAATTAAAACAATATCCAATTGTCATGATTATCATCTAATAGCAAAGATTGTGATTGTAGGAATTACTTAAGTTTTGTAATAATAATATATTATGTATCTAATAATATGAGGCAAATGAGATATCATTATATTAATGACTAATTAGAGTCTGACTAGTGATAGCTAAGAGTGCAAAAAGCCGGTCAAGTGCGAGTCAGACTCGCTCACAAAGGGTTCCGTACCACCTTGCTTACTTACTTCCTTCGGTACTACAACCCTTTGTGGGTCTTGGCCTCCTCCACAGTTTCTCTCCACCTGGCGTTGTCTGAATAAGTCCTTGAATTAATTTGAATGAATTAATAACTTTTAATTCGGATGTACAGAGTTTCAAATCATCTACAGTCAAATCTACTTCAAACTTATCTGACCCGGTGGTCAAAATTTATAATTTTACTAGCTGATGCCCGCGACTTCGTCCGCGTGGATTTTAGGTCTTATGGAGTCCCGTGGGAACTGTTTTTTCCCCAGTATAAATGTATATAATATATGAAACTGAATAAATGACCGTCAATCTGACAATATATTTGAAGATCTCTCTACTGTCTTATATCTCATTTACTTTTGTATATGGAGATTTTTCAACCCAATTTTTTTACTTTTCCGTACAATTTTTCAAACATTTTCTTTCATAAGAACCTTCTCCTTACAGTAACAAACACAACAAAAAAAGAATTAGCGAAATTGGTCCAGCCGTTCACGCGTGATGCCGTGACCAAGGGAAATAGGGATTCATCAAATATCAAATAAATATTATAAATGCGAAAGTTTGGATGGATGTATGGATGGATGTTTGTTACTCAATCACGCCCCAACGGCTGAACGGATCTGGATGAAATTTGGCACAGAGATAGATTATAGTCTGGAATAACACATAGGCTAATTTTTATCCCGGAAAATTAAGGAGTTCCCGCGGGAAACGAAAAACCTCGATCCACGCGGACGAAGTCGCGGGCATCAGCTAGTTTTTATATATAGAGATTTTTAATATATACTTACTAACCACACGGTCATCGGTCAGATATGTTTGACGGACTGTAAACTGTGTTTTCCATTTCTGACAACATTACTGTAGTGTGTTTATCATAATATAGAGTGCGTACATTCCGCAGTTATGTTATGAAACAAGTCGTGCAGAGCCTAAAAAAAATCATGCCTTTAAAATATTATGTATGTTCGTTTATGTACCATTAGACGATTGCAAAGGTTCAGGATTCGTGTTTTACCGGAGCACAGATATAAGCACGGCTGCTTATGCCGTCACTCGGCCTATAAAATACGTCTGATTTAACGTTTAAACTATCGCGAGTGATATTCATTTATAACCGAATAAACTCACGTTTTATTTCGGTAATGCCCGACTAGTTTCCACCGCCTCAACACCCCTCGCAGAGAGCTGTACGGTACGCGGTCCGCAGTCAAGCAGCGACCGTGTCGCGCGAACAGGCTAATGAATAAGGGCCCTGAACAGGTTCGAAACTAGTCGGGCATTTCCGACATAATACATGAGTTTATCCGGTTATTACGTATATTTGAATATACGTCTGATTTGCCAAATTAGATAGATTTTATCGACAATCGCACGCACGCTCAGGTTTTACAACATTTTGGTTCAACGTCTTGTATACTTTGCAATCGTTTCATGAGAGACGGATTCAAGCGCATTTTTGTAGACGTATTTAATATGAAATAGGGCCATATCTAAAATATACAACCACACCACATGCGCTTTTGACGACTTGCATTTAGGGTTTTGCGACAAATGTCTCAATTTCACTCGCCTTTTCTAAGAATTGTGCGGCTGGGCATCACTGATCCACGATCCGTCCATTGAATTCCGTCCAAGAGTGGTCCTTACAAAATTGTGATTATGTTAAGAGCAAATGTGCTCTTTCACGAATCTCGTTTGGTTTGGTTATGTTTGTTCTTGCACAGGCATCTACAAGACCACCTCAGATTAATTTCATAGGTAATTAATGTGAGTATAACTGCACCCAATCACCTCGCAAAGAAAAATAATTATGAACAACGCATTTCCGAACGCCTCTGCCTTTGGCACCACGGTCTTGTTGTGACGCCCGAATCACGCCTCTGATTGGCTACTCGCGCACTTCAAACATCACATTCAAATTTCTAACTTTTGATTGTACTGGTAGGGGAGGCAATTATGCTAAATGTGGATTTACTCGAGCGTCGTGGAGACCTAATGGATTTTGAATATTAGATAGTAGAAAGAAAAAAAGCTTATATGATGTATATCGTTTCACCGGTGGGGGGAGCGTCTACAGGGTTTCAAAAATGTAAAAAAAAAACAGCCGCTTGGACATACTCGAGCGCGTCAGATATTGACAGCGTATCCGCCCCACGTGTTTCTAATAACAGAAAAATATTAATCTGCCGGTGTGCATAGTGGGGGTGGCCGTACGAAGGGGTAGAAAATAGGAAAAAAAAAATTATTCGAGCGCGTCAGATATTGAGAAGGGATGTTAAGTGAACCCTCAAGTAGCTCCTATTCAAAAAACTGAAGATATGGACGCGGCTAAAAGTCATGGGCGATTTTCGAAAATGCAAAAAAATCGTGACATTGAAAATACTCGAGCGCGTCTCATTATTAGACAGACGGTTCATCTTGGGGATTGAATTTTCAAAAATGGTGAAACACGTACTTCTTAATATTCAACCGAAGCCTCAAATACCAAGTTTCATGGCTATAACTTGAAAAATGAATGACTTTCATACAAACTTTCAACCGTTATTTTACCCCTTGGGAGGTGGAAATTTGCAAAACTGTGACACACGTACTTCTTTATATTTTACCGAAAGCCAAAATACCAAGTTTCGTGGATATAACTTCAAAAAAGGTATTTTTGAATAAGCCTTAGGCCTTATTAGGGGTGGAGTTATGAAAAATCCTTCCTTAGCCTACGTCACAAAAGGAACCTACTGTCAATATTTCAAGTTTCTAACCCTAGCGGTTTAGGCTGTGCGTTGATCCCTTAACGATTTTGTATATATATATAATATATATAGATAGATTTTAGTTACTTCGGCTTGTGCAAACCGGCAGATTATATTATTGTTATTCCCGAGATCCGTGACTAATTTCCATCAAAATAAAAAAAATCGCTCGAGAATGTCCAGGTGACGTTCTTTTTTGCGAGTTTGTTACTCTCCCACTCCTTTAGGTCACGCTCAAATCGTCAGATTATTTGAATGTACACTTTTCAGCATGTAATTAACTCACTCTACCTTAATCTGACGCGCTCGACTATTTCTGATGATCGATTTTTTTTACTATTCTGATCTGCTGTCCTAGACAGACCCACCAATATATAGGGCTCATATATGGTGAAGGTACTCTACAAGGTCCAAAGAATCCCCTCTTCCAAAAATCCCCTCTTCGGCTCCCCAACTATACGAAAGGATAGTTTCTTGGAAAGTTCAAAAAATAGAACGTTGATGGTTGATTGTGATTTTTAGTATTTTGTATTATTTTTGTATTTCTTTTCTAGTATTAGTTCTATAGTAGTATCTATATCAACTGTCATTGAAACATATCTTACCAAGTATGATGTCCTAAGAGCTTACTTTACCGCGTAAGTATTTGGCGAAGAGTACCTATACCTATTCTAGATACTTATTAATAATATATTATATTATTATACATATACAGTGTTTTGAATTTTGACTGAAGGATTAAAGATTTTTATTAAATAAGTTAATTATATAATGAGTGTTAACGTTAGTCGAATTTTATATGACGTCGCATATTTACCTATATATGTATAATTCGCGCACAAACAGGGATTGAATTAAATGTCTAAGTATACGTATAATATAATATTATTGTAAATGTTTTTTTTATGTACTTAAGATATATATTTACGTTTTTATTGTTAGATTTTCCTTTTAAACAGACATTTCTTAATAAATTTTGGTGTCATTAGAAAGTTCTTTTTTAATTTTCCCAAATCAAATGTGAAAATATCATAATAAAAATAAGTAGCTAAATGGTGCTTGTTTGTCACAAACACTGAAAGTGTGTGTTGATTGGGTTAGTTTTTTGTAGTTTTAGTACCTACCTAAGAAGATTAGTAAAAGTTTTGAAATACATCATAAGCATAACTTTTCAAGGAATTCTTTACAAATTCCAATTGTAGATACTATGGTGTATTAAAGTTGTACTATCCATACTAATATTATAAATGCGAAAGTGTTTCTGTCTGTCTGTCTGCTACGCTTTCCCGGCCCATCTTTTCAACCGATTTTGCTGAAATTTGGTATAGAGGTAGGTTATATCCCGGGGAAGGCCCGCGGAAATCAAGTACCTCCATGGTTTTATTATTCCCATGGTAATGAATAATTTAGATTTCTTTAGGAATAACTAAGTATTCTATATAACGGGTCCAATAAAACAGCTGATACCAAATAAATAAATAAAATTTATTTCACTAACTCACTTACATAAAAGTATAAAAAATATGATAATATGAAACTGCCATAAGCTCGTGACTCCATCGCTCTGCCTCAAGAAAGTACGAAGGTCGTTCGTGGGAATGAGCATTCTATTTTATAACAAAATTCCACAATCTATTTTAAACTTGCCTTTACACAATTTTTAAGAAACCCATTAAAAGTATGCTTTTGAAAAAAGCTTATTATACCTACTGTTGAAGATTACCTACGTAAATGACAAAAGAGCATTTGACTCGCTCCAGCAATGCTAAGGACAGCGGCGGTTCTTCTCGGTAGGAAATTGGCATTCCGAACCAGTGGTAGATTCATTCGACGATTCGAAAGCACGTGTAAAAGTTTATTTGAATTTTGATGTAGGTACGGACCGTGCAAAGTTGATAATATTAATTATGTCTCAAATAGGATAGGTACCTAATTTAATTGAAAAACGATATTACCTACCTACATTATTTTTGTTTTTACTGTTTTATTCAAATCAATGGGTCGATTGTCTTCAAAAGTAATCTTCTAACTGGATGAGCTAGTTTATAATATTAGTACCGGGTCAGATAAGTTTGTGGGACTACCTATACTTTACAATACATTCTGGCATACAGTTCTGTAGAATTATGAAATAATAGCAAAATACAAAATTGTTCCTAAAGTTCCTAAGTACCATAGGTATTATAACAAATGCCTTTAAAGAAATATTAACAATATAATATGTAAACTATTTCGAACAAACATCGTAGTAAGTAAGAGTAGGTATAGAATGTATTCTATACCTACTCTTACTTATCTACGGTATAGGTCTACCAGAATCTGATGGCAAAAAATACACCTAAAAGTACCATTATACGTTTCCTTCGTCATTGTTATACGGTGTCGTAGACTGAGTAAGATATATAGACGCCGCCATATCTCCTTTTCACTCCCACATGAAAGAGGTGCAGTGTTGGGATGTTACACAAGATAGAATGACAAAAAAATATGTGTTTTTCTCTCCCTTTCTGCGTGTCACGGATTTTATGCCTATTGCATACAAACAAACCATATATTGTGCCGACGTTTGTATGACGTTTGGGAGGTGTTTCATAGTATTACCTATCCCTTTCGGTTACACGCTGACCCTGATTCTAGAGATTCCTTCTTCTATTCTTTTTGCCATCAGATTCTGGTAGACCGTACTCTTTGTAGCACCTACTAGAGTTTTATGGCGTTTATCAAGAAACGAAACTTACTTTTAAGGCGGTAAATCGCACACTGCGAGACACTGCCAGCTGTTATGAATTTTATCTACTCTCATGCTATAAATCCTCTTTAACAGGTTCTGAAACAGTTAGCTAATTGCCAACATTAAAACACCCAATGTCCTAATAACCATTACAGCATCCAAACGGGTGATGTAATGTTGTACTGAATTTCATTACAACACCCCTGCCACATCTGCTCGATGCGTGGTATCTGTATGAATTACAAAAAAAGAACATCTGTACGAATTTCAAAAAAAGAACATTGTCATACACGCGCGTTTCACTACCAGAACGCCGCGCGCTGTAAAAAAAAGTTAACAAAAAAAATTAAAAAAAAAAAAATAAAAAAAAAAATAATAATAAAAAAAAAAAATAAAAAAAAAAATAATAAAAAAAAAAAATAAAAAAAAAAAATAAAAAAAAAAATAATGAGCGATTCATGTTTTGAGTTTTGATGATATTAGGTTACTAGGACTGGATGTTTTAATGTTAGCAGTAAGCTAACTATTTCAGAATCTGTTATAGAGGATTCATATTATGAGTGTAGATAAAGTCTTGTATGCAACAGTTGATAATTAGGTATTAAAACACTCATATGATACTATTATATTACCCACATTCGTGTTTTAATACCCCTTATTACACAACTGTTGCATAAATAACTATTAAAAATTCACTTCAGTACAATAATAATTAATTTATGACAATAATATTAATGACAGCCAAAGCCATGGCCCAGCACCCGCGGCACCGGGCATGAGGCTGCCTTTTGCGATGTTAACAAATACACCAAATAATTTGTACCCAGAGCCATGAACTTTTTAAAAAACTGTCTGTCAATGTCATCTAGGAACGCCAAACGTCAGTTTGAAAAATTGAACGTCAAACTCAAAAGTAGAAGAAAACCGTTTATTTATTACATGTAAACTTAAAAGAAACTAAATCAAATTACCCAAATTAATTCTTCGTAACTCGAAATTTTCGCGTTGAATTAAATTAGCTTTGTGCAGTAGGAAATTCCTGATCGACCGGCTTTCGTGTAATGTGTGAGAAAAGATAATAAACCGTAGCCATGGCTTCTGGTTTCCAGAATGATATTGTGAATAGACTCGTAAATACGCGGCTGGAAGAAAGGGCAGCTGGTGAAGAGCAGCAGCAGAATATGCTGCCTTCGAACAGGCAGTCGCGACAAAAGAGCCATCATGACGAAGAGGGTCACGCCAACGAACCTACACCTTCTTCAGTTAAAGAGAACTTACAGCCATCGAACAACTCAGGCGGACGCCTTCACAACTGGCAAGCGACAAAAACTACAGTTAAAGAACGATTATCATTTTTATTTAACAACGAAATTTTATCCGATGTCCATTTCATAGTAGGCAAAGACGCGAACCAGCAAGTTATACCCGCACACAAATTCGTTTTATCTGCAGGCAGTGCAGTATTCGATGCAATGTTTAATGGAGTATTAGCTACAAAAGCAGAGAAGGTTGAGCTACCTGATGTTGAACCGGCAGCGTTTTTACATTTACTTAAGTTTTTATATTCCGATGAAGTGAGAATTGGGCCAGAAAGTGTCATGACGACACTGTATGCTGCTAAGAAATATGCTGTGGCGGCTTTAGAAGAACATTGTGTGGAGTTTTTAAAAGTTAACTTGGGCATGGATAATGCATTTTTCCTTTTGACTCAAGCAAGGTTGTTTGATGAGCACCAGCTGGCTACACTATGTTTGAAAATGATTGATACTACAGATGCTTTGAATGCTGAGAGATTTATGGATATAGATCAGGATACCTTGAATGCTGTTTTGGAAAGGTATTCTTATTTGTGTACCAGATGATCCTAATTTTGCAAATAAAGATTTTATTTATTTATTTATTTATCTGTGTGGATTAAGGTTTTTTTATTCCCGCAGCCCCCCTAGCATGGGCCGAGACAATTTTCTCCCCGAGGAAAGGATAAAAATTTTATTCCTAAATAAATAAATAAAAATGCTAAATAACGGTGAATAAATAGTCCCCCGAGTCAACGTGAAATGTCAAACGGGGATAAACTTCTCCTCTCCCCTGTTGCCGTGCTCTGAGAAGTGGATAAGTTAATTTTATCTCTTGTCAGTGGATAAAATCGGGGGATAAAATTTTTATCTTTGGTCCATGCTAGGGGGGCAGGAACTCTTTTATTTTCCAGGATAAAAAGTAGCCTATGTCCTTCCCCGGTATGTATCCTGTGTCTATGTACCAAATTTCATCAAAATCGGTAAGTAAAAGTAGTTGGGCCGTAAAACCATAACGGACAGACAGACAGACTTTGGCATTTATAATATTAGTATGGATTGATATATCCGATCTATATCGAATACATAAAATATGTATGAAAAGGTGCAAATCTGCATTTTAAGAAATCATAAAAAGAAGTATAAGTTTTATTCTTTGACGCTTTAATCATAAAAGTAACAAAAAATTAAATTCTTTGTTTATAACCATTATTTCGTAACGTCGACGGCGCCCGCGTCCAATGTATCACATCACTATCCGTGTCGGTGAGCAGTCTGCTATCGTAGCGGGGTTGCGAGGCGGGCGGTGCGGGCGGGTATTATCTTGCCTTGCGTCCCACGTCTGTATCACTCCCACGACACGTAATTTCTATTTTACTTAAAAGTTTAAAAAATTTACTTACTGGTGAAATATGATGCTAGAATTCTGTTTATTTTGATAGCTGTTTGTTTTTATAGCACATTTAACCATTTCTTTCAGTATAATAACAGAATTTTGGCCAGGAGTTCGCCATGGGCGCTCTCAGCGCTAGTGTTCGTTTGACTAATGCACTTGCTGACGGAACGATGCTATGATCCTACCCGTGCCTACTTAGACACACGCGCTCTAGTACAGTCTTACTCAGTGCTAATGAATAATAACTATTTTGCTTGCTTATTATTATGTACTAAAACAACTTAAAAAATATTTCATTTAAGTACCTAATGGGAGTATGTGCTTATTACTTACATGGTTATATGGCTCAGTTTGACAGCTAGCAGCTAGCGGTAACATGTCTTAAACCTTTTTGGACAAAGGCCTCTGAATAATAAGTTAGTTGTGAGAGGCAGACTTTGCGTATCTCGAAAAATGTTGTAAAAAAGATGGCGCTTATTTTGGACAACTGTATTAGCACAAATCTTATGTTTAATGTGAAAACAGATAGGGACTGCAGATAGAAGTGAAAACAAATATTTAAAATAATAAAAACTGTTGTTACCCACAATTTGGCAAAATAAAAATTAATTTTATTATTATTGTATAAAAAACTAATATTTAAAATAATTAACCTTATTTATTATTTAAATATAAACCTTAAAACTAAGGCATTAAAGTTTAATTACGAATGTACTTAGTATATTTTTATTTAAGACAAACAACAAAAACAACAACGTAACAACGCGAGGTGTCGGTGACGCGAATCCACAAGTAAAACACTACCAAAAAGTGGCTAAAGAAGTTTTCACTTCAAAAAATACTTCTCTAACCTAACATGCCAATCTGTTTGAATGGAATTGATTTTAGCAAAGTATAGTCTCATAAAAATTAATCAGTGAATGTACCATACCATATTATGTACTCTATCCATTAGCAATAAAAACAAAGATAAAAAACTAACCTTTATTTACAAATCAGGCACAGTTACATCATAGATCCGATTTTGCCGTTGTCATTTTAAAAAGTTATTACCGATAACTGTCAAAATTACAAGTATGATTATTGCTAATTCATTATGTACTTGTCTGGGTAATTGATGTGCGCCGGCCTTAGAACTACTTAATTACTTATTTCTTATATTTATACCAAATACAATTACATACATATAGGTCTACCAGAATCTGATGGCAAAAAATACACCTGAAAGTACCAGTATACGGTGTATACTTTTTGCCCATCAGACTCTGGTAGACCTATAGTAACTTTGAACTTTTTTGTTATAGAAACTCACTCGTTGCATCATTTTTTAGCATGGAACTTATCTTTTCTGTTTTGTTATTTGTTTGTGTGCAATAAAGTGTTTTTACTTACTTACTTTTTATTTAATATCTATTAAAAAGCAAACAGGAATAATATTGCAACTTCCGTCTCCTGCTAACTCACTCACTCACTTAGAATGACATCTGCAGCTAGTGCTTCTTTCGCAGCTATAGGACGTAAGTTTGACAGCTATCATTCTACTATATTTGAAGGACTGGAGATTCGCATTCACTGTTGCGATGCTCTTGCGTTGAAGCTCCTCATAGTACCAACACTATTACATATCTGGGTGGAGTTAACAAGAAATAGCAGGCAGAGTCCGTTAGCACGTAAATAGATTAACATCAAAATACACTCGAGCATATTTTTCAGTGTTATATGTATTATATGTCACAGTAAAATTGTAAATACCGTTAGATTATAATCTATTAGGTATATTAACCCGACCGAACCTAAGTGCACTACACTACAAGAATATTTATGTCTAACCCTAACCTACCTAACCTAAAAGATCAAGAAGAGGAAGAACAAGGAAACGTAAATACAATAAATATTTCAAAAATTTTACTCTCAGAACATTGAACTGATTATTTGATTATAATCTAAATATAGATATAATAAAAATTGATTTATAGATTATAATAAAAATTGACAGAAATTGATTATAATCTAGCGGTATTTACAAATTTACGGTGACATATTATATAACCCGTAAAATATGAATTAAAAATATTTTAAAATTACTTTTATGGTACATAAATCTATATAAATATATATAATATAATTTTTATTTCAGGAAACTCCCACATTTTGTTAGTAACAAAACACTTAACCTATGTTAGTAAATACAAAATACCTACTTAACCTACTCTTATACCTAAAAAACACAACTACAAGGCCCTTTGGGGCCTCCTAGCGCGACTGTGACCGCGAGAGGGCTGTCCAGTTTACCCGCCAATGTGCCAAGGAGGGTGTTGGAGCTACTCAATAGCCTGCTCTTTATAGACGCGGCACGCTTACGTAGTAAGTATAAAGCCGAAAGAAATGGACTTAAAGTGACTTAATTGAATTAATAGCACTTAATTTGTGTGTGAAGATAATTTTGAAGTATTGAATCTCGGCTAGGTAAAAACTCACAAAATTTCTCACTCGAGTAAGATACAGCAATCAGTTTACTTTAAATAATTAATTTCTCAGTCATTTATTGATGGATTTAAAAAAAACACTGATTTTTAATTTTTTTTATCTATATTTTACTTCCGTTGCGTTAAATATGATATTCACATCATGAAACTTCTCCATTGAGCTGCATCCTGAACGATAGTGCTTCTTAAAATGGATGTTTATAGTCATTGATATTATATTATGATATATGGGTAAAATGCCAAAACCAGACCAAATATTTGATCAGAATATAGTCAAGCCAAATTTAAGATTGATTTTGACAAGTTAGCTGTATGCTTGACTGTGATCTCACTTGGTGGTAAGTTTTGATGACGATGCAGATTGCAAACTAAACTGAGAGATCCTGTCGTACATATTATATTTACACTTGTACAATAACTAAAATATAATGACTAATAACTATAGTATAAAAATAATTGTTTAATTAAAATGACAGTTGTGACTACTGCTTCATTCGATCTTTCATTCATCCATTTATTGATTTGTGATTATAGTACAAAAAAGTGTTACAATAATGAAAGATTCTTACTTTAACATTACAAAATCATACTAATATGCATGCAAAAGTGTGTTAGTTGGTTTATTGGTTTGTCCTTCATTCACGCCGCAACGGAGCAACGGATCGACGTGATTGATGGCATGGGTATAGTTGAGGACCTGGAGAGTGACAGCTACTTTTTATGCCGGAAAAGTCGCGGGCATCAGCTAGTTATAATAATAATGCGAAGTATGGTAGGTTGAATGAAATACTTCTACGTCACATTAGTTTGACACCCGTCATTCTAATCAAGCATTTTTTTACAATTAAGATTATTATTACAATGTAAATTTAACTAAAGTAAAACGTACCGTATTTTCATTGTACTTATGTATTACAATGTTTTCCGACTAACAAGAAAACTCACACTAGTCATTTTAAACCCCCTTTTTTATAAATTCATCAATTAACCTAAATCCTGTTCTGTTAAAACCTTAAATATTTATAATATAGCATTATTATTATTTATAATATACTTAGGCCCATTTGCGTAGCGTTTAATTTAAATGTCTCCTAAATAAAATTACTTAAATGTATTTAATTGTGTAAACATGTGAAATAAAAAACATTTCATTATTTATTTTTGATGTCTTGAACTTGATCCCTACAAGTTAGCCCGCCACCATCTTAGACTAGGTACATCATCGCTTACCATCAGGTGAGATGATCGCAGTCAAGGGCTAACTTGTAGTGGATAAGAAACAAAGAAAAATACTTTACTATATTTTGGTCGTTTGTATTTGAAATTTAAAATACTATCCATCCGTTTACGGACTTATGGATAGTATTTTAAATTTCAAATATGTAATAATTAACGATTTAAGATCTAATAATTTTGTTTTGACCCGTTACCCGATATTTTCGATTGCAATCATATTATACCTGATTATTAACATTAAAATATGGTAAAATGCCACTCAAACGAGTTTAACTACGTAAAACGAATTGCAATCGTAATTACTAGGGAGTTTACTTTGCATTAATATCAGTGCCATATGCGATTGGCAATTGGCATCAACAAGCGTAGTCACGTAACTTATGATAATTACAATTGCAATATATTCATTTTAATTTGCATCAACCAATAGAATGATTGGGATTTGTCACTTATACGATAGTGGTCGATCGGTTTCGTGATTGGAATCAAAAACTTATATTAATTACGATTGCAATAGTACATTTTGATTTGCATCAACCCATAGTATGATTGGGATTTGTCCCTATACGATCGCGATGGATATGTCTCGTTATTGGAATTAACAACATAAAATAATTGCGATTGCAATAGTACATATTTTGATTTGCATCAACCAATGGTATGATTGAGATTTGTCCCTATACGATCGCGATCGATATGTTTCGTTATTGGAATTAACAACATAAAATAATTGCGATTGCAATAGTACATATTTTGATTTGCATCAACCAATACAATGATTGAGATTTGTCCCTATACGATCGCGATCGATAAGTTTCGTTATTGGAATTAACAACATAAAATAATTGCTATTGCAATAATAGTACATATTTTGATTTGCATCAACCAATGGTATGATTGGGATTTGTCAATTTATATTCGATCGGGAACGATCGGTCAGTTAGTCGGTTCAGTTAATTTTACACAATTGGGAAAGTATTTGACAACTATTTAAATAAATTATTTTTTAGTGATTATTCCCAATCCCAAATGATTTCCCAAAGTCGTAATATCGAAACTATCGATTAAAGTAAAAAAGTGCGTCAAACTTTAATGACGTCACATTTCAGAATTTCATATAAATCCCATACTTATGACGCGTTTTGAAAAAAGTTGCTGATTTACTATTTGTCAATTACCCAATTGTAAAGGCAAACATGTGCTTAACGTTAATCCTTAAAATCGAAAAGACTTTCAATCCAAGTTGAAATACGAAACAAACATTAACAAAATAGATATCCATATAAGCTCGGCTCTATACGCTTAGTCCCAGTTGTAACATTGCAATTTCGATTAATTCGAGCGTTCGAACACATTGACGCCAAAATAAAATGAACCTTAAGGTACCTTAAATGTATCGACGTATCGGCTTGAGCCAGTCACAAAAAGCTTTATGTATACGGTATTAAGGGCGAAAACGACGTCACCCGCCTCAGCCGACGGGGAAACGGCGATTTGCTGCGTTTTCACTCTTAATACCGCATACATAAAGCCCACATAAGTTTTCTGACCGACTCAAGCCGGGACTGGATTGTTCGCAAAATGAGCCAACTTGTAAAATATTGTAAATAAAAGTAAAATATTGAGCACGTCAAGAATAAAATAAAATTATTAGTTGTGTACAAATTGAATTAAAACTATTATTTAGCATTATATGTCCTATTAACTCAATTGAAATATAAAAGTGCAAACGTCCTCTTAGGTCAATATTAATAAACCGACATCAACTACGAACACGGTCTCAAGTATCGGTATCTTGGGAACCTGCT
The DNA here is from genome assembly GCA_917051295.2 of Erebia ligea. NCBI lineage: Eukaryota > Metazoa > Arthropoda > Insecta > Lepidoptera > Nymphalidae > Erebia > Erebia ligea. The sequence goes on along the minus strand of OU785222.1, from coordinate 80,111 downwards.
CTTATCTGGGGTCGGATTATAATATCGGCCGTCAAAATTGCCATTCGTTATAAAATTAGGACTTCATTCGGTATCTTATTGAAATCCTAACGTACAGACACACTTCGACAAACTTGTAGTGCGTGTGGCGAAATTTGAAATTACCCCAAAATGTTGATTTCTCGAATAGACAGTGGCGCCTCCGTCACACGCACAGATAAATTTGTGCGAGTATACTAAATACATTAAGCCAAAGGTTTTGTTGTCGGTTTACCAGCCACTCGAGCTTTCATTGCTTCGTGAACACATTTTTATGTACTTCGACATTGAAATGTGTGCAGTGGCGGTATCGCTTTAGTGCTATGACAACAAATGAAGACTACACGAAAAAAAAAGGATATTCAGAAAAGGATAACTTTGAAGAAAGCGGAATCCTAAGTTTAAAAATCTCTAATTTAAAAAATATAATGGGGCTGATTCTGTATAACACAAACTCTAAACCAAACTAAAATGGCAGCTTTAAATCTAGTTCTGTCCCTTTCCGTAGGGAGTATTATGAAAGGGTTAGCAATACTTGTAATGCTCTAATTTTAGTTTAGTTTAGAGATTGTGCACTACAGAATCAGCCCCAATATCAACCTTATAGTTATATGACTAAAATATAATTTTCTTCGAAATATAAAGAGATACAGTCATAATTAGACCTTCATACACTTTGACAGCGACGGTTATTGATAATACCGTATCGGCAGGGTGAAAGATATACTCAAATACCATTAGATGGCACTGTTAACGCAAATTAAGATTTTTACTGACATTCCTTGTTTTTCCCGTGTAGTTTTCAAATTGAACTGTAATAGTCTAAGGTTCTGTCCCATGTCACCCGTTGTCCCAGGTGAGCGACAGAAACGACGCCATAGAAAATGACGTTTTCGCGTAGATTCGTCTCCATTTCATACGCATTTTCCATCGAGTCGCTTCCCTCGCTTAGCTAGGACAAAAAATAATAGACGCCTCCATTTAGAATATACCGAATAAAGCCCTAAGTTGGTTTTATAAAATGGTATTACACAGTTTTAGGATAATGTTCCACCGAAATATCACTGTTTTACACTAAATAACGTCTAATACTAAAAGCTGTCCGACCGCGGACAGCGAGGCGGTCATCAGGACTCCACCAGGACGCGTTCTGTGCGTTCGATTCTGGAAAAAATAGTCTATTTTACACATCTCATACAATAGATAATAAAGTCCTGACCATAGAAATACTGTGTAAATACATACATAGTACACATCTAGAAAGCTTACTCAAGCCAAAAAATTGGCCTCGAAAGAGAACACCTCAGATTAATAAATAAAACAGATTGTGGATTGTCTATGTAGCTTTTAACTATTTCTGTACAATCATTTATAAATGGCAGCTCGAGTCAATGATGCCCTAATGCGTTGCCGAATCGATTTTTGATCACAATCGACTTTTTTATGAAGAAGTTTTTATCGATTTGACACATCGATTTTTTATTTTTCCTCAACATTTTTATTGTTTTTTGGACTAGGGAATTGCTAGATGAGTATACGAGTTACGAAATATCGTATAGAAGGGCACGTCGCTTCACTATTGTAAAAAAAATCTGCGTCTATGACGTAGAGCGTGTTTTTATCGATGGTTGCATGTCAATAATGAAGAAGCTTCATAGGCGTGCTTATGTCAAAAGTTAAATAAATGGTTGGACAGATTGTGTTCTCTTTTGAGACCGCTTTCTATAACTGAACTGTATATTTGGCTAAATTGTTTTTAGTTACTATTATGCCCACAGTAATTTCCTCCATGGTACTGACTCCTCACTCACTGACTGACTGACAAATCAACGCCCAACCGAAACCCTTGGGACCTAGAGTTGAAATGTTTTTTTCATGTAGGACAATGTGTGTCATTTATGATATGTCGGGACTCTACCGCCGGTTTGGAAAGCAGATTCGGCAGAACAGAGCTGGCTAGTAACCCAGCAGAACTGAGTATTTGACAACTATTCAAATAAATTATAGTGATCATTAAATAGAGGAACTCCCAAAATTCATAATGATCACGTCTCCTGTTTTATGTTCGAAAACCATTTTAAACTATCGATTGAAGTTAAAAAAGTGCGTCTTTTTATTACGTGTATGATTATTTTGTCTTTTTTAAATAATTGCATGTTAAATTAATAGAATGATGATTGTAATTTATGTGATGTTTATCGATATGCCACTATCGATACTACTTGACATCACTACATAGTATAAAATAAGGACGCTTCCCACTGTCTGTCTGTCTAAGTTATGTATGCTTGGATCTTTAAAACTATACGCAACGGATTTTGATGCGGTTTTTTTAAATAGATAGAGTGATTTAAGAGGAAGGTTTATATGTATAATATAGCAGAGAAACACTGATAATTTTAGAGGTTTCTAATGTGATGTCGTAAATAAACACATTTTTTTACGCTTACATTGCAAAGCTGGCTGAACCCTACAAGATAGATCAAAATAATGTACTACAGTATTATACACCTTAAAAAGGTGTACAAAAAAATCCGCGCTAGTATATGTCTATCTCTTATGGATAACCAACAAAACCCATTTTTTATCCTTTACTTTTTACGAGAAATAATGGCTTATTTACGAAGCGATTTTAAGCAATACAGCATTAGTCCTTATCCAATTAAGTACCTTAAATACATTGTGCATCTAATATAGATCAATATGGCCCTTTACAACATGTTATTTAAATGAGCTTTCCGAACCGGTGGTAGATTCTTACGACTTATCATAAGTGACACAAGTGGTCCTACATGAAATAAATCATTTATATTTTCATTTTCATTTTGAATATTTTCGAAGATTTGAGCGTTGAGTGTTTTTCACTTGTCCAATTATATATGTCGCTCTTTCAAGACTAACCTCTAAAGAAAACATGTTTGTATTGTCTAATGACAAAAAAGCTGTGAACGTTGTATATAAAGACATTCTGTAGTATATTTAGTATCAGCATTGCACCCGTGCGAAGCCGGGGCGGCTTTAATTATATTTAAAAAATATTATGTAACTCTTAACATAGCCAAATTTGTACGCCTGGCGTGGCAATACACTGTGACGTAAACTTTTTGTAAAACCATCCTGTATATATGCAAATAAACGTGTATTATGCAAATAAATATTCTTATTCTTATTCATATATGTATTATGAAGAGTCTTCTTCTTCTTCATTGCAGTGTAGTCAGTGTGAGTAAGGATGATAGCTTACCTTAAATATTTTATCTATCCTCTCCATGCGACGACAGTCTACTACCACCACTCAGATAACTGTTCAGCTGCTCCAATAGAGTCTGAAAGATACATATACGATTATTAAAAATGCGAAAGTGTGTCTGTATACCTAACGATTGACTAGGCCCTGGTGGGTAATGAATGAGTTATATAATTACATAGCGCTATCGAAATATATATTATTTTTTCTAATTTGTTCTTTTGTTTGTAAAGATCAAAGATCTTACTTGTAGCTCTGCGATGTCCTCAGTCTTATCATGTCTCGTAATAAGGGATCCCTTATAACAATTAGACTTAGGACAGATTTGGCAGTGTTGTCCTCATTTATTTCGCATCATAGAACTACAAAACCATATTTGAAAACTATATTAGGTTTAACTATTTACTTATAAATTTTTAAGTTCTCAATACGAATCCAAAATACGTATACCCTTTGTTTTGTGTTTATTTGTATTATTTCAAAAACATACAAAACAACTTAATACATTAGTAACATGAAAAGTTATAGTCGTGACTTTTTAGTGCAACTTTTGCTCTGAATTGATATGGTCGCAAAAGTTGTAGGTTTCGGTTCGACTCTCAGTTAAGTGTCCGACCGAAAGTCTATTTCTAGCCGAAGCCGAACGTTTAATAACTTTGAATTTCAACCCATGATTGGCTAAAAGTCGAACAGTTAAGTGTCCGACCGAAAGTCTATTTCTAGCCGAAGCCGAACGTTTAATAACTTTGAATTTCAACCCATGATTGGCTAAAAGTCTGTAAAATAATGGTTTATTTTTGAAATTATGTTGACTAATGAAAGAACAAAAGACAACAACAATCGTGCATTTTTTTTGCATAATTTACAATCGTGCACTGTAGAGTCAACATCTCCTGAAGATGCTCCGGTGTCGTAGTGAAAAGTGGGTTGAGAATAATTTGCAAGATTTGTGTGGTGTGGTGAAGATCGCAAGATACTCATTCATCGTTCTTTCATTATCATGGACTTCCGCTAAGTAACGCCTGCTTCTATCCAATATTATGTTGACTGCTGCCTTGTTATAAATAATATATGCAACGCATTGTGAACAGCTCAAGCCGTACGTCCCCTTCCATTTAGCTCTCGAGTATTCGTAACTATTTCGGCGCTTGCTAGAAACTTTAGGCTACGGCCCATTTTGGCCGCAGGTGGTTTTTTAGCCGAAGGTGACTGAAGTCGAAGCCGAAGGTTCGGTCGCACACTACTTATTAATCATCATCATTAAGTCCTCTATGGGGCTGATTCTGTAGTGCACAATCTCTAAACTAAACTAAAATGACAGCATTTAAAATATTGCTGAACCTTTCATAATAATCCCTGCGGAAAGGGACAGAACTATATTTAAAGCTGTCATTTTAGTTTAGTTTAGAGATTGTGTTATACAGAATTGGCCAAGCTGTCTCCCCTTTGGGGCAGAAGCTGCAGACGCTACTCTTTTCCAAGCCGATCTGTCGGACGCCCTATGCTCGCCCCATGAAAGACCGATCTTGTTCGCCTCATCAAGTATAGTACGCAAGTTTGGCCGCCCGCGTTTTCATTGACCTTGCGGGTTCCAATCCAACGCCTGCTTGGGTATATGGCCGACGCAGTATATGCCCGATCCAGTTCCATTTTCGGCGTCGGATTTGAAGTTCATGGCATAGCAAAATACATGACATTAGAAATAACTTCCGGCCAAAATATCCTCAGAATATAGCGAAGACAACGATTGATGAATACTTGAATTTTGTGCGCGAGATCTTTTCTTGCCTTCCATGTCTCGCAGCCGTATAGCAGTACAGATAAAACGTTTGTATTGAAAATTTTGCTACTTAGTAATACGAAGAGAATATTACCTTGTCTTTATCACCACTCATATTCACGTGGATTGGTGTGGCCTTAGATGATACCTGCAAGGAGGAAATGTGCACAAATCAAAATAATATACAACAAATACTAGAAATTTATTTGTTTCTCCTTCCAATAATTTGATATTTTAGTTTTGTTCGTACATAAAAACGAACCTTGTTCAAGAGATAAGAACTAAGAAGTAGTATATTTGTTATTCCAGAAAATTCATCCAGATCCGTTTAACCGTTCTGGCGTGATTGAGTAACAAACATCCATCCATCCAAACTTTGGCATTTATAAAAGTAAAAAAAAAGTAAAATATACTTTATTGTACACCTTAAAAAATAAATACAACAAAAATAATAATATAATGGATATGGCACAACAGGCGGCCTTATCGCTTAAATAGCGATCTCTTCCAGGCAACCTTACTATGCAACCAGCCACAGCCAAAGCCTCACACCAGACCAGACTAGAGAAAATTCTATAGAAACGCATATCTTTTTTTTGTCTATGTGTACAAATCTATCACTTAACTTAATAATATCTTTTGGAACTGAGAACGCGATTTGCATAGGTTTATACCTTTTTTTTTAAATATAAAAGCTAGCATTTGGCTGCAATCAGACTCGCTTGCAAGTGTGATGCAGCCTAAGGTGGAACGCGATCGCCTAGATTCTAGAAGATGCCTAATTCAAACCGCGCGCTGTCGCGCTCTATGTATAGAGTGGGTATTTCAAATCAAATCAACTTTTTGACGACCTCCGTGGCGCAGTGTTGAGCGCTGTTGTCTTAACGTGCGGAGGTCCCGGGTTCGATCCCCGGCAGGATCACTTTGGGAATTTACAGTTTCTGAATTTTTCCTGGTCTGGCCTGGTGGGAGGGTTCGGCCGTGGATAGTTACCACCCTACCGGCAAAGACGTGCCGCCAAGCGATTCAGCATTCTGGTACGTTGCCGTGTAGAAACCGACTAGGGGTTTAATATAACTGCCATGCCCCTAACAGGTTAGCCCGCTACCATCTTAGACTGCATCATCACTTACCATCAGGTGAGATCGCAGTCAAGGGCTAACCAGTAGTGGATAAAAAAAACTCACCGTAGGCCTCAGCAACTCCGATATGAGACTGCGAAGCTTTTCACTCTGTTTCTCCAGCAGCGCCATTTTGTTGCTCAGTTGTTCTTTGGACTGAAGCACCTTCTTCACCTTATTCTTATTGTGGTCCAACCTACAAGTTAAATTGGTTACAACCCCATCCCAACAAAACCCCGTAAAGGCCCAGTAATTTAAAAAAATGGATGCTCAAGGCTGACGTCCACTACGCTCACCGGACCGAATCGAATCGCAATAACTGGGCACCGATATATTCATATTCATTTGATTATTTCGATTTTTACGAATGTCATATAAAATTACAATTAACTCAAATAAGATTACAAAATTACAAAAAAAAAAAAATGAAACTAGATCATAAAATTATTTTAAAAAAATTAACTTTTAACTTTTGTATAAAAGGTCTATTTACATCATTTTATGTAATCCAAGCATCCTTACTTATTAACTTATTTTTAATATAATCTTTAAATTACGATCTGGTAGATCTGTTACATTGCTTGGTATTTTGTTATAAAACCGAACACCACTACAGCCCATTAACGTCCCACTGCTGGGCACAGGCCTCCACTCTCATAGGAGAGAGGGAATTAGAGCTTAGACCCACCACGCTACTCCAATGCGGGTTGGCGGGCTTTAACGACTATTATCATGTTAGTGAAAACTGAACACCGTGTCCGGTAAATGACTTACTGGTTCTTTTAAAAAAATAAATAAGTCTTAAATACTAAAGTCCTAAGGCCCTTTTAAGTCTTAAATATTTTGTGAAACTACGTCGTTGAGCAGCGTGCGCCGAAATGTGCCGATGCGAGTTTTTTAACTTTTAACGCGTACGGAACAAATGCGATTCGATTCGACGCGATTCGGCTGTAGTCGACTCCAGACTATACACTACTTTGAGACGCATTTACATACGCATTTACATTTCGCACGGGACGCGAGCTGTCTGTTCTACCATTCATCTCCGGTGTCGTTCAGCAATCGATCAAGGACATTTGACAGCGAGCGAGATGGACTGCGATAGCGAATGTAAATGCACGGTTATACACGCTATTTAGTATGAAATAATCACTCATTAATGCCATTTTGTAACATGTCTGAAAGGTTTTGTATTGCCAGTCCCCTTAAAATCACCTCTGAATTCTGATTGGCTTACACTTTTTTACTTTTATATAAAACTAGCTGATGCCCGCGACTTCGTCCGCGTGGATCGAGGTTTTTCGTTTCCCGCGGGAACTCCTTAATTTTCCGGGATAAAAAGTAGCCTATGTGTTATTCCAGACTATAATCTATCTCCGTGCCAAATTTCATCCAGATCCGTTCAGCCGTTGGGGCGTGATTGAGTAACAAACATCCATCCATACATCCATCCAAACTTTCGCATTTATAATATTTATTTGATGCAGTTGCAGGAATACTATAAAGTCAGCCAATAGTTACAATTGCGATTGCAGCATCATAATCTTTGTGCTAAGACAATCGCATCAGATCACGTAACACGACTTCATCATCATCAAGGGTAATTGTTCATGAGCGTGATCACACGGCGCGGCGCAAGCAAACTGCGTGCTGCGCGGGCGGCAAGATGCAATGCGTTGAGGGGTTTCATTCAAGCCATTATATATTTATGTTAGTGACGAATTTCACTTACGACAGTTTCAAAGCTAAAAATATCACGTAGGTATCTGCTGAAAATGTAGTTTTGGCAAGCATTGCAATATTTATTTTACACTAGCTGTTGCCCGCGATTTCGTCCGCGTGGATTAAGGTTTTTTGGTTCCCGTATTCTAAACTATAATCTATCTCTGTGCCAAATTTCATACAGATCTATTCAACTGTTGTGGCGTGATTGAGTGACAAACATACATACATACATCCATCCATCCATCCATCCGTCCTTTCGCATTTATAATATTAGTATAGATTCACAATCTTTTTATTTCTGCTGGTCCTTTCGAGGATGTGTGAAAATTGATTCGATATCTATAATAATTACAATAACAGGCAGTATAAATACGATAAAATTCAACATCGCACTGGTATAGTACTTTCCTTACACAAGCTACTATGTAGTACTTACTACATATTATTAATATTACAAAATAATGCGAATGTGTATCTGTCTGTCTGCTACGCCTTCACGGCCAACCTATTCAACCGATTTTGACGAAATCTGATATAAAGATAGGTTTCCCAGTGGATCCCGGTGAAGGACATGGGCAACTTTTTATTATTCATGTTCTAATAATGATTAATATCAAAAATATATTTCTAAATACTTAGCTTGAACATACTTATAAAATATATTTGATTAAAACTATACTTATTAAATCGCTGTACCCTCTTTTTTTCTTTACGTCGCTAATAAAAGCATGCAAAAAATTTGCTATATGCAATCAAATCGCGACACACAAGATATAATAATATTACTTTATATGTATATGCTAAATATAGAAAATATATATATATAATAAAATGTGTTAAGCATAAGCGTATACCAAACCTGAATTCCATGATATCGCAACTTTTGCATTTTTTGGACAACGGTTCATTGTAGGCGAGGTCGCACGGCGGCGGCGCGACTGCAGAACAAATCAATCGACTGTAGGTTATACACTCGCATGGCATCAACAATTATACACAAACATATAGAAAAGTATTTAAAAAAAAGAGAAATAAAATTACGTCACATAGCTTTACATAGGCGCATCGGCGCACAACTGCAGGAATTCAAAGGTGCCGTTTCATTTCCCTTCTATCCATTCTAATATATTATATAATAAATGCGATAGTGTTGCCATGTTTGTTTGTTGGTTTGTCCTTCGTGATTTTGCATTTTTGAGGACCTGGAGAGTGATATAGGCTTCATCCCGGAAAATCAAGGATTTCTCTGCGAATTTTAAAATCTAAACCAACACGGGACTCAGTCATCATCTAGTAAGAATGAAATGCCACGACGAATCGTTAAACCATAATCATTGATATTTATAATTTCCCATTCAAGATTACAGATTTTTTTAATAAACCAAATTAGCTAACTCAAAAACAATAAAATAATTAGGGCGAGCAAGTTAACTCTCTATTTTAATAGACAAACTCAAACTTTAACACCTATATGGTACTCTTTTAGTTCCTCTAACAAAACTTCTAAAATGCACTCAGGCAATCAGTGGCCGATTTTTCGTGGGCAAAAAATACTACTAAAAGTCAATCAAAAACAAAATCGGTGCATCCCGACCGATCCGAATGTCGGTGGAAAATGAAACGTTCGGAAACGTATGCGCTAATGAATACTACACTACGTGAATGAGACAGTCGGTAAATTCAGGACGTGCACTTCACAAGGCAGCCACCGACAAAGTGACGGAAGTGTGATTCGGTCACGAAATCGGTGATAAAAGTCAGCGAAATCGGACGTACAAAAAATCTGACGTGAGCGGATATTAAGACTAATATTTAGACATTTTTAATTAATCTCAAACCTCCCTATTTGTATATGCTTAAAATACTGAGTAAAGATTAAATATATCTAATTAGGTATTTAATTATATGATGGTGATTAATTTTAAATTCCATAACTTTTTTTTTTTTTTTTATCCACTACAAGTTAGCCCTTGACTGCGATCTCACCTGATGGTAAGTGATGATGCAGTCTAAGATGGTAGCGGGCTAACCTGTTACTCATTAAAATTAATGAAATGAAATTATTTTAGCAGCTTAAAGTAATATTAATTAAATTATAATTTTTTTGAGGGATTTTTAATTTTATTCGCATATTGTTTTGCACATAGACTGGGTGACATTGAAGGGGGTTCGCTAATAAGAGTGGAAGAAGGGATTAACAGTCGCCCACTAGCGCTAATTCGGCGAACTATTAATTTTTTTCAATATTTCCATTAAAAACACATAAAACCAAAAAATATAGCTAACTTTATGCACAAATCACAGAAGCACAAAATATTTTCAATCAATTTTTATTATTAATTTGTATGCTTTGCTGATTAATAATTTTCTTATCATATGTAAATCTATAATATCAAAGTAAACGAAACGACAACGAAATATTATAAGTCTGAGAATTAAAACAGTATTATATATTACAGAAACGGACTTGAATTATATTATAATTATTAACTGAATCCTAATAGTATTCTGACATTCTTGTGAAATCTTTAAGATGCATGGTCATCAGTTTTAGGCTAATAAAATAAAAAAATTCGCTAGCAGATTGATTATTAAAATTTAAAGTTTATCTATCTTGTATATGGTGCGTTAACTTAGAACTTGGCGAAATGATTTAGCCTCTTAAAAATCTTCCAAATTTCACAATTATCCATTCGGAACCTAGTTCAATCCACAAAGACACAATATTTTTCGTGTCACGTGCAAGAGTACTTTGCATATTAATTACTAGCTGATGCCCGCGACTTCGTCCGCGTGGATTTAGGTTTTTCGGTTCCGCGGGAACTCTTTAATTTTCCGGAATAAAAAGTAGCCTATGTGCTATTCCAGACTATAATCTATCTCTGTGCCAAATTTCATCTAGATCCGTTCAGCCGTTGGAGCGTGATTGAGTAACAAACATCCTTACATCCACACATCCATCCATCCAAACTTTCGCATTTATAATATGTATTAATTACTAGTGCAATCACAATAAATAAGAGTCTTCATGGTTTGAACTATCTGTACACAATCTCTAAACTAAAATAGCAGGTCTAAAATAATGTACTGCCATCCTTTTTATAATGCAGCAAAAGATATCGATAAGATAAGATCGTGGTACAACGAAAATAGGCTCTTTTATCACCATGACTTTCCACATAGATACTTACATGACTCCGTGGTACTCCAATTGCGTTTCAAGGACGACGTGCTTTGCGTGGGCACTTGATTGCTTATGTCTCCCATAAAGCCTCTAGCCTCCAAAGCACTGGCTGGAATACAACTAATCATCGGTTTTTCTATTCTGAAAACGGAGAAACGACAACATAACTTTACTGTGTATTATTTTTTCAAGTGAAACTTCTTTAGAATCGTTGTGATTTGAAAATTCAATGAAACGAAAAAGAGACAAACACGTCCATAATAGGATTTAGCCTGAGAGAATGAGATAGAATACAAGACATATATTTATCTCGTTCTCTCATAGGCTACTTTTCTGAAGTTTCACTTCTGCCGTGTGAGAATTGCACACACAAATTTATTTTTTTTGGTTTACTAAAATTGTTCACTGTTTACTTTAGTCCGCCAAAACAGACAAATCTAGTGGTACAGCGTGTAGCTTGCAATATTCCCCGCCCAGTTTTTTTTTTCCTTATTTAGTGCTGCAACATGGCAATCTGCTAAAGGTAAGCAATACGCCGCTCTGTTGTGTGAAGAAACTTCTGAGTGTGGCTAGAGTTTGAGCAAATTGTCCAATGACCCTTCGCTCATATCATGTTGTCTGTCATCTTTAGTGGTCCAAGATGATACTTTTTCTTTTCAATCTGGAAAACTGCAAGCTGCAAGCCCAGTAAGGCAGCAATTTGCACCGGCACAACACCACATTACATAAATCTTCCAAATTATTCTCAACGTATGCTTTACTCCGACACTGGAACATCTTCAGGAGATGATGACTAGACCATGCACGATTGTAAATCTTTACAATGCATGATTGTATATCTTATAACTGTGCACTGTCGAGTCAAGACAGTATGTGCTAAATGTACTTTAGTCTAGTGTCTAGACTTAACTGATACTTAGAGCTAAAAGCATTGAGTTTCAGATTTGTCAAATAGTATTCAGAACAGTTAACAGCTAAAATAAAACTTACTCATTTCGCAACGGCGGAGGTGGATTGGAAAAGTCCATGTTGAATGGCAGCACAGGGGGCTCTAAAACAAACAAATCTTCTTAGAGCCAGAAATAAATCTGTATTAAGTATGTCATTTAATTTAACCAACTTCAAAATATGGAGGTTTTCAATTTGACACAAATGTATGTAATACTAGATAATGCCCGCGACTTTGTCTGCGTGGTTTAAGTTTTTTGATTTAACTTTCCGGGTTAAAAAGTAGCCTTATGTCCTTCCCTGAGAATGAACAGATGGGCCGTGAAAGCGTAGCAGACAGACACACTTTCGCATTTATAATATTAATATGGATTATTGGAACTGCAAAATATTTCCAGATGATGATCTATAAGGGCTTCCAAACAAATATACAAAATTTTATAGGTGTATGTTTGTCCGCAGATTTCTGTGACACTATTAATCAGATTGTGACCTTGTGTGTTCCTTTTTTATTGGCTTACATTTACTTCAACTCAGATAACAGTGAAAGTTTCATCAGAATCGGTTCAGTAGTATTCAAGATTACACTGTTAAGTGTGTTGTGAAGTTGGTTTAACTTTAAATCTTTTAGAATATCACTTGTTTATTACACTGTGATCTCCACTGTTGGCAAGTGATGATGCAGTCCAAGATTCTTAAGGGTATGGCAGTTATTAAGCCCATTCCCCTCATTGGTGGAAGCAACAAGAACAAAGCATTGTAGCATAATGCTATTACGCATGGTTGGCACATCTTTGTCAGTAGGGTGGTAACTAGCCCCGGCCGAAGCCTTCCACCAGGCAAAACAACTTCAATTTTGGTGATGATCTTCAGTTTTTTTTTAAACATAAGTAATATGATGTTATAACCCTTAGTAACAGGAATATGTCAGGCCTGTATTCACAGTTGAAATGCAAACTTTTAAAAATCAAGGGAATATATATACCACCAATACTACTAAACACAGATATGTTCATGTTTTCGTTATAGAGAAATAAAAATTTTAATACATACCTTCAGGGGGAGGTGGTGGAGGTGGTTGTAGGGTGTTATTATTCATTTTGTGCTGCAATGCATGTGGAGGCAAAATACCAGTTCGATAAAAATGCTGTTCCTCAAAGACTGTAGCATGCACATACTTGCAATTTGTATAAGTACACACAGCATTTTGATATTTCCTACAGAATGTGTAGACTCCTTCTAGTTGAGATAGGTCATGTTTGTGAGCATACTTGCATGTGCCCTCTCTTTTGCACGTTCCTCTTATGAAATCTCTACAAATAACGCTAGATTTCTCTGTGGTTTGATCCGTTTGGCCTGCCTCCTGGTTTCCTAGTCTTGGAGACTGACGGTTGGGATTGGTATCGTAGTCGGTATCTACAATTTCTTGTTTCACTTGTACATCAGGGATATAGTCTGGTGGAGGGGGGTCTAAGGGCAAAGGAGGCTGCAGTTCAGACTTATGCCAATCCGGACACAGCTTGTGGTATGTCTCCATTTTAGCAATATTCAACTGCCGTTGTGGTTCTGGAGCCAGTAGTGCCGCTGGTCTTGGAGTCCCCACAGTTATGATCTCGGAACGTGACTTTATAAACTTTTTCATATTTTTAAAATTTGGCGAAGGCTTAAATCTTATTAAATATTCATCCACTCCAACTCTATTACAGCTATCAGTATCTGAAACGTGACAGGATGGCTTAGCACACATCAAATATCAAATAAATATTATAAATGCGAAAGTTTGGATGGATGTATGGATGTTTGTTACTCAATCACGCTCCAACAACTGAACGGATCTGGATGAAATTTGGCACATAGATAGATTATAGTCTGGAATAGCACATAGGCTACTTTTTATCCCGGAAAATTAAAGAGTTCCCAGGGGAACCGAAATACCGGAATCCACGTGGACGAAGTCGCGGGCATCAGCTAGTATTACAATATTTGCAATATGTTCTACAGAAAAAAAGACAGCATTACTCTTTGAAATCAGCATTAGTTTGTGGTAGCCACCATATTTTTATCTATATTATATTTTGATAAATAATATCTGCCTTACTAGGTAGGTCCTATATAAGAAAGTAAAATAATTATGGATGTCGTGAGGCTTTGAGTTTCATCAGTCCAGCAGAGCGATCGGCTATAAATTGTCGCAATATCACATCCCAAAATGTCCTAAAGGATATCCATTGTTACAGTCCTTGTAGCCGGCTTCACGTAATCTTTTTCAGGATTGTAGCAATGGGTCGCAAACCACAGATTACTAGTCACGAACTCTGAATATCGATATTTTGGTAGTACAGACCTATTTATAATCCGACTAATTTGAATGTCTATGGTAATCATGTGGTAATCTAGCAATTTAAGTAGACTTAGCAGTCTTCCAAATTTAGCTGCGTTACCTATTTAACTAAGTAATATTTTAGAGTCTGTGGTTTCTTGTGATTTTCTATTTATTAATTGGCTTTGTTTTAAATATAATTTATGAATAAATATATGAAGCGATGCGCATATGTTAGTAGATTTTCTTTTTACGATGCAATCAAAGATACCATAAGCTAGAGATATCTCGAGATACCGAAATTGTCTATGGATATTTTCATTTTAATCACAGCTGATTAAAATTTAATACGCAAAGGATCAGCCCGGCTGTCCAACGAGGAAATGCAGCCAGCATTCTTGCCACCATTCCACGCGGGCATGTTTCTAGCTTTAAGTTCTATTGTATTGTTTTCAATAAAGGTTTAAAAAAAAGTAGTAGGTACCTATACCTATGTATAAAGTTGTACTATGTAGGTTAGTTAACGTAATTCTTTTTTACCGTTAATTTTAATTATAAATAACTAGATCATTCCCGCGACTTCGCCCGCGTGGATTAAGATTTGTTGATTTCCGCGGGAACTTTTTAATTTTCCGGGTAAAACTAGCCTATGTAGCCCCGGGACTACCCCTGTACTAAATTTCACCATAAATGTTTAAACAGACGAACCATGAAAGCGTAGCAGACAGACAGGCAGACAGACACACTTTCGCATTTATAATATTAGTATGGATGTAATATTAATACTTATTTTCTTAGCATTGGTATGTCGTACAATTTTTATGTTTTTTTAATAGCGTGAGTTGGCAATACTGCGAATGAGAATATTTTATTAGCTAGACATAGATATACGGTACCTATACCTAATAAAATATACCATAATTATGGTAAATTGTCAATAGAATGTCTTAAATTAAATAACATTTTGAAGCCATTCCAATATAGCATACCTGCTTGCTAGAAATAATAGTATTTTCTATTTTTACTTAACAAACGATCTATTCGAGCTTTTTATTCCATAAATTATATTTATTTTGGATAATAAAGAGTCGTAAAACGATTATTGGACACCTTATGTCACCGCTAAAAACACCTCCCACCATGTATCAATGAAAGCCTAGTTTGACGTGAGGTTTGTCATGGTCCGTAAACGACATCTTACTTCAAAAGTCTTACGTGATACCAATTTTCAGCAATTAATTCTATCGATAGTTACTGCATCAATGTCAAAACATTGTTTTGTCCTCAACGATCCTTTACGGACAGTCTCAGTGATACGTGAAGCCAAAACCATGTTTTGACATTGATGCAGTCCTTTAATGATTGCGACAATTTATAGCCGATCGCTCTGCAGCTTACAATAAAAATGTGATTAACACTTTTCAAGTTATTTCGTGGCAAGGTACTGTTTTTTTCTAAATCTCACATACAACTTGATTAATTTATAGTAAACTATAGATGATGCCCGTATCTTTGTCCTCATGAATTCCAGCGGGGACTCTATAATTTCCCAAGATAAAAAGTAGCCTGTGAATGTTGATTTCAAATATCAACCAAATTGGTTTAGTTGTTGTGTGAAGGAGTAACAAACAACTTACAAATTTACAAACATCCCAAATTTTCACATTTATAGTATGAACAATTATGTTGATATCGAATTTTTCCTAGAGCCAACCAGATAGCTGGAATAATTTTTCTTCCTACTTTGTATTTACCAGTATTTATAATTTGATACCTATTGAGATCGACATAATACCTCTAACCACATGCGACCTTGAGTTAGACAAACAATTCGCGCAATAATTCGCACAGGGGCTAGGTTTTATAAACAAGCGTAAAAAATAATTTGGCGACAAAACAGTTAACCAACTCACCTGCCTGGGTATCCTGCATTGAGCAGGATTTTTATGTTCCTTTTCAAATCGCCAACGCCTTTCGACTTTTATTCATAGCCAGCTTTGACTATTGCACTAACTAATACATTTCTCGCCTATTTCAAAAAATCCTCGACTACTGATGAAAAGCTGAATAACAATGTAACCAACATCACATCACATTTATGAATTCACAGGACAGACATTTCCACATTTGTGATATTTTCATAGAGTAAAAGTAAAAGAGTATAAAATTATTTACGTCGTAATTTTGCCACAGAATTTTGCTAGTTCCATGTATTTTGACACTTCAGTCGGGGCAATGACGACAAGATGGCCGGCAGGGCGAATACCTGCATCAATCATGTGATTGGCTGAATTTATGGTATTCTTGCTACGTCAAGACTTTATCCAATAGTAGAGGAGTGTTGACCAATATACACTGCGAGCATTGTTCAGTGCTCTTACTGCAGGGCTAGCATGGGCCGGAGATAAAAATTTTATCCCCCGATTTTATCCACCGACAAGAGATAAAATTAACTTACTCACTTCTCAGAGCACGGCAACAGGGGAGAGGAGAAGTTTATCCCCGTTTGACATTTCACGGGGACTCGGGGGACTATTTATCCACCGTTATTTAGCGTTTTTATTTATTTATTTAGGAATAAATTTTTTATCCTTTCGTCGGGGAGAAAATTGTCTCTGCCCATGCTAGGGGGGCTGGGGAGAAATTCGTTCCGTTGTGGACTGACAGTATACTGCCGCAGTACCTACTCTAGGGAAATATTTGACGTCAATTGTCGCCATTTTTGTACTGTGAGCACTGGCGTTTTCGAGGTAAGGTGCTCTCAGTGCTGACTGCGTTCCGTATTAAACAGTACCTAACCAGTATAGCTAACTTTAAAGGAACGTCTTCGCAGTATACTAAACTGACGTCACACCTTACATGAGTGCATGCAGCAAAGACTACAGTGTATAAAGGGTTGCAGTGTAAATCGGAACATACCCATAAAGATTGGCGGCACTTATTCAAAGGACGGCACAGACTATTGAATATACGGGTATAGAGCAGTATAGAGTATTATGTTCTGTGGAGTTGTGACGGGTATTGATTGGCGGCCTGCAGTCTGCACAGTGCTGAGCGTGCTGAGTGCACCTACTAGGTACTTATCTATTAAATTGGATTTTTGAGAGTTTGTTAGAGCATTACGGTAAGAATTATTGTAAATATCAATGTAACTAAATTAATACCTAATTTTTAGTGGTGGGTCGTTGTCGTATTTTTGACGGACGAAACGCAACCGTTATCCCGGCGACGAAAACGGTTTTAGAAAAGGGTCGTCGTTGCAACTGCTTTGAATGGCTTATAAGCCGAAACCAAACTTATTTGATAAGTATGCAGTAGAATCGCGTTTTTTGTTTGAGTTAAACGGTTGCAACTTTTCACTAACTGTTAAACTGTGTAACAATTTCAAATATAAAATAGTTATTTATGCAACAGTTGTGTAATAAGGGGTATTAAAACACGAATGTGGGTTTATTACTATTATGTGGGATACTATTATCACACTCCGCTACGCGTCGTGTGATAATAGTATCATATGAGTGTTTTAATACCTAATTATCAACTGTTGCATACAAGACTTTATCTACACTCATAATATGAATCCTCTATAACAGATTCTGAAATAGTTAGCTTACTGCTAACATTAAAACATCCAGTCCTAGTAACCTAATATCATCAAAACTCAAAACTTGAATCGCTCATTTTTTTTTTAATTTTTTTTTTTCTTTAATTATTTTTTTCTTTTTATTATATTTTTTAACAAAACAATAAAAAATAAATAACCTACTTTTTTTTACAGCGCGCGGCGTTCTGGTAGTGAAACGCGCGTGTATGACAATGTTCTTTTTTTGAAATTCGTACAGATGTTCTTTTTTTGTAATTCATACAGATACCACGCATCGAGCAGATGTGGCTGTCTGTTGAGTAAACCCTTTGCGCAGAGGGGATCGAAAAAAATTGGTTGCCTGTAAAGTCGGTATACGGGCGAAAGTTTTACGTGACAACGACTTTGAGTGGTAAAATAATTTTAATGTGAATATTCATTCGTATAGTAGGAAGAAGGATGAAATCTCTCTCACTCTCTCTCTCTCGCTCTGTCTCTCTCGCTCTTAGGCGGGCTAACTGTGCTCGAGTGGAAGGGACGCGTGCCTTTCACTTTTTATGTCTGTCTCTCTCGCTCTTAGGCGGGCTAACCATGCCCGAGTGGAAGGGACGCGTGCCTCTCACTCGCTCTCATTGTGAGCGCATAACGTGAGCGGAGCGTAACGCAGTTTCTTGAAGTGTCACCCGGCAAACCAATTTATAAGACGTTGTCACGTCAAAAAAAGGGGTGTTGTAATGAAATTCAGTACAACATTACATCACCCGTTTGGATGATGTAATGGTTATTAGGACATTGGGTGTTTTAATGTTGGCAATTAGCTAACTGTTTCAGAACCTGTTATAGAGGATTTATAGCATGGGAGTAGATAAAATCGTTTACTAAATTTGACCGTCTTGCTTTACGAACGACAGGTTAGTCTACTGGTAATTTACATTATCGACTGTATTATTATCATGGTTTTTATTGTAAGAACTATTTAGAGAACGAACGTGGAACGATAAGGATGACGCGACGTTCACGACGTCGTTGTATCAATTGACTCTCGACTATATTTTCCTAGGCGTAAAATAAAAAATCACACCAAGTTAATCGAAGACTGGTTTGTGCAACGAATACTGTTTTACCCAGGACGTAAAACCGGTTACACCGTCGCAGAACAGAGAACGGTATTTTGAAACGGTTCGTCGTCGCAACGCCCACCACTAATAATTTTAGGTACAAGTTAATAGGAATAGGTATAATTTAAATTTACAATAAAATATTGTGTGCATAATAGTCCAAGATCCCAGAGCGATCTGACATAACTTATTTTCACATAGATGAAACCTTAGGTTCTCAGTAGCGTCATAAGATCTTTGAATACCTGCGGGCTTGTGGAGCTCTCCCTGTGACACCTGGGCAGGTACCGGGGGTCTACTCTCTTTCTCTAAAACGAAACTTCGCAAAGAAACGAACGAAATTTCGTTAACTCCTCTCCTACATAATATTATCTCTATGCTCCTCTCTATTTCGTTTTCGTACACGCAGACGAAGTACGGATCCACAGAAAATTTTCGTGACCGATTGGATTGAACGATTTTGTGTGGGTCTAATAACCGACTCATTACGTTCGTTTGCGAAGTTTCGTACTTCGAAACTCGAACAACTTTAACGAACTCGTTCGAACTCCTTAACAATAGCGATTTAGGATTTTTTTATGGTGAATTCATATTGTAGGTGTCAAGCAACGACTTCATACTTAAACTCAAGTCCAAACTCCTCAACCCTGATGCTGCAAGGTACTGCACTCCTAAGCCGTGGGGATTTAGAGTATCTACCTACACTAAACAGTTAAAAATAAAAATTCTTTCCAAAACTTTCTTTGCGGGTTAGGAGTGCAGTACCCTGCAGCATCAGGGTTGAGGAGTTGGGACTTGAGTTTAAGTATGAAGTCGTTGCTTGACACCTGCAATATGAATTCACCATTAAAAAAACCTAAATCGCTATTGTTAAGGAGTTCTGTACCCTGCAGCATCAGGGTTGAGGAGTTGGGACTCGGAGTTGAATCATATACACGTGACTTGATACCTACTATATGAATACATGAAATCCTCCTTTTTGGAAGTCGGTTAAAAATCAGACATAAAAATAAGTAAAGTACATTTCTTTTTTATGGAGCTTTAAAGCGTCTGATAAAAGTTTTGGCCCATGGAAAGTGTCTGATACAAATGATACTATTTTAAAATAATATTCTACAAAACATATACACTGTGTAACAAAAACCCCGTGGTTCCAGTGAGCTGCGTTATTAGTATCGATATTAAAACATAGAAAATCAACTTATTTGGAAAAACTCTTAAATTAAAATAATCAAATTAAATATTAAATCAATATTATTTGTAAAATGAAAATGGTTGCTCACCCCTGCAGAGACTCGTGCAACTCTACGAGGCGATATGAGCCAGAGCGAGCGCGAGAGAGATAGCAAGTCAAAAGTGCTGCGAGCGTCCGCAGGCGGCAGCCGCGTGCGCTCTAGGGTCACTGTACTGACGTCATGAACTCGTCACGAGTCACCCGCGAGTCACCAAACAACACTCAGCTGTTTGCTGAACACTAAACTTTTTAACGTTCACTTTATTTTACGCTTTTGTTTAACACTGTTGCAACTTTTAAAATGTCAGTTCGTACAATTAGTACTTAGGTATGTAATCTAATCGTACCACTAATTTATGATGACGTCAACGGCTTCTCGATTAAGGAGATGCGATGTGCCCGCCTTGTACCTCTAGGCATTTCTCACACCGTTTGACGATATTTGCACGTACGCGTCCGTATTACCGATGAATCGGACTTTATTTCGTCGAATGCTGCAACTATTCACAAACACATATTTTCGGCCTCGGTATCGCACGTTTTATATCATCTTATCATCTCCCGAGACACATCAACTTGTTAAAATATTCTTCATTCGTGTAAGACATTTCACGTAATTTCGCAACGCAATGCGTACGTCCGTTCGGTAGTAAATTTCGCGAATAATTTAGACTGAATTTAGATTTAGGAAGTGAGCTAGGGCGGGCGCGGGCGGTTTAGTACATGGGGCAGGCGGCACCGGCGGCGTACTGAAAGGTTTAGGCGGGGCGCGGTGTCCTTTGAGATGGCCTTTGACCGAGCCGATTTCGCGCTACTGTCAGATGTTACAAACAATTTTTTTTATGTGTCTATTTTATTAGGTATCTTGACTATAAACAATAACTGACCAGTACTTGATTTTTTCAAAATAAGATTTTCATTTTCGGGGTTTTCGGTACATAGGTATTGTATAAAAATCAGCCATGTAAATTTAAGTTAAGTAACACTTATTTTTAGTTACCTTTCTTACCTGGTACCTGTCCAGGTGTCACAGGGAGAGCTCCACAAGCCCGCAGGTATTCAAAGATCATGAGACGCTACTGAGAACCTAAGGTTTCATCTATGTGAAAATAAGTTATGTTAGATCGCTCTGGGATCTTACTATAAAACATATCCCAGAGTCGGAAGCTGCTTTTCGTCCACGAAAAATCTGAGTTTGTGGAAACAAAGTTGCATTGCAGGCATTATCTGGTACATACTTACTCATATAAGACTGAATTTATTGGGGCTGATTCTGTAGTGCACAGTCTCTAAACTAAAATGGCACCATAAATTATAAAAATATTGCTAACCTTTTCCTACTCCCTGCGGAAAGTGACAAAACCAGATTTAAAGCTGTTATTTTTGACCGAGCGAAGCGAAGGTCTCTGAGTCTACTTGAGTGAATTTGCACTTGTCCGTCCGTCCGTCCGTCTGTCTGTCAGAGTCTTATAACTTCTGAATTACTGGACGTAATTACTTCAAATTTAAATATAATATGTAAACCAATGGCCTCTCGCCGAATATGGCTTAAAAAGTTATAAAAATCTTTATTTCAGGGGGGCTCTCAAAGAAGCGAATGCGAAGTAAAATATTTTTTATAGCGTTACATAGGGTTGCGGTAAGTATATCATTTTAAAGATAATTAGGAATAGTCCAAAAATATATTGTTTTTAATTTTTCCCCTAAAATTGACGAAATGGGGGGCTTTCAAAGTGGAGATTTTCTAACGTCCAAAGTTGACCTCAGAACTCTCAATTTTCTGAAAGGCTGAGCCTGAAACTTATAAATTATTTGAATTATATCCTGTACTTGTACAACAAATACTAAAATTAGATAAAAACTTTATGGAACCAAAATTATTTAATTTTTAATGAGCTTGAGTATTTTTAACAGAACTTCACAATGATGTCAATATGATGGCGCTCTGTACAAGTTTATGCCATACCGGGAGGCAAGGAATATACTACTCTCGGGAGGTCTCAGTTCGGGGCGAACCACTAGTAGTTTAGAGATTGTACAGAATTGGCCGCATTGTGGGTATGTTCCGAAATATACTGCGAGCACTGTAAGGTGTGACGTCAATTTAGTACCTACACTGCGAAGCCGTTCCTTTATAGTTAGGTATACTGCTTAAAACGGAACGCAGTCAGCACTGAGACAAACACTGAGAGCACCTTACCTCGCAAACGCCAGTGCTCACAGTACCTACAAAAATGGCGACGATTTATGACGTCATATATTTCCCTAGGATAAATATTGCGGCAGTTTACTGTCAGTCCAACACAGTAAGAGCACTGAACAGTGCTCGCAGTGTATTTCGGAACACACTCTGTATTAGGTAGTAATAAGAAGATAGATTTTAGTGTACCACATATAGTAAAGTAATATGTGTACCTACCACTTACCACCCATTATGATTTGTGTTGCAATGTTTTTTAGATGGCCGATGTAAAGTCCTTATTAAAGGAGGCAAGAAAATTAATTGATGACAAGAATTTCAAAGAGGCACAAGAATGTTGCAAAAACATATTGCGAAAAGACAAACAGAATTATTTAGGATGGATTCTACTGGGTAAATCTTTACAAGACTCTGAACAAGCTGCATTAGCTTTTCAGAAAGCTATAGCAAGAAAGCCCGATCATCCTTTAGCTTGGCAAGGCCTTGCCAACTTCTATGAACATAAAGAGGAATATGTGTCAAAACTTAAGCTTATTGCTGTTTATGATGAAATTTTAAAACTTCAAATAGAAGAGAAGAAAGTTCTAGAAATTGTAACCAAGCTTGGTCAGCTAGGATGCTCCCTAAAAGATAACCAGGCAATAACTATTCTCATAAATTACATGGCAAAAGACTTAGATGAAAAAGTATATTCTGCTGCTGGAAAACAGTTAATTGAACTATTGAAGAAAGATATAATAGGTAAAGAGGAAGATATAGTAAAAGTTATAAATTACCTATCACAAGCTGTAGACAAAGAGCCAAATGAAGCATTACACATTTTACTTGGTAAAGTAATCCTGCAAAATAATAATTTTATTGATGCAATGAGAGAGGTGATGAACTTAAATTTTTTTAGACCTAATATCATTTTCCGTGAATGGCTTTGCAAATATTTATGTACATATTACATTGAAAACAATTCTTTCTCTGGATTTGACATTGAAGAACATATTAATGATATTACAGCGGGAATTGAAAACTCAAAATATCCTGGCTTGTTACATAGTATGATTTTGTATGAGAAGGGACTATATTTAGAAGCCTATAAACAATGTGTTCCACTTGTAAATTACCAAGAAGCAGATATCACCGTGGCTACCTTCATCATTAGATGCACATTTATGTTGAAAAAGTTCTCAGTTGTACAGAAACTTGCTACTAATTTCTTAATAAAAGTTAAAGATACGAATTTTGCAATAACATTGAAAAAATTTATTTTCCTTTCATTTGCTGAGCAACAAAAATGGAAACAAGCTATTTCAATTGCAAATGAAATTCCTGCAAATTGTTTGGATATAATTGAACAGTTGGCACTTGCAAAATGTTACATTGAATGTAATGAAGATGCAGATCATGTTATGAAAAATTTAAAAGAAACAGAGCAATATGGTCAGCTAGAAGCTCTCTCCCTCATAAAACAAGGAAAATATGAAGATGCTATAAAAATATTAGATCAATCGCCAGATATTCCACTTAATTTATTTTACATAGGAAAAGCTTATTGGGAATTAGAACAGTATGATAAGTGCTTTATTTACCTACTCAAAGCTGCCAAAGTTAATACAGATCATGCAGACACATTTCTCTATCTGGGTATGATTTATCAACACCACAAGCAAGATTTGGAAAAAGCCAGAAAATGTTATGAAAAAGCTCATAGCCTTAATAATTTAGACATTGATATTATACATAATTTAAGTGATATTTACATAAAACTGGGACTCAGTGATTCTGACTTTGAATTATTAAGTAAAGCTAGCCAAAATGTTCAAATGGACCTGTCATGGATTAGTTTACGTTTAGGTCTACATTATATGAAAAAAAGAGAATGGGAGAGTGCAATATTTCATTTTCGAAATATTATTAAGGATGACCCTAACAATATAATAGCTTTTGAATGCTTAGCAGATGCTTATTATTCAAGAGGATCCTTTACATCAGCACTCAAAGCATATAACAAAGTTATATCAATGAATCCCAGAAATATATTATATTGCCTTACTAAAATAGGTTATATTAAATCCTTATTTACACAATATGAGGATGCAATAGCAACTTTTGAAAAGGTACTTGAAACTGACCCTAATTCGCTGTTGGCTTTAAAAGGCATTGCAGAAACTTGGATGAAAATAGCAAAGAAGAAATTAAATGCCAAACTTTTTGGCATTGCTAGAGACACTGCGCAATATGCCATTAATTACATAATCCAAGCATTATCAAATGAAAAAAAATTCTTATGCCTTTGGCAATTATTAGCAAATTCATTAATATTTGTAACAAAGTTACCAAATGAGTATTGTTATGTCAATATGAAAAAATCTTTTACTGATAACAGTGATGCAAGAATGGAAAAGCATGACATCTATGCACAAGCATTGGCATGCTATTCCAGGATTGCAAAACAAAAGCTTCAGGCAGTGGCGATTCCTGGTGGTCAATCTGGGGTTTGCGCTAGCTGATGGTTAGGTATTTTCTCAATAAAACACATTTACCTCATATATCACTGATTAGGGGTATAGGTTTAATATAACTGATAGGTATATCCCTAACAGGTTTGCCCGCCATCGAGTAGGTACTTACATCATCACCCACCACCTGGTGACATTGCAGTCAAGGGCTAACTTGTACTTACTAGAATAAAGAATACTATTTTTATTTATCTTACACTAGCAGATTCCCGCGACTTCGTCCGCGTGAAATAAGTTTTTTAAATTCCCACGGGACCTCCCTAATTTTTCGGGTTAATCTCGGTGCTCGTACCACACCTATGACACTCACAAATAATGTGGCTTTCTGTTGGTACCAGAATTTTCAAAATCGGTTCAGTAGATCCAGAGATTACCCCCTACAACCTCACAAACTTTACCTCTATAATATTAGTATAGTGCGCGTTACAATAATATGATAATATCTTCTAAGATATTATTCTGAATTAAATGGTGTAAGGGCGAATTTGATCTATATTAAATACTTGAGATGAACAACCATTTTATTTTGATAAGGATTGATACTATCACAGATACTATGTTGGTAAAAACACCTTCGCGAGTAAAGCATTGTTTTAGACCAAATTTGAAAATCATAATGACGGTTATAGTGAGACGACCTTAAAACATAGCTATATGCTGTCGCGGACTTTTTTTTAGAATTTTTTGAGAGGAACAATTCCACCATACATTGTTTTCGTGTAACTTTTACCATTTACGCAGCGCACGCCACGGAAGCTCTCACATTAAACAATTTTTTCCGACTTCATTCATATTATTGCAATTTTCGTAGGGATCTTTAATGTTTTTGAAAATAAAATACAGCCTATGTTACTCGCCGAGAATGTAGCTTTCTATAGGTGAAAGAATTTTTAAAATCGGTTGAGTAGTTTTTGAGTTTTGAAAATAATACTACACAGCACATGCGCAACTCATAGTGCACGCCTTTGGCCCGTAGTGAGCGGGAGTAAGCGCGCCGACGGAGTTCGAAGATTCTCGCAGTACGAGCCACGTGGCGATGCGGCGCACGTCACAAGTCACAACTCACAACCAAGGTGCGAGGTGGTCATGGAGCGTGCGTGATTTTAAATAATTATCGATTAACGCAATCATTTAATTGATAAACTTATATGATTTGTGAATGGTAGGTACCTATTTCATGTTATAAAATAAGTATTACTATATGACTTAAATATAGATCTAGAATAATTGGTAAGTAACGTATTCATAATTATTGGTATTGCGGCGCAAGCTGCGCAATCTTAGAGGAATCGCCAGCCTTCAGGTCACTTCATATGACTTGGCAGCTACATATCTTAATTATTATCATACAACAAAAGATATAGTTAATTGTCAAATATCATTCAATTTAAGTATAGCCAACATAAAAATAAAACCAAGCTCTTGGAAAAACTGGAACCTGCTAGGATGTATATGTATTTATATGAAAAAGTATGCTCTAGCTCAGCATTGCTTTATTAAGGCATTATTATTAACACGTAAATGGTCTGTTGCAAAAATATGGTGTAATTTGGGTACTCTTTATTTCAAGTTAGGGCTTCATATATTGGCCAATTATTGTTTCTGGCGTGGACAGTCAGCACAGCCATCTTATCCTCTTAGCTGGATTGGGCAAGGATTAATTGCTGAAGTCATTCGGGAAGAAGAAGCAATGGACCTGTTCAGGCATGCCTGTCGCCTTGGTTACCACCCTGAGGGTGCTTTGGCATATGCTGACTGGGTATGCCGGACCATAACAGGTGACTCTTATAAAAATAGCTCTGAATTAAAATATTTTATTGATGAACTATATGCAATACCATATGCTATGGATTTAGTTCTATGGTTTATTAGATATGAACCAAATAATGCCTATGCTTATAATACTCTTGGTATTTTACAAGAACGTAGTCATCTTTTAGGTTCTGCATTAGTCTCTTACCAAAAAGCATTTCAATATGCAGAGGAAGGTAAGAAAAATATGATCCTTCTCAATATAAGCAGAACTCTACTTAGACTTGGAAAATATGATGAAGCCATTAAAACATACAAAGAAATAACAGAAGCAAGTTTAAATTCCGTTAGTGGTTTAGCCCTTGCCCTCTTCAAAAAAGGTCTTTATGAAGAATCATATTCAGCATATGATACTGCTTTGCACTGGCTTAGTAATGATGATGATGAAAAGGCAGATCTTCTTGTAGCTATGTCTGGCATAGTCTACATGCTCAAAGGCAAGGATGATGCCAAAACATTACTCTTTCATAGCATTCAAGTTTCACGGAAAAAACCAACACCATATAGTTTATTTGCTATATGCTCATTGGGAATTATACATTCAGACCACGGTTTATCAAAGTTGGCTTTGCGCGAGTTGCAAAAATATAAAAAAGATAGCAACTTTGGGTATGACATAGCCTTTTTGAAATCTTATCTTGCACTCAATGATGTCAACAAAGCTATTAAATTGTTAGAGGATTCTCTCCGTGATCACCCTAGTAAAGCCGAAATATTGTTTTGTATGGCACAGTATTATTTAAAAGCATCAGATACAGAAGCAAAGATGGCCAGTTACTGTGCCCAAAGAGCATTCAGCTTAGCACATAAGAATGATACTGATTCAGCAAAAATGATTGCTACAGCTAGCATTGCTGAACATATAGCAGGAGATAAACTTAAATCACTTCAGTTAGCAAAGACAGGGCTTCACATGTACCCATGGCGGTCTGAAATCTGGGCTGCATTGCTTTTCTCACTTTTGACCAACAAGATGTGGTATAAGAAGAAAAAATGGATCTTAAGAGTTACTGGATACATGAGAAAAGGTTTAGATACAACTAGAAGCCTGAATAGGTGGATAAATCTTGTTGAAAAAAAAACTAAGCAGATATGTAAATAATTAATATTGAACAAGTAATCAGCTTGACAATGAATTACTGCCAAACACTGCCAAAACTAATTAATTCTGAAATCAATATAATATTTTCGATTTCCATGCTTTTCCATGTTGGTATGATTTTGTAATCTAAGAACATATTATATATTTTGTGATTTAAGAAAGGTAATGTAATTTATTGAAAATAATGTTTAGTAGGTATAACAAAATATTTTTTTATTAGTCAAAACATTAATAAGTCACTTATTGTTTTCTGTAAAGGCATCGGGTATCCTTTTGAATACTGCAAGATACTTATCCCCATTATTTCTAGTAACTTTTTGACCCTCTTCAGTGCTCTCATATAATTTGTCCACAATTTTGTCATTTTTCTAAAAGGAATAAAAAAAATCAGAATACTGGCAATGACATGAACAATCAAATAAATATTATAAATGCGAAAGTTTGTATGGATGTGTGGATGTTTGTTACTCAATCACGGCTGAACGGATCTGGATGAAATTTGGCACAGAGATAGATTATAGTCTGGAATAACACATAGGCTACTTTTTATCCCGGAAAATTAAAGAGTTCCCGCGGGAACCGAAAAACCTCAATCCATGAGGACGAAGTCGCGGGCATCAGCTAGTATAATATAATATACATATTATAAATGCGGAAGTTTGGATGGATGTTTCTTACTCAATCACGCCCGAACGGCTGAATGGATCTGGATGGTCTGAGGTTTCTGGGATAAAAAGTAGCCTACGTGTTATTCCAGATTATAATCTATCTCTGTGACAAATTTCATCCAGATCCGTTTAGCCATTGGGGCGTGATTGAGTAACAAACATCCACCCATCCAAACTTTCTCATTTATAATTGTGACAAATTTCATCCAGATCCGTTTAGCCGTTGGGGCGTGATTGAGTAACAAACATCGTCCCATCCAAACTTTCTCATTTATAATTGTGACAAATTTCATCCAGATCCGTTTAGCCGTTGGGGCGTGATTGAGTAACAAACATCGTCCCATCCAAACTTTCTCATTTATAATTGTGACAAATTTCATCCAGATCCGTTTAGCCGTTGGGGCGTGATTGAGTAACAAACATCCACCCATCCAAACTTTCTCATTTATAATATTACTTAGTACCTATAGATTCATGAACAAGTAGACTAACCAAATCTTCTTCAGAAATTCTTTCAAATAATGGGTGCTCTTCAAAGTGAGTGACCATCCACTCATGTAAGTCCTTTACATCTGTAATTGTATACACAACACCCTGAAAAAAAGAAAGTAAACTTTATCTTCAATGAAGGGTACAAGTGGATAGGAGGAAAACATGAAATCACATAGAATTCAAAAACTGGCCAAGTACAGTGCTACAGTATTCTTTTTAGGATTCCGTTTTTTTGAGAAGAAAACTTCAAAAAGAAAAACGGAACCCTTATAGGATCTCTTTGTTGTCTGTCTGTCTGTCTGTCAATCACCTTTTACTCGAGAATACTGTGTGGAGGTATCAACTTGAAATTAATATCAAATACTTAGGTCTACGGTCCCTTGAAGCTGTAAATAAATCAAGCTTCTTAGTCAACGTAATCAAAAGATACGGCCGTTTATGCCGCATATTTAGACACTCGCCAATAAATTAAAACCTATAGACAGGGTAGGTACTTCACGTTGACCTAGAATCATGAAATTTGGCAAGAAGCAAGGTATCACTGCACAAGTATAAGAAAAATAAACCGAAAAACGTTAATTAGGGTACCGTAAGTATATTTATTCAATTTAGGTAGGTACACTACACTTATTGACGCCCAGTTACATAAAAATATTATGATGGTGATAATCTGTTACGGTATCTTAAAACTAAAGCTACGAGGGTTCCAAACGCGCCCTGGTCTGAGAAGAGCCCACAACAAACTCAGCCGGGTTTTTTTTTCATTATCACCATTTCACAAATCACCTTAACTAAGGAACTATCAGAGAATCATCTTAAATAAAATAAATAAAAATAATAATTTATTCATGAGAATGTAGGTGATATAAAGTTGACATGGTTACAGTTTATGAGCCCTATAGATTCTACCAATTAATGGTGTATGAATATTTGGTATAAATCGTCAAAATTGTATTAAAGTTAAGAAAGAAAAGTAGTAAATTAAATTAATCGGTCATACAAAATTACAGTTAAAAACGAAAGAAAATAATAAATGATAACATGTTAATAATACTAAATTAATTACGTATGTCAAATTTCATATAAGAGGGGATACTCAATCATTGCACTATAAAACCATTAAATCACGTCGTCATCATCAAATTTACATATATTACTTAAGATAAGTTACTTGAGATTATCACTAAGGAATTCAGAAATTTCATAATAGCATTTATTTATAAGCAGCTCATGTGTCTTCCTTTTGAATGCACTTAACTAAGGAACTATCAGAGTAATGTATTCATAGGATGTGGAATTGTTTGCCAATGCTCATTAATGATCAACGAGGCTGGCCACAGCCTCGTTGGTCTATTGGTTGGCATGTTTGACAGCGGCCGACGAGGTCCCGGGTCGGGCCTCGAGAGTATTGAGTAATGGGTATTTCTGACTAGAATTCTTAGTACGAGCCCAGAGTTAGGAAGTTGGCTGTGTTTCACCCCCGTGCCTCGGAGAGCACGTTAAGCCGTAGGTCCTGGTTATTATCACTAACATGATAATAGTTGTTAAAGACCGCCAACCCGCATTGGAGCAGCGTGGTGGGTTTAAGCTCTAATTCCCTCTCTCTTATGAGAGTGGAGGCCTGTGCCCAGCAGTGGGAGATTGATGGGCTGTAGTGGTGGATCATTTGGATGGTATTTATATTTTTTTCTGTAAATATTCTCAAAATAATACTTGCACAATATCCATACCAATATTATAAATGCGAAAGTGTGTCTGTCTGTCTGCTACGCCTTCACGGCCCATCCGCTCAAACGATTTAGATAAAATTTGGTACAGGGATAGTTTGTATTCAGGGGAAGGACATAGGCTACTTTTTATCCCTGAAACCTAATCCATGTGGACAAAGTCGCAGGCATCATTTTGTATCTATTAAATTATGATTGAACAACTCACATGTTCTGCAAGTACATAGGCATACTCAGAGAGGAGCCACTTATTGATAATCCTCCACTTATGCTTGGCTTTTTTAAAATGAGGATCTGGATAAAGGAAAAACATTTTTTTTAGCTGAAAAGAAAACATTTTATTTATAAAGAGTGCAGTCGAAATTGGAATCTAATATGTAATAGAAAATAATAGAATAATTTCTTTTACCTGGCCCTTATAGAAAAAGTTTGGTAAATATTTCATAGCATTTGTTCTTAGTACAGCAATATTTTGATATTGGTCCATATACTGTTTCCTCAGTGCTAGAATTCTATCGTTAACATAATCTGATACTTTGACACGTATTTCTAGCCCTAACATCAAATTTTCAGGAAACATTGGTGATAATGTTACTGAAAAAAGAAGTTAAAATGGGATAAACAAAACAAATAAAAATAAAAAATGATATAAATATTTAATTTGATAGAACAGATCAGATACCTAAGAGTCCTCCGTATCCACATCCAACATCTAAAAACTCAACCCTTTTAGATTTATCTGTTTTGAGCACAGGATATAAATTAGACCAATCATAAGTATCTGGATGAGCAGGACTGAAAAGATGTTTTGTATTTACTTAGTGCAAACTGTGAGGGCCATTAGGTATATTGACACTAGTTCTAGGAATCAAAAACCACTTTTTGAAAACAACAAGGTTAACTAAAGTAATCCTTGCTATTATTATAAATGCGAAAGTGTGTCTGTCTGTCTGTCTGCTACTGTTAAAGAAAAGAGTTTGCTCGTTTTGTATTTAGTTTGTCACTTGCTGTCTTCTTATGAAAAATAAATATGGTTGTAAAATGATAAAACAATAAATTAGTTTCATAAATAGAAATGTGTTTTTAAAGAATATATTCAAGGCCTCATCTATTTAACCGATTTTGATGAAATTTGGTACAGGGATAGGTTGCATCCCGGGGAAGGACATAGCGTACTTTTTACCCCGGAAAATTTAGGAAAAAAACTTAATTCACGCGGACGAAGTCGCGGGCATCATCTAGTATCACTATATTACAAGAATTATGAACCCTCGCCAGCCGCCTTCGGGACTTACTATTCAAAACAATGGTCAGCAATTGGATTTGAATGGGCTCGTTGCCTATAGTACTTTTTCTGTGGAAGAGCCATAGCAAACACTATTATTTAGTAATTCAATGCAAATCACATGTTATGAGTTATCGATGTTATCCTCAGAGGTTATGTTTTTCTGTATTGTACCAGGGCATAGACTTAGTAAATTACCACAGACATACAAACCAATTAGCCATGGAGGTAACAAATACATACCTCCATGCTATTAGCTTGTTTATGAAGGTACTATTTTTAATCTACGGTGGGTTTTGATCAAATTGGTTTTGATCTGTGGTTTTGATCCGCCGAGCGATCGCGTAACTTCTGCATCAATCATTGATAGGTACATCGCAATCACCTCTGATTGGTTAACACTCTTCCACTATTGGTCATAATCCATTGACGCAGCAAGAAGGCCATAAATTCAGCCAATTACAACAATTGATACTGTAACAATGATTGATGCAGAAGTTACGCGATCGCTCGGCCGTCCACATGATCCGTCACCATCACCATAGACATTACATTATAGATCATAGATGTTAGCATAGAGTAAGTGTCTTTATAACTCTGTCGAGTAAGTATAACACACACAGACATATTAATAGATATTCTTCTCTTTATAACTCTGTGATATCACACCAATAACTAAGGAAGCTTAGTTCTTTATTCATTGTATCACACGTTTAACAAATATTGAATATTTGAATATTCAATAAGACTGGCGCACATTCATTCGACCGAATATTCAGATACCGCGTTTGGTAGCGAAAATTCAAAATCGATTTTTACAGACTGATCCGTAATTCCATATTCAATTTCTACAGTAGAAACCTTTGATTGTGTTTATTATGAGGTAGAAACCAGCTTACTGACCCATGACATTTTTAATAAATCTGTTCTTTTCAGGCTGCCAAGTAAAGGGACCACCTACAGGCATTCCTACAGGTCACAACTATTAACCAATTTTCAAAATTCTTTCGCCATTTTGTAGCCTAACTAATACCCTAGATCTCTTTTATTCATTTGTCAGCTTTGCGTTTAAAATTGAATTGAATTTTTAGAAAAGTTTAAAGATTATTCATTTATTTATTGATGTAGGCATAGAAGTAATATATTATACCTCTATGGATGTAGGTTTTATTGAACTGATATTTTACTCATTCGATGTATTACCCTCAGTTAGTTCGTTCCACAGACCTTTATAACTCTGTGGTTCGTTCCTAACGCCATATTGGAATATTTTTGTCATTGACAGGAGTCTCCTACCGGCCTACCGGCAGACTCAGCGATTATTGAATACCTCTGGTGTTTATATCGTTATTTTGATTCTTGATTAATTTATTATTGTCGTAATGGTTTAACCAAGTTTTATAATTTACAATTACATTAATTAATCTCTCATTACATTAAATCAATAAATCTCTAAAGTAAGAGTAAAATATATTAAAAGTGTTTTATTAATACCTACTTCTGGATCGATTCTTACAGTTCAGAAGTGGGATTATAAATCACGTTGCCTTGATTTTGCTTTGCCTTCTGCACATTCGTTTTGTTAATTTTTTTTGCCTACCCACATTTAAAGATTTTTCGCTTTGTTTTGTTTTGAGACTTGGATCTTTAATTCCAACAATTAATCAGATCCATCAATAATCAGAAAGACCGAGTGGAAATGTTTATGGTTTCTTATTCTGTTTCATGTGACGTATGCTGCACCTGGGCATCCTGCACAGCCCGTCCTCTGGCTCCGGGCGGCGCTCAGAGGGCGCTTCGACCTACGCGACTCGCAGGCGCTCCAGGCAGCGCTCTGAGGGCGCTTCGACCTGCGCGCCTCGCGGGCGCTTCGACCTGCGCGTCTCGCGGGCGCTTCGACCGAGCGCGCCTCGCAGGCGCTCCGGGCGGCGCTCAGAGGGCGCATCGACCTGCGCGCCTCGCGGGCGCTTCGACCTGCGCGCCTCGCAGGCGCTCCGGGCAGCGCTCTGAGGGCGCTTCGACCTGCGCACCACGCAGGCGCTCCGGGCAGCGCTCTGAGGGCGCTTCGACCTGCGCACCACGCAGGCGATCCGGGCAGCGCTCTGAGGGCGCTTCGACCTGCGCGCCTCGCGGGCGCTTCGACCTGCGCGCCTCGCAGGCGCTCCGGGCAGCGCTCTGAGGGCGCTTCGACCTGCGCGCCTCGCAGGCGCTACGGGCAGCGCTCTGAGGGCGCTTCGACCTGCGCACCTCGCAGGCGCTCCGGGCAGCGCTCTGAGGGCGCTTCGACCTGCGCGCCTCGCGGGCGCTTCGACCTGCGCGCCTCGCAGGCGCTCCGGGCAGCGCTCTGAGGGCGCTTCGACCTGCGCGCCTCGCAGGCGCTACGGGCAGCGCTCTGAGGGCGCTTCGACCTGCGCACCACGCAGGCGCTCCGGGCAGCGCTCTGAGGGCGCTTCGACCTGCGCACCTCGCAGGCGCTCCGGGCAGCGCTCTGAGGGCGCTTCGACCTGCGCGCCTCGCAGGCGCTACGGGCAGCGCTCTGAGGGCGCTTCGACCTGCGCACCTCGCAGGCGCTCCGGGCAGCGCTCTGAGGGCGCTTCGACCTGCGCGCCTCGCGGGCGCTTCGACCTGCGCGCCTCGCAGGCGCTCCGGGCAGCGCTCTGAGGGCGCTTCGACCTGCGCGCCTCGCAGGCGCTACGGGCAGCGCTCTGAGGGCGCTTCGACCTGCGCACCACGCAGGCGCTCCGGGCAGCGCTCTGAGGGCGCTTCGACCTGCGCACCTCGCAGGCGCTCCGGGCAGCGCTCTGAGGGCGCTTCGACCTGCGCGCCTCGCGGGCGCTTCGACCTGCACGCCTCGCAGGCGCTCCGGGCAGCGCTCTGAGGGCGCTTCGACCTGCACGCCTCGCGGGCGCTTCGACCTGCGCACCACGCAGGCGCTCCGGGCAGCGCTCTGAGGGCGCTTCGACCTGCGCGCCTCGCGGGCGCTTCGACCTGCGCGCCTCGCGGGCGCTTCGACCTGCGCGCCTCGCGGGCGCTTCGACCTGCGCGCCTCGCAGGCAGAGGTAACATCCCTACTCTCAATAATGAGGGTAGAGATGGTCTTGATACACTTAACTTATTAAAGAAGCCATGCATATTTTAGTGACACTTCAGCATGCGAATATCTTTAGCACATAGTGTGTAGGTATATTATAAAAAAATCTAGCTTTTGAATTAGAATTTGACACCTTCAGAAGTAATGCTTTGCCCAAATTTGAAAACCATAAAAATGGTTATTGTGAGACAACTTTTACTATTTACGCAGCGCACG
The DNA here is from genome assembly GCA_917051295.2 of Erebia ligea. Taxonomy (NCBI): domain Eukaryota; kingdom Metazoa; phylum Arthropoda; class Insecta; order Lepidoptera; family Nymphalidae; genus Erebia; species Erebia ligea. The sequence goes on along the minus strand of OU785222.1, from coordinate 44,730 downwards.
CCGCGGCATCTCTCGGATGAAACGATTTTTCCCGACTCAATTCACATTATTGCAATTTTCGTAGGGATCTCTAGTTTTTTTTTTTTTTTTTAGAATAATATATATTTATTCTATACCTTGACTACCTGTACCTATGGTACTCGCTAATAATGTAGCTTTCTAAAGGACAAATTATTTTTAAAAATAGGTTCAGTGATTTTTGATTTTATTCGTTGCAAGCAAACAAACAAACAAACAAATCTCACCTCTTTATAATATTAGTTTAGACAACTTCCATGATAAGTGAGGAAGGAAACAGAGTTAAATATGATTTATCGCACAACCACTTAAAGAGCTACCTCTTAGGGAGATTTGTCGGTAGTTTTTTTTTTTTTTAATATTTATGTCGGAGTTCGTCTGAGACGGTATTGTAGCATTACAAGCTTATCTTGATTTCTTGTGATACCTGCTATTTCGGTTGACATCGCATTTCTTGGACGAAATACTCCAAATTCCTATGCACGAATACAGGTGTCTCATACATGTACAAAGTCGGTAATGTAAAAAGATTATATTTTTATTGTTTCATAGGGAGAATACTTCAAATGCAGTTCTTTTTCACTATAAAGAGTTTATTAAAATCAATCGAAGATCCCCATATTATGACAATTCCGTATCGAAGGTTCAACATACTGTAACCATGGTACACGGCAAATGGCTCCAAAGATAAAATTTGTCTTAAGCGTCGTAGCGAATATATAAATCTATTTACAGTAGTCCAAATGTCATTAATATGATAATATGTCCAATCATAATGTTGGTTTAATTTTATATCCAAAAAAAAAAAAAAAACTACTGATAAATTATTACATTGTGACCATTGTATAGTCTGATAACTGATTATGTGATTCATTTATTTCCGACTCGTATGATTTTACCATCGCGGCATGGTATAATTACCGTAGTGTCATCTGTAAATAAAATAGGCAGATATTTAATACATGTTGAAGGGCCTTTGACATATCCGTAAATAATACAGTAATAGCCAACGACTTATTATAAATAGACGCGGCATACGCGAACATCATTGCACTAAAAAACGGCGTAAATATTACGTACGCGGAGAAAGGGAAAGAACATAAAGGTTAACAACATACGCTATACCTGTTGTTAGGAAGAGATGAATATAGATTCTGAGTTACACTGTTGTTAACTGCAATGTACGCAAGTGAGGGCAAGTGCCTTCTTAAATTCTTGCCAAAATAAAGCGCGGGGAACGTATCTAATGTTTTAAATATCATAGGTAATACCTTGATCTTTGTCAATGGATTCTGTAAAGATCTTGGTTAATTCAATTCAATCCGTTTATTTGCTTTAGATTGTGTACAATAATTGGTGTTGTTATTTAATAATATGGTACTATAGTATCAAACAATCTGCCCTGGAATGACAATCAAAATTATTACACTCTTAACTTAATTCAAATGCAATTTTAAAATATTAGTTAACAATGAAAAATAAATAAATATAATTAATCAATATTATATAATAATCTATGTATATATTCCGTATTTTAAGTCTATGCATGTTAATAACTAGCTATAATAGGCACTAGTTTACACCATTTACATAATAAATAATAATTATTATTACAATTAAAATGTACGTCAATTTTTGTCAGCTATAAAATAAAAAATAAAAAAAATATAAAAAAATAAATAAATATATAATAAATAAATATATAATTAATATTAATTATAAATGTATAATTGTTGTTTAAATATAATTATATTTTAACACAAACACAATTTTTTTTTTTTAAATACAAAACTAGCTTTATTCTAAGTACAAGGAACCTGTCTTTATGCCTTGCAGCCGCAGATCACAGATTCTGTGATCTGTGCTTGTAGCTCTTTGTAGAGCCTGAGTCTCAAAATATTTTAGGTGTTTTTATTTAACAAAGATGCAAATCTCCTTAATGTAGATACAGTTTAAGTAAATGTCATAAGTGCTTTGAACATATACTATATGAGTATAGATAGACTTTAGATATTCTATATGCAGTTACTGAGTTTCTCCAGATAACTATACTGTAACTGAATACAGACGACACGTCATATCCATAATATGCATATGCATGCAGCACTGCTACTTTTCTCGATACTTGCTTAAAAGTCTTTTTAATGCAAAGATAATTTTTTTTTACTAATCTATTACCTAGGTCATTATTGTGGTGTTTCCAACTTTACAATTGCGGTGGGAGTCTAATGTAATATCTAAGAATTTAATCGTGTTGACTTCCTCAATCAAAGCATTATAATATATTGAATTTTTATAGGTATTTCTCTTGCCTGTGTGGTTTTAAACGCAATAGACTTTGTTGTCTTAATATTAACTTGTCATTTGTTAACTGAAATATAGCAATTGTAGTTGACCTATTTTTCCTAAAATCGTGCTGTGTTTCTGTTAAAATTTTAAAACGTTCAGCATAATTATACATAAGACATGGTTAAATTCTTCACGATCCTATCATGACATACTGAGTGAGGAGGAATCGGACTAAGTTATATATTATGAACCTAATTTATCTTAACATGACAAAGGTGTCATGTGAAGACTGTGTTTTTTCCCTATGTTTCAGGACAAAGGCGTTATTAATTTTATTTATTTCTATTGGGCAAAGGTGTCCTGAAATTGGTTTTATTTATTTCTGTTGGATAAAAATGTCCTTGCTTGGATGACAAAGGTGTCACAAAGGCACAGAAATGAATAAAACTAATATTAGATGACAAAGGTGTCACAAAGGAGTTATTGGTTTTGTTTGTCTCTGTTGGGCAAAGGTGTCCTTGCTTAGATGACAAAGGTGTCTCGAAGGCACAGAGGTTGATAGAGCTAATAATTTTATTTATTTATGTTGGACAAAGGTGTCCTGAATTAGTGGTTTTATTTGTTTCTGTTAGACAAACGTGTCCTGAATTGTTGGTTTTATTTATTTTTGTTGGACAAAGGTGTCCTTGCTTAGATGACAAAGGTGTCACAAAAGCACAGAAGTGAATAAAACTAGTAGTTTTATTTATACCTCGGGACAAAGGTGTTCCTTATTATTGTGTACATACAGAGGTGTCATAAAAATGTAACTATATAAGCTTATATTTACGAGACAAAGGTGTCCTATGTTGTTGTAATTGTCCTCACGTACCTATTGTTGTATTTATGAAAAATAATTTAAAAAGTTACATGGATGTGAGGTCACATCTAGTAACGGATAGCCGAATCATGTTAGCGGATATCTAATAATTATTACGTGTCTAACACAATTTATATTGTTATTATAGTAACGAATTGTCATATTTATTTATTGATTGAACAACGATGTTGACGGCTATAATATTTTGTAATAAGTCGTTGGTTGACGGTACCTTCGTTGTTCAACGGTTGCCATGTCAACACTGGCTGTGTCAAATTTATTTTCGATGTTAGACGCCACCGAGTTTTTTGCTGGTTCTTCTCGCTAGGTCGTGGCATTCCGAACCAGTGGTAGATTCGCAGTTGTTAAAGTACTCGTATTATACGTGATGATAAGTTTTTTTTTTGAGGTTAGTGACTGTAACCTTAGTTGTTTTAAATACTTAATAATCAAAATTTTTGTTGAAAGTTCATAAAGTGATTCAGATTATGAAAAAGTACATCGAATGAGGTTAGTCTTATCCATTTACAATTTCTTGAGAATAGTTCGTGACTGAAAGTTCAGCAGCTTGATGAGTGTTTTACATAATATAATTATTACCGAAGAAATTTTGAGCAAGAACGCTCCAGGTAAGAACGCCTGAACATTTTGGGGCTTAAACGCCCGTGGTAAATTATTTATACACGAGGACATGTTGTTTCCAGGAAGGCCGAACTGTCAGCTTTGCGTTTAAAATTGAATTGAATTTTTAGAAAAGTTTAAAGATTATTCATTTATTTATTGATGTAGGCATAGAAGTAATATATTATACCTCTATGGATGTAGGTTTTATTGAACTGATATTTTACTCATTCGATGTATTACCCTCAGTTAGTTCGTTCCACAGACCTTTATAACTCTGTGGTTCGTTCCTAACGCCATATTGGAATATTTTTGACATTGACAGGAGTCTCCTACCGGCCTACCGGCAGACTCAGCGATTATTGAATACCTCTGGTGTTTATATCGTTATTTTGATTCTTGATTAATTTATTATTGTCGTAATGGTTTAACCAAGTTTTATAATTTACAATTACATTAATTAATCTCTCATTACATTAAATCAATAAATCTCTAAAGTAAGAGTAAAATATATTAAAAGTGTTTTATTAATACCTACTTCTGGATCGATTCTTACACATTTATATAAAATTCAGAAATATTTACAATTTACTAAACAAAAACCCGACTTTTTTACATTTTTCAAAATTCCAAAAAAGTTATCAGCCGATTTTCGAAATTCAAATGCTCACACGTGTGACGTGTCTCGATAAATTCCTCAACTCTTGGTACAAATCCTCGCAGCTATGACCAAAAATACGTTTCAGGGGGCCTACTCTCTTTCTCTAAAACGAAACTTCGCAAACAAACGAACGAAATTTCGTTAACTCCTCTCCTAAATAATATTATCTCTATGCTCCTCTCTATTTCGTTTTCGTACACGCAGGCGAAGTACGGATCCATAGAAAATTTTCGTGACCGATTGGATTGAACGATTTTGAGTGGGTCTAATAACAGACTAATTACGTTCGTTTGCGAAGTTTCGTTTGAGAGAAAGAGAGTAGACCCCCAGGCATGGAAGTACTTCGTTGTACGAAGTACTTACCACAGCTTACTAATTTCATGGTTTCAGGCGATTTGTAACTAAAATCTGTGGGTAAAATGTTCCAGTAAGTTGGCGAAACGTTTTTGCGACCTTTTGACTGTCAAGTGTGTGTCAAGTTACTGTCACTGTCAAAGGACAAATAAATAACAAACTTTTTTTTTACAAAGGCGAACAGCTGTGAAATGAGAAATCTCATTATTTTGAACCTTCTAATGATCAAAGTGCAATTAGATATCAGGTTTTATTACGTAGTGCAAGGGCCATTGTAGGATAACGTATCTGTGTAGCTGAAATACTAGTTGAATACAAAATGTCGTCAGAATATGGTAAATTCGGTCCCTTAGTAGGGGCGATAGATGAAGGAACTTCGAGTGCCCGTTTCATACTATTCAAAGCAAATACTTGTGAAGTGGTAGTGGAATATCAGAAAGAGTTGGAACAGCATTTTCCTCAAGAGGGATGGGTTGAACAGGATCCATATGCCATATTGGAAGTGGTGACGACTTGTATCGCCAAGGCAATTGAAAAGCTAGTGTCTTTAGGCGGGAATCCTAAGGTACTTAAGTGTAGTATTGCTCGATTATAATCAATGATTATAATTATAGATCTTTTTAGTTGCTGAGAAGTGAGCGCGAATGCGGGTCTGCGCTGGTAAGGGCAACATATTATTATAACCTCTGCTCATTGCCTAACACGCAGTTAACTATTGCGATTGCGGCGCGATGTTTGGGTTGTTCGTAGCTGACAATAAAATTCAAATTTAACTTATGTCTTGAAACTATGACTACAGCTTGTGAATACTGTTGACTTAGTGTGTGTTCCGTTATAAGCACTGCGAGCACTGGCAGTGCTCTTTACTGGGGACTTTCAGTGCTCTCAGTGTATTTCGGAACGCACCCTTAAATAATATGAAGAGGTTAGAGAAATAAACTGTTAAATAAGAGCGAGTTGAAGAAATAAAGTAAGTACATCTTTAGGCTTCCTTAGCCAAGTATAGATTGATGCAACGTTCTACACGTAATGCATCAGTCAGGACTCTGGATGCTTCGTTTGCTCAAACCAGTGTTAGAGTCCAAGGTAGCATGAGTGACACATTTTCCTAAATGAATTACAGTCTGAGTCAAACTTCATGACTTCTCATTCATGTGTGGCACAATGCTGTGAATAAATGTTTTTTCTTTCTTTCTTTCTTTCATTAACATCAACAAACATTGTGTGTGTCGATGCATAGTATACTATATTAGGTATCAGTGGGACAGTTCAGTGGACTTACCTGTGAGAACATACACTCACGGCTAACTTCCGGCGAGATGTTGCTGAGAAGTGAGACGTCATAAAGTTTCAATTGGACTGTAACTTTGTGTGATACATGTTGAAATGATGTGTGCATTGAAAGTTAAACTCTTTGCACTATTTAATAAGCTTACTTGTGGCTCATGTATTCAAAACAACCTAGGTGTAATTTTTACCACACCCTTACAGCATAAATTACTTTTCTTTGACTGGCGCTGCCTGAATCCAGTGGCTCTCTAGGACTTGCAATTACTAAATGAAATATTAGTAATGGGCCCTAATCTACAAACTTAGGTCTACGGCCCCTTGAAGCTGTACAGAAATCAAGTTGAAGTCAATGCAATCAAAACATACCACATATTTTGATACTCGCCAATAAATCAAAACCTATAGGGTTCTTCCCATTGACCTAGAATCATGAAATTTGGCAAGAAGCAAGGTCTCACAGCACAAGTATTCTGTTCTCATAGGGTGTCGATCTCAAATTGTTTTTCATATATTTATGTAAGCCAGTTATTTCACATGTTATCATTATGATAACTTTCTTGTTATTTACTAAAAGAATTTATATTGTGTGGTGGTATGGAACCCTTTGTGCAGGAGTCTAACTTGCACTTGACTGGTTTTTTTTTGTTTTTTCTATGCTATCTGTAATCACTCATAATTGATTTTGGAAGGTCCAGGTGAATCGATGCTTGGAAGTGGGTGAAGCCATCGAGAAACTAGTCTTATAATGTTTTCAGTGGATTGTTGTCCGCAAGACATTTCTTCAACTTCTTCTAACACTTTAGGGATGAAATTGAAGTTTATTTAGTTCAATTAGATTTATTTAGCTTAAGTACCTTTCACAAGTCATCCATGTTGATAGAATTTGGTTCAGAGATTTCCATTATTATTAAAGCTTTATTCCCCACACATTACAATTATTTTTTTACAGTGTTTATGCAATGGTTTGGTTTATTTTAATATAGTCCCCTGTGGGTAAAAGCCTCCTCCATCCTTTTCCATTTCTGTATATTGGTGGCAATACACATCAAATTTTTTTCTGTTTTATTAGTGTTGTCATCAGCCCATTTTTTCCTCCTGATTCCATACTGGAACATGGGCTACTTATTCTTGAACAATTCCCACAGGATTTTTGAAAACCATTATTCCCTAATAAATTACTAAAGGATAGAAATGTATATTTTTCAGGATGTAGTAGCAGTAGGTGTGACAAATCAGAGGGAGACAACAATAGTGTGGGACAGGAACTCAGGCAAGCCCCTCCACAATGCCATAGTCTGGCTAGACATGAGGACGTCTTCCACAATTGACAAGTTATTGGATTTAGTGCCAAACAAGACTAGGAATAAAAACTACTTAAAGGTTAGTTCATGCAGAATACACTATAGGTAACATAATTGTACATACAAAATGAGAAACAAAATTGTGTAAGAATATTAATAATACTAGAAGTTTGACAACCTCTCTGATATAGGGGTAAGTGCAGTGGATTTATAAGTGGGAGGTCCCGGGTTCAATCCCCAGCAGGGTCAATTAATAATTTCTGAATTCTCTCTAGTATGGCCTGGCGAGAGTCTTTGGCCATGGGTGTTGGGTACCAGTGTTCTGGTATGGCAGAAACCAAAAGGGGTGTGGGTTCAATTATTTTTCTCTTAGTTAATCTGCAATCAGTGGCAACTTTTAGCAGATGTGATCATTGATGTTTCGCTTGTTAAGTGTGTCTTCCATTGAGAACATCTACTCCTTTTTGTTCCAGTATTTGTCAGCTTTATGTTTAAAATTGAATTGAATTTTTAGAAAAGATAAAAGATTAAGATAAAGATAAAGATAAATTTATTTCAATTATACAGTGTGGGACAACTAAATAACATTCATAGCATTACAACTAGGATAAAACGAATACAGTTGACATACAATTATTTAAATATTATTGTGCACCTGTTTTCCGAACTAGTTAGAACTGTGTCTCGGAAAACAGGATTGATAATTTATTAAGAGATGAAGGTTTAATTAAACTGATATTTGCTTCACTAATCGAGTGAAATACATCAAATGAGTATAATAAATAAATAATTTGGAAGATTTATGTGTTGTGGTGCTGTGCCGGTGCGAATTGCTGGCTTACTGAGTGGTGAATATCGCAAGCTGCAAGTCCAAGCTACACACTGTACCACATAGTTTTGTCTGCTATGGCAGATTATAGCGAATTAAACTTCTAGTTCATTCATAATTACATTAAATCTCTTGTGGAACTTTTAAACGTTGTAATCATATACTTGTGCAAGTTTTAAAGAGAGTACATATATATTTAAAGCAATTTAAATATTTGCCCACTTTTGGCATTATGCTTACATGTATTAGATGATGTTTTTCCTTTTTAGTCTATTTCCATAGCCTCGGGTTAGTAGCATAAAAGCAAGCTCATTTGGGTGGTTCTCCAGTCTCCCTTTGTATTTCTTTCTGGGTTATGCTGTTAATTTCTTGCTTCACAGTTTTCATTTTTAAGTGATCGTCGATTCGTTGCTAGTTACACACAATATATAAATGTAACATTAACTACCATACCTCTAACAGGTTAGTCCGCTACAATCTTAGACTGCATCACCACTTGCCAGGTGAGATTGCAGTCAAGGGCTAATTAATCACACTAATATTATGATGAAATGAGAAAATGTGTTTGTTTGTTGGTTTGTTGGTTTGTCATTCAATCACGCCGCACCGGAGCGACGGAACGACGTGATTTTTGGCATGGTTATAGCTGAGGACCTGGAAAGTGACATAGGCTACTTTTATCCCGGAAAATTAAGGAGTTCCCGCGGGGATGAAAAAAACTTAAACCACGCGGACAAAGTCGCGGGCATCAGCTAGTAAATAAATAATTTAAATAAGTAAATATGAAATTCCAGCCACTTTGCGGTCTGCCGATGTCGCCATACTTCAGCGCAGTGAAGCTGCGGTGGTTGAGCGACAACGTGGACGCCGTCAAGCAGGCCATGAAGGAGGGAGTCTGTTGCTTTGGCACCGTCGACACTTGGATCATATGGAATTTGACAGGTAAGGACACTATATATCTCTCTCTACGTCATATTCCTCATTGCTAAGTGTTGTGACCCCTGTCCATTTTTTTTTGTCCAGTTTTCTTGGGATGATAATGCGGTGGGTTCCCAGGTCCTTCCGCATACGACTCGACTAAGAGTACTATTTCAATTCTTAGGTTTCTAACGATGACCAGCGACTTAACGTGCTCTTCGAGGTCGGAGGAAACCAAAAGGCCAAATTCGGACTACCAAATTCAGTCACCCATCCAGTAACTGACTTGGGTCAATGTAGGCAGAGAGTAGATATACCAAGGTAGAGAATCAACTCCATACTTAAGCAAAAAGCATTAAAAAAATCTGCTTATAGTTATTATGACCTACACATTGGCTGAGAAAGGATTTTTGAAAATTTAAACCCTAATAGGATTTGAAATTCGTGAAGTCCACGCGGACGAAGTCGCGGGCCAAAAGCTAGTCTTTAAATATATGTTTTTTGACTTTGACTTTGGCTTATTATAATGATGTTTTGTCTCTCAGGAGGACCGAATGGAGGCAAACATGTGACGGACGTGACCAACGCATCGCGGACGATGTTGATGAATATTGAGAGCCTGACCTGGGACCCGCTCCTCATGAAGTTCTTTGAAGTGGCCAAATCTGTGCTGCCAGAAATTAAATCCAGTTCTGAAGTAAGCACTTTTTGTTTTAAACTAGCTGATGCCCACATTGGAGCAGCGTGGTAGGTCTTAGCTCCAATTCCCTCTCCCATGGGAGTGAGGATCCCGAGGAGGAGAGGTCCCGGGTTCGAATCCCGGGTCGTGCCATAATTAAGTGTTGGGTTTTTCTGATAAGAAATTCTCAGTACTAGCTCGGAGTTAGGAAGTCACCCCCGTGCCTCGGAGAGCACGTTAAGCCGTCGTTCCCGGTTATTATCACTAACAAGATAATAGTCGTTAAAGCCCGCCAATGCGCATTGGAGCAGCGTGGTGGGTCTAAGCTCTAATTCCCCTCTCTCCTATGAGGGTGGAGGTCTGTGCCCAGCTGTGGGATGTTAATGGGCTGTAGTGGTAAAGGAAAACATTGTCAGAAAACCTGCACTGCCTGTGAGTTCTCCATGAACTCAAAAGTGTTTGAAGTCTGCAAATCCGCATCCAGCCAGCGTGGTGGTCTAAAGCTTGGGGTTGATTATGATTTCAGGTATATGGATACATAGCAGATGGGCCGCTTAGAGGTATTCCTATCTCGGGTTGCCTGGGCGACCAGCAAGCGGCTCTAGTGGGACAAATGTGCTTACAAAAAGGACAAGCAAAAGCTACTTATGGTAGGAATTAGTTATTTTTTTACTAGCTGATGCCCGTGACTTCGTCCACGTGGATTGAGGTTTTTTGGTTCACGCAAGATCTCTTCAATTTTCCGGTATAAAAAGTAAAAAAAAGTAAAAAAAAAAAAGTAGTAAAAAGTAGTAGTAGTAGTAGTATGTGTTATTCCAGACTATAATCTTTCTCTGTGCCAAATTTCATCCAGATCCGTTCAGCCGTTCTGGCGTGATTGAGTAACAAACATCCATACATCCATACATACAAACTTTCGCGTTTATAATATTAGTAATGATTTTAGGAAGTGTAGTAGTGATGCCAATGTCAAAAATCGATCAAGTGCGAGTCGGACTCGCGCACAAAGAGTTCCGCACCTCCACACAAAAGAAATTCTTTTAGTAAATAACAAGAAAGATTTCATAACACATAATCATCTTTGAAATAACTGGCTTACAATATGACGCTAAACTGGTAGCGGGTGACAAACAATTCGACACCCTATGAGTACGGAACCCTAATTATCGATTTTTGCACTTTTCCTATACTTGTGCTGTGAGACCTTGCTTCTTGACAAATTTCATGATTCTAGGTCAATGGGAAGTACCCATAAAAACCATAAATAGGTTTTGATTTAATTGACGAGAGTCAAAATATAAACGGCGGTATCTTTTGATTGCGTTGACAGTGTACGGGCACGAAACTAGCGGTAGCGGGGCGACGGCGACAGCGGGGCGATGGAATCCGAGAGCTGGCGACGAATTTCGGGAAAGTCCTTTAGGCAAGCTGAAATTATGGAAAAATATAATTTCGTTCATCGGCGAATTCAGTTCTGCCAGTCTGGCAGAGCGTTTGCGGTTATTCCGCTACCGCCGTCGCCCCGCTACCGCTCATTTCGTGCCCGTACCCTAGAAGCTTGATTTTTGTACAGCCCCAAGGGACCGTAGTCTTAAGTATTTGATATTTATTTCAACTTTATACCTCCACGCGTTTCCGAGAAAAGCGTGGTTGACAGACAGATAGACAGACAGACAATAAAGTGATCCTATTACAGTTCCTTTCTTTCCTCTAGAGGTACGGGAATCCTAAAAAAAAAATTATTGTCTGTAAAGTCGGTTTACCTGTGCGGTTTACGGACGATTATATACGTCGTTATACGTGATACTAGAAGTTCTCGAAGAAGCTCGCGTGGCGGCGTTCCAGTAGCAGAACTATTGGAACTGCTTGCTCTGACGTCACGCGAGAAGAGAGATAAATGTGTCACAAGCCAACGCTTGGGCCGATCGTGCCTCTCTATCGCTTGTTCCGCGCTCTCACTTGCACGCTCAGGCTCAGGCGGAACGTGACACTTTTTCGTGCGTGCAGCCGGTGTTCATCGATTTATAAGACTTAATCACGTCAATAAAGATAATAAAATAAGAAAATTAAAGAGATATACGCCTCCTCCTCCTATGAGAGTGGAGGCCTGTGGCCAGCAGTGGGACGTTAATGGGCTGTAGTGGTGGTGGTGGTGGTGGTGGAAAGAGATATATATATATTATATAAAATAATAAGATAAAAAGTCGGTGAAGACTGGTCAAATACCAAATTGCAGGTACAGGATGCTTCGTTTTGTACAACACGGGCGATGTCAGAGTCAACTCCAGTCGAGGCCTGCTCACAACTGTCGCGTACCAGTTGGGCAGTCAGAGCGCGCCGTGCTACGCCTTAGAAGGATCGGTGAGTTAAAAAAGATTGGCAGTCATAGGGACCGCCGATAGAAGTGAAAACTAATATTATTTTTTTTTTTTTTAATAAAAATGATAATTAATATAAAAACCTTAAAACTAAGGCATTAAAGTTTAATTACGAATGTAGTATATTTATATTTAAGACCTTTTGTCTTCGTAACAACGCGAGCATGTCAGTGTTCGCGAGCATGTCGGTGTTCGCGAGCATGTCTTTCACGCGAATCCACAGGTTTACCAAAAAGTGCTCAACACGGCTAAAAAAGATTTTCACTTCAAAAAACATTAAAATCGGTCCATTAGTTTCCGAGAAAATCGTTAAAAAACAAAGATACATAAATTATGTACATACATGCATACGGGTCAAAAACAGAACATCCTTTTTGAAGTCTGTTAAAAATACTACAGAAGCCGTTTTGTAATGTTCGACAAAAAAACATTACTTTCGCTATTCTATGTTAAAAAAATGCGAATTCCCCAAATGGGATTCGAACCTGCGATATCTTGCTTACGACGACGCCTCCTATTAGTATTAGCTATTAGTATGGATTATTTAAAACTAGATGATGTCTACGACCTATTAGTATGGATTATTTAAAACTAGATGATGTCTACGACCTATTAGTATGGATTATTTAAAACTAGATGATGTCTACGACCTATTAGTATGGATTATTTAAAACTAGATGATGTCTACGACCTATTAGTATGGATTATTTAAAACTAGATGATGTCTACGACCTATTAGTATGACTATTTAAAACTAGATGATGTCTACGACCTATTAGTATGGATTATTTAAAACTAGATGATGTCTACGACCTATTAGTATGGATTATTTAAAACTAGATGATGTCTACGACCTATTAGTATGGACTATTTAAAACTAGATGATGTCTACGACCTATTAGTATGGATTATTTAAAACTAGATGATGTCTACGACCTATTAGTATGGATTATTTAAAACTAGATGATGTCTACGACCTATTAGTATGGATTATTTAAAACTAGATGATGTCTACGACCTATTAGTATGGATTATTTAAAACTAGATGATGTCTACGACCTATTAGTATGGACTATTTAAAACTAGATGATGTCTACGACCTATTAGTATGGATTATTTAAAACTAGATGATGTCTACGACCTATTAGTATGGACTATTTAAAACTAGATGATGTCTACGACCTATTAGTATGGATTATTTAAAACTAGATGATGTCTACGACCTATTAGTATGGACTATTTAAAACTAGATGATGTCTACGACCTATTAGTATGGACTATTTAAAACTAGATGATGTCTACGACCTATTAGTATGGACTATTTAAAACTAGATGATGTCTACGACCTATTAGTATGGATTATTTAAAACTAGATGATGTCTACGACCTATTAGTATGGATTATTTAAAACTAGATGATGTCTACGACCTATTAGTATGGATTATTTAAAACTAGATGATGTCTACGACCTATTAGTATGGATTATTTAAAACTAGATGATGTCTACGACCTATTAGTATGGACTATTTAAAACTAGATGATGTCTACGACCTATTAGTATGGATTATTTAAAACTAGATGATGTCTACGACCTATTAGTATGGATTATTTAAAACTAGATGATGTCTACGACCTATTAGTATGGATTATTTAAAACTAGATGATGTCTACGACCTATTAGTATGGATTATTTAAAACTAGATGATGTCTACGACCTATTAGTATGGATTATTTAAAACTAGATGATGTCTACGACCTATTAGTATGGACTATTTAAAACTAGATGATGTCTACGACCTATTAGTATGGATTATTTAAAACTAGATGATGTCTACGACCTATTAGTATGGATTATTTAAAACTAGATGATGTCTACGACCTATTAGTATGGACTATTTAAAACTAGATGATGTCTACGACCTATTAGTATGGACTATTTAAAACTAGATGATGTCTACGACCTATTAGTATGGATTATTTAAAACTAGATGATGTCTACGACCTATTAGTATGGACTATTTAAAACTAGATGATGTCTACGACCTATTAGTATGGATTATTTAAAACTAGATGATGTCTACGACCTATTAGTATGGATTATTTAAAACTAGATGATGTCTACGACCTATTAGTATGGATTATTTAAAACTAGATGATGTCTACGACCTATTAGTATGGATTATTTAAAACTAGATGATGTCTACGACCTATTAGTATGGACTATTTAAAACTAGATGATGTCTACGACCTATTAGTATGGACTATTTAAAACTAGATGATGTCTACGACCTATTAGTATGGATTATTTAAAACTAGATGATGTCTACGACCTATTAGTATGGACTATTTAAAACTAGATGATGTCTACGACCTATTAGTATGGATTATTTAAAACTAGATGATGTCTACGACCTATTAGTATGGACTATTTAAAACTAGATGATGTCTACGACCTATTAGTATGGACTATTTAAAACTAGATGATGTCTACGACCTATTAGTATGGACTATTTAAAACTAGATGATGTCTACGACCTATTAGTATGGATTATTTAAAACTAGATGATGTCTACGACCTATTAGTATGGATTATTTAAAACTAGATGATGTCTACGACCTATTAGTATGGATTATTTAAAACTAGATGATGTCTACGACCTATTAGTATGGATTATTTAAAACTAGATGATGTCTACGACCTATTAGTATGGACTATTTAAAACTAGATGATGTCTACGACCTATTAGTATGGATTATTTAAAACTAGATGATGTCTACGACCTATTAGTATGGATTATTTAAAACTAGATGATGTCTACGACCTATTAGTATGGATTATTTAAAACTAGATGATGTCTACGACTTTCGAGTAATTTCTCCTCCGTCGTCTCGTGAGCTGTGAAAATAACATTCACGGTCTAAAACGGACCACGTTCAATTCGGTAGGGATAAGTGTAAATATTTTTTCCACTCATCCCTACCGTAGGGATAGGTGGAAAAAAATCCACTCTTCCCCCCCAGGGGGGATACCTTGGTAGGGACTAGTGGAACAGGCCTGCATTTTACTTGAGTTGAGTTTTAACTTGGTTCCTCAGATACAGATTACAGATGCTATTTATTAAGTTTGGTTAGGATTGTTTGCGAATTGCGATACAGACGCTATTAGTTGAGTGCTTGTTGCGATCATCATGCCGTCCTCGAGTTTACATGCTATATAATATTTAATTTTGTCAATATTTTAAGTTTAACTTAAGTACTTATCATTACTGTAACATGGTAAACAAATAAGCTTATATACAGGTCTTAAAAATTCCCCTTTTGAAGTTTTTACTATAACAGATCTAACTAATGGACTAAGATCCCGCTGCAAGACTGTCACATGAATCGAGTACGTGATCAAAAACTAATTTTTATGTGTAATTTTAAATGGGGGAATATATATTTGCCAGGGTGCCAATCAAAAAGTGGCCGCTAGTATTTTTAATTAAAAGAATTGTTTGCGTCTAAGTAATTTAGTTTACTTTGTGCCACCTAGATGGCACTACTTGTACTCTAGCTCGCGTTTAGCGCGATACAGAGTACAAGTGGTGCCATCTAGGTGGCGTACCGTACCAATCTTGCAGCGGGATCTCGTACCATATGTTATCTTTAGAATTCTTATTTACTTTTATAATTTTAGCTAGCTTTTTTACAGAAAAGAGCCATCCGTTCTATTTATAAACTCGGATTACGCGAATCTCTTCGTGAAAAATTTAAAGAGATTAGTATACTTACGGCGCCTTCACAATACATTTACAATAATATGGTTTTTGTCAGGAAAAACATTAATCTTTATAAGCAAATAAGTGATACTCACAATCGATGTACTAGAAACCGCCATAAGCTTGTAACAGCGTCATATCGTGTGCGCAAGGTGCAGAAATCCTTTGTGGGATCGAGTATACGCTTTTATAACATGGTACCAAAAGAGTTTCTGGAGTTGCCATTACATAAATTTAAAGACTGTGTTAAACAGCATCTGTTAAGCCGAGGTTGTTATAGTATAGATTATTTTCTCGACGTCAAAGTTGCATGGAAGCAACCGGCCTCGCGTCCAGCAACCCACAAGTCAGTGTAATACCTACTTGTTACGTAGCGTATGCATTTTATATTATATACAAATTGTTACATTTTTCTGTTTTTGAAAAGAGCAACTGCTGAGTTTGTTGCCGGTTCTTCTCAGTAGAACAGTTTTCCGAACCGGTGGTAGAACTTGTGCCACTTATCATAAGTGGCACAAGTTGTCCTACATGAAATAAATCATTTCATTTCATTTCAAAAGGCCAACAAGCAGGTGGGCTTGACTCGTCTTTTAATATAACTAATAACTATATCACCAATGTTCATGCAATTAACCACTTGCTTCCTGGTTGAAGTTCTGATAAATCCATACTAATCCATACTAATATTATAAATGCGAAAGTGTGTCTGTCTGTCTGTCTGTCTGTTACGCTTTCACGGCCCATCTGTTCAACCGATTTTGATGAAATTTGGTACAGCGATAGGAAAATTAAGGAGTTTCCGCGGGAATCAAAAAACCTTAATCCACGCGGACGAAGTCGCGGGTATCTTCTAGTGTCAATGCAGTGGCGTGCACAGGGTTTTGGCTTAGGGTAAGCACTAGGGCACGCAGTGCTCGTATACCTACGTCATACATTAGGTAAATTGATCGGCGGTTATAGGTACCTATAGAACACGACCACATACTACGACGTGTGAATTAAAAATAATTTAAGTGGCCTTATTTTATTCGGTATTCCTAGTCTACATTATTTTACATTTCTAGGTTTGGTTTGGCCTGGGCGTTGACGAGTCAGAGCGTGAGTCAAGACCTGTCTTTTTATTATGAAATAAAATAAAAGCACATAGTTACCTGTCTCTCAGCAACACAAGTAGCCGACGTAGGTACGATACTAAAGACAGCTCGCCATGCCGTATGCCGCAAGAACCACCTCAGACATCTAAATAAGTGACTGATAATTACGTAACAAATCACTTAAATGATATCCGAAGTGGCCTTGAAAAAGGCCGATGCATTATTGTTTCCTTCGTACAATGTACACAATAAACGAATAAGGTTTATTTATAGATTAATTCCACGCGCCTATCCTTTTTTAAATAGCATTGCAAAACATCGTTGTAAAACGATGGAGTTCGTCGAAGGTCTCTTAAAAGCTTTTTTTCTATTGAAATCATAGACAAATCCGTGAGTCTCTGTTGGCCTTGTGTGTTCCTCAAAGTTGTGTGGATACGTTTCAATGCGGAAAAAGACCTTTCAGCTGATGCGCTGCTCGCTGGGATAGTAACAATTAGCTTTGCTAACTTTAAACTTTCGGGAAATACTAATTGTAAATTATTTTCGTAAAAATATTGTACTATTTCGTATGCAGAAAGGTTCGCGAATTCGTCTGACTTATATATACTTTTTAATTCATTTACGAGTCTATCAGTATTGAATGTGCCATTATAAGCGTTAGCTAAAAACGCAATTAAATCGTTTGGAAAATCATTGGAAAATTTTTGAAAATTTTCACAAGAAAAGAGTTCAAAAAATTTTAAACCCTTCAGATTACTGTAGCGGTCCCGAGACTCTACAAGAACGTTATCTAAAACTTCAATGAAAATGCGTTTGTAATGCAATTTCACATCCTCAATATTCCTTTTCCTTTTAGGTTGGCCGAATTTATTTACGACTTTATTGAAAATGACCTCGAACTTAACTCTGTAGTTATTAATAAATGATTCAAATTCGCTTATTTTACGTACGCAATAAGCTATGTCGCAAGTTTTTTTTTGTAGGATTTCATATAAAATGTCAGTTTCACAAAAAATATCTGAAAATACTTGCAAAAAGAAATTGAAGTTAAAATCTTTCAAATTCATCAAAAATGATGAAACTTGCGTCAAAGTTTCCCCGTCCCAATTGTCATCTTGTTCCTGCATGTCCTCAAATAATTCAATCAAATGTTCGCTTTCTCTAAAGATAACATTTACCGTCCGCGAGTTGTAAGTCCATCTAGTTTCAGCCACCCGAGGTAACTTTTTCATTTGGGCAAAATCGTTATAATGCGACAAACGTTTGGTGCTACTGTGAAAAAAATTGGCTAATGATTTAATTAAGTGAAAGAAACGTTTAGTTTCAGCAACTCTTTCAAAAGATTTTGAGAGAATCAGGTTGAGAACATGTGCGGAACACCATACAAATAATGCTTGAGGGTGCGTACGTCTGATAATCGCTTGAACGCCGTTGAGTTCAGATGCCATGACTGCCGCGCCATCATAAGTTTGAGCGACCAATTTTGACGAACATTTGTACTCACTTAGTACTTCTAATACCAAGGAGCTTAACGCAGGTGCCGTCCGATCGGAACTGACATCGATATATTTAATAAATCGGTCCACTATTTCAGAGTTATGAAAATAACGCAATATCAATACTAGTTGTTCGCGTGAGCTGACATCTGGCGTTTCATCAATCATGACGGCGACAAAGTCGGATGACTCAATTTGTTGTTTAATATTGTCGTTAATTACACAGGCTATGCTCGAGATCAAATCACTTTGTGTTCTATTTGATAAGCCCGTAAACGAACTTGTTGATGTTTGTAAATGGTGTTCTAATGCACCGTCATATTTAGCCAAGAAATCCACCAACTCTAAATAATTTCCTTTATTTACAGACGATGTTGACTCATCGTGACCGCGAAAAGCTAATTCCTGCTGCCCCAGAAAGCAAACAATATCAATTAGGCGCTGAAAAAGATTTCTATTACGATCTACTTTTGCATTATGCATTTCGATATTTAATTTATACTGACTGTTTAAGCATGTTTCTATACGCGCTTTACCAAATGCATTTAATTTTAAAATTGAATCTAGATGTTTCTCTGACATATTATGTTTTTTAGCTGCATTATGAAAGTTATTAAGATCGGAATATCCCTTATCATTCCATACCGAACGGCTATTACAAAATAAGACACACGGAAAACAAAACAAACTATTAGTGTGCACACAGCCACTTAGCCAGTTAAAAGATTCGTAATATTTAACGTTAAATACTCGAGTTACCTTGTCACTTTTTTTTTGTGATAATTGTAACAAAGGTACACACCTCCCTTTGCGAATAATTTCTAATTTGACATTATAGGGAAAGGAAATAAAGTTATGTTTAAGTACCTTTTGTAAACACACAGCGCCTATACAGATTTCACACGAATAATCTTCCATTTTCCAAATAATAATTTAGTACGTTCTATGAATAAACCTTTACACAAACTTTGTAAGTCACAAATCCGATTGCTTTTTATTTACTTTACTTACTTATTTCCGCAAAAAACTTTATAATTCACAAATTAAATCAAAACACTGTACACCGATACGACAGGAAACAATTACTAGAATACAAAGGCGTAAATTTGAGTCAAAAATCACTTTTAATTAAATGTAAACATGTGTAAATGTTAATTTTCTTTACGAGTTTTACTAATTAAATTAACAAATATTATCCTCATTTTCTATGTATAGCCTAGGGCTATAAAATGTTTATTTTTTATAATCGGACTAGTCTTTGTTTATTTTATTGAATTCAGTTACGAAAACATTACGTGCTTTTTTCGATCTTAATATTTTTTTAAGATATAAAACCGTTCTTACATTTAGGGAAACAATCTGAATAAATTAAATTGAATTTAAATGAGTTTATAGTTATAAGAAATCAAGCTTCTAATTTGGAATAAAGAAAATAAAACCTTCCTTTGTTTTTACTATCGAGCGCGCGCGCTTTTTAAAATACAATCTAGGGTATGTTCCGATATGCACTATGAGCACTGTAACTTGTAAGGTGTGACGTCAATTTAGTATAAGCCGTTCTTTTATAGAATATTGTTAGTTATACTGATTACTATGGTTGGTTGGTATTAAACAGAACGCAGTACAGTATACTGTCATCTATGTTTTTTTGGCGCTGTTTTGACGTGAAAATAAGAAAGAAAGATTGTTTTAGAAGAAAATATTGTTTATCAATTAACCTAATGCATAATAACTTTATAACCGAATTAATAATGACGTTATGTACGGTAAAATAAACACTGTCAGTCCATAACAGAACGAATTTCTCCCCAGTACGAGCACTGGGGCAGTGCTCGCAGTGTATATCGGAACATACTCCTAGAGCCTAGAGGGCAGACGCTTACGGCGGCTTGTGATTGGTCAACAAGCTCTGCCTTATATGCGCGTCATTCATTGATGATTTAGACTACAATCTTGAACGAATGTCGCGAATATAGTAAAGATATGTACCTACGATGACGCGCAAAAAAGGCAGATGGTTCGTGAGCTTTTCGGCTTCGCGCGTTCTCGTCTAGCGATAGATGGCGTTTATACCGTGTGGCTTACCTGACGCGAGTTACGCCGTGCGGGAACTATGTACCTAGTTAGTTGAAGGAGTGTGCTTAGAATGAATTTTATTTTCAATATTTTGAAAGGGCTATAATTTACTAAGGTAAGCAGTGCTTTTTTGCCTTTATGAGCTGCACGCCACTGTGTCAATGTCAATTAAATAAATATTTTGTAAAAAAAATTTAAGTTCCTACCCATTTCATTGGGAATATTTGATCCTGCAGTTGACGGAGGTTGAACCCATGGCTGCTCACCAAACAGCTCTCCCATTTCCTATATATTTTTTTAAATATTTATTAAACACATTAATGTTCCACAATTTATGATATGTATTTAAGTAAGTTAAGAAACTTTCTTTGCATGAGAAGCACTATAATAAATTTTCAAAAATTAGTATGGGTTTATAATGATAATTTGTCGTTGTGTCAGGTGGCTGTAGCGGGCGCGGCGCTAGGTTGGCTGCGAGATAACATCGGCATGATAGACAGCGCGAAGGACTCGCAGGCGATCGCCGAAAGTGCCACTGAGGACGGCAGCGTCGTGTTCGTGCCAGCATTCAGCGGGCTATATGCGCCCTACTGGAGGCAGGACGCGAGAGGGTAAGTTGATGGTGGGGTAACTAGACTTGTCGAGATATGTCACCCGGAATAAGCTAAGGATTGTAACGATACCTCATTCATTAAAATCCGTTCATGCGTATAGAAGTTATGGTGGAATATACAAACTCACATACATACATATTACATACATACATGAACCCTGAAAACAATATACTCCTTTTTTCAGGCAGTAGTATAAAAATGATTTTTGACTTATTAAATTGCTCCTGTTTTTTTTTTATTCTACTACAAGTTAGCCCTTGACTGCGATCTCACCTGGTAGTGACGATGCAGTCTCTATATGGAATGGTAGTAACTAGCCACGGCCGAAGCCTCCCACCAGACCAGAGAAAATGCAGAAAAAATGTTAGTAATCCTTTACATGTTTATGAAGGAACTTGAAATTTAATTTGCTATAATCCGCAACAATAGGCAAATATATGTGGTACAGTGTATCTTGCACTTGCAGCTTGCAATATTCACCACACCACATAAATCTTCCAAATTATTCTCAACGTACGTTTCACTCCGACACCGGAGCATCTTCAGGAGATGTTGACTCGACAATGCACGATTGTAAAGTCGAGTCGATTGCATTGTCGAGTCAACATCTCCTGAAGATGCTCCGGTGTCGGAGTAACTTTTGGTTCATGCCATACTACAACCCTGCCAAGTTTCAACGACTGAGGATTTAATGCGTGGCTCTCCATACAACGAACCGCCCCGTTGCCTACACTATTATGACAATCGATGTTTGCAGCCAAGCGCTAGCCTATATATTTAAAAAAAAGCACTTTTCTTCTTGAATGCAGAGTAATATGCGGAATAAGCGAAGACACAAACTCCAACCATATAGTGCGTGCGGCGCTGGAAGCCGTGTGCTTCCAAGTGAAGGACATACTGGACGCCATGAACGAAGACTGCGGGATTCCTCTGCAATTGCTCAAGGTAAAGACAAAATCAAAATCAAATCTTTTTTACTGGCTGATATCCGCGACTTTGTCCGCGTGGATTGAGGTTATATAATAATTAGTAGCCTATGTGTTATTTCAGACTATAATCTATCTCTGTGCCAAATTTCACCCAGATCCGTTCAGCTGTTCTGACTGGATTGGGTAACAAACGTCCATTTTAAGGTTTTGGTTCCCGCGGTAACTCTATAACTTTCCGGGATAAAAAGTATCCCTATGTGTTATATTCCAGACTATAATCTATCTCTGTGCCAAATTTCATCCAGATCCTTCTGGCGTGATTGAGTAACAAACATCCATCCATCCAAACTTTCGCATTTATAATATTAGAAAAAACTTCGCTTTCGTGTGATAGCAAAGTTTTTTGTTTTTTATTCCCGCGGGAACTCCTTAATTTTCCGGGATAAAAAGTAGCCTATTTCCTTTCCCAGGATACAAACTATCTCTACACCAAATCGGTTGAACAGATGGGCCGTGAAAGCGTAGCAGACAGACAGACAGACAGATTCACTTTCGCATTTATAATATTAAGAGGATCGTCTAGTGACGAAACGCGACGCGAGTAGGTATTTTCAATAATGCTATCTGTTTCACAACGCTTCGCTGCCTTCTCCGTATCGTGCGATCATTGAAATAGAATAAGTAATAGAAACAGGGTCACGAAAAAAAATTATCGCAAAAATGTCCCAATTTGACAACACGTAAACATTTGAGTATCAGACTGTTAAATGTAGAAAAATGTATTATATTAGCAACAACTTCAGTTAATTATGCACCTTAATACTAACACATAAAGCTACATTAAGATTGGAAAATATTAATTTTTAAGACATTCTGTCATCAGAGAAAAGATAGCAATAACCTTTCAATCCAAAATAAAAAGTCATTTTTAAAATATGTACAAAAATATTTATTAATAAAATAAAACTAAATATGTAGGCAATAAGGTACGTCACTTCTTCGAAAGTGTGTTTGTTTGTTGGTTTGTTGGTTTGTCCTTCAATCACGCCGCAACGGAGCAACGGATCGACATGATATTTGGCACGGGTATAGTTGAGAACCTGGAGAGTGACACAGGCTACTTTTTATCCCGGAAAATTAAGGAGTTACCGCGGGAATCAAAAAAACTTAAACCACGCGGACGAAGTCGCGGGCATCGGCTAGTTTTTTTTTTTTTAATGTGTGTCCTCTATTTGTCCTCCGACATGATGATCGGAGACCATCGGCTAGTTTAAGATAAAGGAGTTGGAGTTTGAACAGCTGTTTTCTTGTTTCGCAGGTGGACGGAGGTATGACATCGAACGAGTTGGTGATGCAAATGCAAGCGGATCTAATAGGTATCAACGTGATAAAGGCCGGCTTCACCGAGAGCACCGCGCTTGGAGCCGCCATGGTCGCTTATTGGGGCTTAGACCATTCACAGAACAGTAGTGCAATAGACTTGGTCTCTGGTGTTACCTACAGCCCTAGGATGTCTGACGAGGAGAGGGATATGAGATATAAACAGTGGAAAATGGCGGTTGAGAGGTGTTTGGGATGGGAACAGGATTAATTGTGTAGAAATACCACAGCGTACAGGTGGTCCAAATAGTGACGTCCAAAGAAAAAAATTTGATTCCTCGTATCGTGGTTTTCTTACATAAACTTGTAAACGGTACCATGGATAACTGTTGAGCCAAATATCCTTCAAAGTCCCCTCTCGGATACCTCGGTATCCTATCTCACTGGTCACCCATCGAATCCACAAAACCAATCTTGGCCATCATTCCCTTGTACCCAGGCTAAGCCGGCTTTACAGGGAATTCACTATAAAGGATAAATCCATTGATTTGTTTTGTGGAAAATTACAGAAATTCAAAGTCGAACTGATAAAATCACTTGACTCTTAATATCATATTGTCAGATGACCCTCTTTGTTGTGTTATCTTTACCTTGTATTGTAATTTTTAAGCATCTAGTTTTTTTTTTTTTTCATATTCATAGTTATTTTCATTAGCTTTTTGTAGTCTTGCTCTAGTAATCTTTATAATTTATTAAAAATTTCCCCATGTAAACTTGTGTTAACTATGTACGACTTGTCTTATTTGCATGATGTAACTGTCTATAAATTGAATTGCGTGTTTACCGAGTGCCTAAGCCATTTAACAGTTCGTATACCTACTACTTGTAATTCTGTTGGTAGTTCTAATAAATTAATAAATAAATCTAGACCTATCAGAAAATACCCCATGTATGATTTTTGGTAGTTTTCGAGTTATAATTTTTATTAGTTTTTTCGTGAGATTTCTGAGGGAGTAAGTGGTATTTTTTTTTTATTTAGTGTTTTTTCCGGAGATTTTTTTTTGTGAACATACATGCTATGAAGTGTTCTACTTTGCACAAAATAATTACCATCTCAACACTACACAAGTCGGAAAATTTTTGGTCGAAAAACTACCAAAAGTAGCTGAACATACATGGGATATTTTCTGATTTTCTGATAGATAGGTACGAGGAATCAAAATTTTTTCTTTGGACGTCACTATTTGGAACCTGTGTATTCATTTATTAATACGCTGAAGGTAACGGGGTCGTTTGAGTTATTGTTTAGAGAGAATATTGAAATGAAATGAAATGAAATGAACATATACTTTATTGTACACCATACATAAAAAACACATTTAAACAAATACAAAAATATTATGTATCATAGCATTAGCCACGTTTCTATTGTACACGGTCTCTAATGATCGAAATTAACAATTATATATTCAGTTTATCGCATTAAGTTGAATAGTTTACCTAAAAACAATTGGGTATTTGACAACTATTCAAATAAATTTTTTTTTAGTGATTATTAAAAAGAGGATCTCCCAATAGGTGACGTAAATACCACGTCACCTGTTAGTTTTGTTGAAACACTTTTTTAAATTATCGATTTTTAAAAAAAGTGCGCCGAACTTTGATGACGTCACTATTCCATATTTCATATAAAATTCCATACGTGGTACGCGTTTTGACGTTTGAAAAAAATGTGGTAATTTGACTAGTTATCAAATACCCAATTGATAGATGGTTAAAGTTATGTAATATTTACCTACTGTTTAACTTTCCATCAGTAAAAGCAAAATGGGTTTTGTTGATTTTGTACCAAAATAATAACCTTTTAATAGTGCAGGTATGAACCTACTTTGCTTTTTGTAGGTCAAAGTTTAACAGTAACCGTAAGACCAGGATTACACTTGTAAGTTTTACAACACCAAGAGAGAGGGACCAAGAGAGCCCCTAAGAACTAAATTCAAAGAAGTTAAAATTATGACGGTCCACAACCAATACATATTTGAAAATTTTGTATATATGTGTATAATAAGAATAAATTCAAAATTAAAAAAAAAATATTATTCAAATGTTTTTTATTCAAATAAACTTTTACAAATGTTTTTGAATCGTTAAGTGAGTCTACCTACCACTGCCCCCCGATTCAGAACCTTACGATATCAAAATTATCGATCGATTCGGTTTCTCTCTCACTCACTCTGAATTGAAAATACATCTTATCGTGCGATAAGAAACCGAATCGATCGATAATTTTGATATCGTAAGGTTCTGAATCGGGGGGCTGGTTCGGTAAAATAGGAAAATAAAAGTTAGAACGACGAAATCATATTCATCTTCGAGGGTATCTGAAGAAAATCAGGGTAAGTTTACATAAACATATTTTATTTGTGTACGGAATCCACTTGACTTCGACGCGTCGAGTCGTTCGGACTGGTTTTTAAGAATGAAAAAGTCACAGTTTGATTAAAGGTGTCATTATGTGCCTAATTGCAATGAAATTAGAGCCACTTTATGAGCAAGTGTGTTGAAAAGAAATTTAAGAAGCTGATGAAGAATGAGAAATTTAACAAAGATATAGAAATAAAATAGTCTGACAAATTATAATAAATTATCTGTTAATAAGATTATAGACAAGTTAGCCCAGATATCGTTCTATTATTATCATTACACGGCAATGCCAAACATAATTAAAACGTATTTAATACTAGCGATCCGCCCCGGCTTCGCACGAGTAGCACTAATAATCCTAATAGTCTATCTATACTAATATTATAAAGAGGAAAAATTTGTTTGTTTGTTTGTAATGGATAAACTCAAAAACTACTCAACCGATTTTAAAAATACAGGTAAGTTCGTTTAATCATCAATTATTTATAAATGAAATGTAAAAAAAACCCCATCGATCCCACACTTGCAAAAAAATTTATTCAAGGTCTAAGTTCGCAAATATGGGTTTTTTGCGTTTTTAGTCAAACGGTAAGTTTTATGATCAAAATAGGTCAGACAAAAATTGTAGATTAGGCAATTACCTATCTATAAAAATTGTCTTTACAATTTTTCTCCTAAACGTCACCGTTTCTAAGATATAATAGTTGAAAAATTTTTGTCTTCATAATATGCACACGTTTCCACGCCACCTGGGAGGTAGTGTACTTGGCGCGTTTTTTTTAACGTGGTTTCCCCGATAGGCCTATTCCACAATCTATTGTGATCCTGTTTAATTCAATACTATAAAAAAATATGCTACGACGTACGGCTAGCGATATAGCCGGTTTGAATAAGTTATATAATACCCTAAGAAAAATAAAATCATAGGTAGGTACTACTAATACAGCATATCCTTATTGCATGAACAAGATCATACAGGTATAGTCATAGTACAATAAGAAGAAGAATTCTTATTGTACTATGGTATAGTAGTATGCTTATGCGTTTTGATCTTTTGACCTGTAATAAGTCTCATAGAAAGCAATGGAATATTTTTCAGAAATAAAGTATTAGACGCATTTACAAGCATGAATCCAACTTTCCAATTCTCACTTGTATAGTTAAAATATTATAAAGGCATTTATCTTATAGTTTTTGCTTGTAATTTTTGTTCTACGTTCTACAATTCTCCTACAGCAGGGCTAGCATGGGCCGGAGATAAAAAATTATCCCCCGATTTTATCCACTGAGATAAAATTAACTTATCCACCCCTCAGAGCACGGCAACAGGGGAGAGGAGAAGTTTATCACTGTTTGACATTTCACGGGGACTCGAGGGACTATTTATTCACCGTTATTTAACGTTTTTATTTATTTATTTATGAATAAAATTTTTATCCTTTCCTCGGGGAGAAAATTATCTCGGCCCATGCTAGGGGGGCAGCAAGAACCTAATAAATGCATCTAAGCGGTTCTGGATGTACCAGGTGAGCGCACTTTGACGTAATAGAAAGGGAGGCACGTGCCGTTGAATCAGACCTGTGCGAGCTGAAATGCATTTTATTGCGTCGTTTCAAGAGTCGCTATTTATCTGTTCGTTTTTGCGATATTCTGTGCTATTGCATTTCTGTGCTGTCAATAATTGATCTTTTACTTGGATTGCTTGTACACAACGTGTTTATTACATGGATGTAATAAGTACTTGTTTATTACTCGTTCTCCGTAAAGAAAAATCAGTTTTCAAGTGTTTGTGATGAATGTTGTTGTTAGCGATGAGTCATAAATATAAGGAAAAATAAATAAATAATAAGGCGCGCGCAGCAACGAATCAGAAAGTTCGTAAATTACAATAACATTATTATGAATTTCAAAAGAGCTAGATCAAAGAAAACAGAAACTGTTGAAGGGAAAACTTTCAAAAAAATAACCTACAAAACTAAAGAACGTTTAAATTCAACGACTTTTATGATTTTAAAGAAACTTGTTAACGATACAATGTTCAACCGTTCTAAATACTGTAACGGAAATCAAGTGAAGTGAATGAATAATAAGAGAATGCAGTATCAAAGAATGCATACAGAATAAATCAAATGCAGCATTTCAACCCAACCACTGTACACATACAATTTATAAAGGAACTGTATTAAAGGAAAAATACTTATTGGGAGCTGGAATATTACTAATTGAGCAGTTAGAGAAAATACTTGAGTGTCCAGAGTAGAGAAATGCTGTCCGATTTGACGGCGAGCATACAGACGGCGGAAGAGTTTCCCGCGGTGTTCTCTGTAAGTTTAGAATGCCGTCGAATACTCGGGGACGAGAACTGTATTACCAAGCAACTGTGCGCAATGTTCTCTATAAGTTTATGGCAGAATTAATTCGCTAAATCCTCCCAAATGCGCTCATAGTTATGCGGTCGAAAAAACCAAAACAAATACTTATGAATTCGACATCGGCGACAGGCAGAGAGCGAGGTACTTTGGGAATGTGCTGCACCTACGCAGAATAACATCAGGGACTGGCGTGAGGAAATAATATCCTCTCGCTTGTACTCAGAACCTACGCAAAATAGTACGGTGGCGGTGGAGCTGGCGCCAACGGTGGCAGTAGCCGAAACGGGCATCACTGGCTTAAGAGCGCCGGGCTCGCGTGGAGACTCAAGACTCAAACAAGCGGAGACGGACTGCATCGAGTATTGTCGAGGATGTCATTGTCATTGAAGATACGGTTAAACAAAAACATACTGATGATAAAATTCATGGCTCTTGAGGGTCCTTGAACTGTACAAAGTAGATGCTACAGTTCGAGACTTCCTCAGGGAATGTATGGGGTAATGGAGTACTATCTTTTGTCTCCACGGTGAGCAGTTGGCGGGTGCCGATGACCGGATAAGGATACGGCGGGGGATCTTCCAGGGTGACTGTCTGAGTCCACTTTGGTTTTGCCTGTGTCTGATCCCACTCAGCTCGCTGCTGGAGAGTTCAGGGACAAGCTTTCAGTTTCGGAGAGGAGGGACAAGACTCAAGAGTGCCTCATTTTTTTTACATGGATGACCTCAAACTGCTTGCACCCAATGCTACCCGCCTGCAAGAACTGTTGAATATCACCACTGAGTTCAGTAATTCTATCAGGATGGAGCTTGGGCTGGACAAGTGTGCGGTCTGGCATGTGGTGAGGGGGCAGGTTACTCACTCGGCTGAGATGAATCTCGAGCCATCGAACATGTCCCCTTTCTGAAGCTAAATCGTACCGGTATCTGGGCATCGAGTATTGTTGAGGATGTCATTGTCATTGAAGACACGGTTAAACAAAAACATACTGATGATAAAATTGACAAGTGTGCGGTCTGGCATGTGGTGAGGGGGCAGGTTACTCACTCGGCTGAGATGAATCTCGAGCCATCGAACATGTCCCCTTTCTGAAGCTAAATCGTACCGGTATCTGGGCATCGAGTATTGTTGAGGATGTCATTGTCATTGAAGACACGGTTAAACAAAAACATACTGATGATAAAATTGACAAGTGTGCGGTCTGGCATGTGGTGAGGGGGCAGGTTACTCACTCGGCTGAGATGAATCTCGAGCCATCGAACATGGCCCCTTTCTGAAGCTAAATCGTACCGGTATCTGGGCATCGAGTATTGTTGAGGATGTCATTGTCATTGAAGACACGGTTAAACAAAAACATACTGATGATAAAATTGACAAGTGTGCGGTCTGGCATGTGGTGAGGGGGCAGGTTACTCACTCGGCTGAGATGAATCTCGAGCCATCGAACATGGCCCCTTTCTGAAGCTAAATCGTACCGGTATCTGGGCATCGAGTATTGTTGAGGATGTCATTGTCATTGAAGATACGGTTAAACAAAAACATACTGATGATAAAATTGACAAGTGTGCGGTCTGGCATGTGGTGAGGGGGCAGGTTACTCACTCGGCTGAGATGAATCTCGAGCCATCGAACATGGACCCCTTCTGAAGCTAAATCGTACCGGTATCTGGGCATCGAGTATTGTTGAGGATGTCATTGTCATTGAAGACACGGTTAAACAAAAACATACTGATGATAAAATTGACAAGTGTGCGGTCTGGCATGTGGTGAGGGGGCAGGTTACTCACTCGGCTGAGATGAATCTCGAGCCATCGAACATGGCCCCTTTCTGAAGCTAAATCGTACCGGTATCTGGGCATCGAGTATTGTTGAGGATGTCATTGTCATTGAAGACACGGTTAAACAAAAACATACTGATGATAAAATTGACAAGTGTGCGGTCTGGCATGTGGTGAGGGGGCAGGTTACTCACTCGGCTGAGATGAATCTCGAGCCATCGAACATGGCCCCTTTCTGAAGCTAAATCGTACCGGTATCTGGGCATCGAGTATTGTTGAGGATGTCATTGTCATTGAAGATACGGTTAAACAAAAACATACTGATGATAAAATTGACAAGTGTGCGGTCTGGCATGTGGTGAGGGGGCAGGTTACTCACTCGGCTGAGATGAATCTCGAGCCATCGAACATGGCCCCTTTCTGAAGCTAAATCGTACCGGTATCTGGGCATCGAGTATTGTTGAGGATGTCATTGTCATTGAAGACACGGTTAAACAAAAACATACTGATGATAAAATTGACAAGTGTGCGGTCTGGCATGTGGTGAGGGGGCAGGTTACTCACTCGGCTGAGATGAATCTCGAGCCATCGAACATGGCCCCTTTCTGAAGCTAAATCGTACCGGTATCTGGGCATCGAGTATTGTTGAGGATGTCATTGTCATTGAAGACACGGTTAAACAAAAACATACTGATGATAAAATTGACAAGTGTGCGGTCTGGCATGTGGTGAGGGGGCAGGTTACTCACTCGGCTGAGATGAATCTCGAGCCATCGAACATGGACCCTTTCTGAAGCTAAATCGTACCGGTATCTGGGCATCGAGTATTGTTGAGGATGTCATTGTCATTGAAGACACGCCGGTTAAACAAAAACATACTGACGATAAAATTCATGGCTCTTGAGGGTCCTTGAACTGTACAAAGTAGATGCTACAGTTCGAGACTTCCTCAGGGAATGTATGGGGTAATGGAGTACTATCTTTTGTCTCCATGGTGAGCGGTTGGCGGGTGCCGATGACCGGATAAGGATACGGCGGGGGATCTTCCAGGGTGACTGTCTGAGCCCACTTTGGTTTTGCCTGTGTCCGAACCCACTCAGCTCACTGCTGGAGAGTTAAGGGACAAGCTGTCAGTTTCGCAGAGGAGGGACAAGACTCAAGAGTGCCTCACTTTTTTTTACATGGATGACCTCAAACTGCTGGCACCCAATGCTACCCGCCTGCAAGAATTGTTGAATATCACCACTGAGTTCAGTAATTCTATCAGGATGGAGCTTGGGCTGGACAAGTGTGCGGTCTGGCATGTGGTGAGGGGGCAGGTTACTCACTCGGCTGAGATGAATCTCGAGCCATCGAATATCAGGACCCTTTCTGAAGCTGAATCGTACCGGTATCTGGGTATATCGTAATCGGGGTAAATGAGGCGGACATGAAACAGTCTGTTTACGCATTTCACATTACCTAATTCCTCACAAGTATATTTTTGCCTAACACGCTCTCACAATCATTTATAATCATGTAATAAATAAAGAAGTATGTGTGTAACAGTTTCTCAAAATTCCATCCCCACGGGGTAAAATAGGGGTTGAAAGTTTGTATGAAAGTCATTCATTTCTCAAGTTATAGCCATGAAACTTAGCATTTGGGCTTTCAGTTAGATATGCAATAGTACGGGTTTCACCATTTTTGAAAATTCGACCCCCAAAGGGGTGAAATATAGAGATTGTCCTTCAATCACGCCGCAACAGAGCAACGGATCAACGTCATTGCATGAGTATAGTTGAAGACCTGGAGAGTGACAGGCTACTTTTTAAACCAGAAAATTAAGGAGTGCCTGTGGGGAAAAAGCTTAAACCACGCGGACGAAGTCGCGGGCATTAGCTATACAATACAATACAATACAATACAATATACAATATTTCAATATTCTTTACTGATCTATTAGTAGGAGGCAAAATCACTAAGCTGTCCATGTGAGAAGCAGTTTTCTCTCAAGTCTATTCCCGCAATTTTGAATTTTTATATTTAAAAGAAGTCTCGGTCTCAACGAAGCAATTATAGGTCATTTAAGCTTTCCAAAGACACCTCACACAACCCATTTGTACAATTATAACTCGAGAAATCATCAATTATCTACAATCGGCCGCCATCTTTGTGACGTCTCAGCTAAGCGTGTGCACGCTTCCGCGTTCTACAACCGACAGTTTCGTGTTCTAGAGACCATGACAAACACATACATACCAGTCGTAGGTATATAGAAGAGAGTGCTACGAGAATCGTGAAGGAGACGACTTTTTGAACATTTGCCTATCGACTAGAATACCTACAAGAGGGAAAACACGTGTGAAGAATAGAGCACCTCAAGCAAGTCCTGCTAGACAGAACTTTATAAGAAACCTTTAAACCCATAAGTGAAGCCAAATAAAAGGATCTTCTCGGTTTATGCAACAAAAAAATTATTCCTGAAGAATATCTACCATGGCCGGTACTAGTCTCTGCCAACTCATTCTGAAGCAGATCGTTTACCCAGCCTGTGACGTGGTAGGCCGTCACAAAATAAGTAGGTAGGTAAGAGGTAAAGAAAACCTAGAAGTAGGTTCTAAGCCGTGATAATTCTTCACCACCTCTCCACACTGTAGTTTTTAAGATGAGGAAGCGGGCACTGGCCTGAACGGTAGGCGGAAGTCCGGGGTCCAGCTACAGGGCTCCTGATGCAACGCAAGCTGGTCGCAGTAGTCCGTCGCTGACCGAGCGGCGTAAAGATGTTATGCCTCAAAGTTAGTAGCCCGCCGTCGAAGGAAGGCTCTCGAAGCTCGATAGACGGAGCGTCTTCTATGTACCAGTCCTCGAAAGCAGATCCAGGCTTCAGAATAGGTAGCCCGTCCTCGAAACCTGCAACCCCAGAGCGGTAAGCGTTAGGGACGTGGGATAGAACTATAGGGCTTTCGAATACCGGGGTTTTTTCAATACCGGTATTAATACCGGATAATAAACTTAAAATGGGGTATATGTTTTTTTAACATAAAACTAGTAAGTACTTTTAACTTAGAACCATAAGAAACAGTTTTTATATTTAAAAAAAATATTCACCAAATTAACTCAAAAAGAGCGCCTTTTCTGCGTGAATTGAGTGAAGCAAAGCCGTTCTTTTTCACTCAGCGAAAAAAATTTTTGTTTTTTTTCGAAAAAATTTAGAACGCTGTGGTTGATTATTGCGCTGTGGTATGTCTATTTCATTGTCTCATGAAACGTTATATTGTAACTCCTTCACTCTATTTTATATCATGCAATATTTTATGAAATTGTATTTTCTTAAAAAAACCACCATGTACCTATTGATTTTTAGATTTATTTGTATTTTGTGTATTGAGATAGTTATTTGTGCGTTGATTTAATTATTACGAAAATATCGTTTGTTACATACTATAAGGTGAAAATTACGGACCACGTAACGTTCTGAAACTTCATCACATTATTTTATATACAATCTTATAAATACTTATATTATTATCAAATAATCAATTTCTTGACCTAACTAACTGGACTATGTGTCCCACGTATATGTACCTACTCAACAACAATTTCGAGTGCAGTGTTCTCAACTAACACTGGGTGGGGCTGAACGTGTGCATTAGACGGTATCCTATCATTTCCTAAAAAAACAAATCTCTCTCGGCTCACAAACAAATCAAACAAACAAATCGGCTCTTTTTGAGCTAATGTGCTTAAGATACAAGTTTTAAACTTAGCCGAATAAAAAACAGTGGCATGTACCAAGAAATACTTATATGCAATAGTCACTGTTTCGTTACCGGTATAGTGTCACCAATACCGGTATCCCGGTATTAGACATTTCAATACCGGTATTGAAAACCGGCGAAGAAAGTCTGGGATCCCGGTATTAGCCAATACCAGGATCCCGGTATTGGAAGCCCTATAGAACCCCGTTTGCCGTAGAAGCCCTTATCCAAGCCCAGCGAAGATGACAGAGCACTACAGCGGCACACCGCACAGGACAGCCTATACAGTTATTAAGCTAGCACTAATAATAATTCTTTCTATGTACCTAAGCTGTTATAATAGAATAATTATGGTAACTCACCCCAGCGGGTTTAATACGCAGCCAAATAGGAACAGGACGGATGTCCACGTAGCAGAAGAAAAATAAGAGACACTAGTAATACACCGTCCACTAGAGAGGGTAGATATGGAATGATCTAGTCGAACACAACGCGGCGCGCGTAGAATCTTCGCAACTGCAGCGAGCGGCCGAATCCGCTAACCGGTTTCATAGTTAGGATTGCGTGAATGCCCTTGTATGCAAAATGCAATGGTCAACGAAGCTACTTCCCACCAGCCCATTAACGTCCCACTGCTGGGCACAGGCCTCCACTCTTATAGGAGAGAGGGAATATCTTAGACCCACCACGCTGCTCCAATGCGGGTTGGCGGGCTTTAACGATTATTATCATGTTATTGATAATAACCGGGACCGACGGCTTAACGTGCTCTCCGAGGCACGGGGGTGAAACACCGCCAACTTCCTAACTCCGGGCTAGTACTGAGAATTTCTAATCAGAAAACCCAACTAATTATGGCCCGACCCGGGACTCGAACCCGGGACCTCTTAAGCCGCAGTCGAACATGATAACCACTAGGCCAATGAGGCAGTTTCAACTATACCCATACCAAAAATTACGTCAATCCGTTGCTCCGTTGCGGCGTGATTGAAGGACAAACCAACACACCAATAAACCAACAAACAAACGCACTTTCTCATATATAATATTAGTATGATTATGTATTGAGATGATTGTAACTTGTAATAATTATATTATCTATTTTCATTGTAATGTAGGTAATATGTACGAGTATTTAAACCTACCTATGTCGTTACGAATCAAATAAATATTATAAACTAGCTGATGCCCGCGACTTCGTCCGCGTGGACTAAGTTTTTTCGATTCCCGCGGGAACTCATTAATTTTCCGGGATAAAAAGTAGCCTATGTATGTATGTATATTCTTTATATCTGATGCCCGCGATTTCGTCCGCGTGGAATAAGTTTTTCAGTCAATTTTCCAGGATAAAAAGTAGCCTATATTACTATCCCACGGTATAATCCCCCTATAATGGTGAAACACGTACTTCTTCATATTTTAACAAAAG
Source organism: Erebia ligea (assembly GCA_917051295.2). Lineage (NCBI taxonomy): Eukaryota > Metazoa > Arthropoda > Insecta > Lepidoptera > Nymphalidae > Erebia > Erebia ligea. The sequence continues at coordinate 9,503 of OU785222.1, read as the reverse complement.
GCCAAATGCTGTTTCATGGCTAAGTATAACTTGAGAAATTAAGGACTTTCATTCAAACTCAACCCCTATTTCACCCCTTCGGGGGTGGAATTTTGAAAAACTGTGAAACAATAGTACATTGTTCACCGAGGGGAGAAAGTGACCGATTACTATCGAGGGTGTAGTTTGAGGCCCGAGGCGTAGCCGAAGGGCCGCAATACACGCGAGGTAGGAATCGTACTTTCTACCGAGTGATACATAGTGCTTTATACTACACCTGCGAGGAAAATAAGCGATAATTAGTGATTAAACGAACTTACAAAGGTTTAAAATAATAAATAAAATATTTTTTTTTTTATTTCAGGCAATTTTACAAACCCATATTCAAAATACAGAAACATAAAAAAAAAAAAAACAAAAAAAAAAAACAAAAAAAAAAAAACAAAAAAAAAAAAAGAAAGAAAAAAAAGAAAAAAAAAAGGTTTAGGTTAATAGTTAATAGTCCTTAATTAGGTTAGGCTAAAAAAAAAAAGCTAGCTTTAATTTCTAAAGTATTGTTTTCAAAAAATTAAAAAAAAAATTAAAAAAAAAAAATGACGTCCTATCATAACTATATGAGTCGCTTCATTCGAAGCTTCACTATCACAACTAGACTACATTTTGAGGATTATTTCAATATACTTAGATTTCGATATCGACAATCGACATCGATATCGACAATCGACATCGATACCGACAATCGACATCGATACCGACAATCGACATCGATACCGACAATCGACATCGATATCGATATCGACTATCAATATCGGATATCGATATCGACTATCGATATCGATAATCGACGTCGATGTCGACAATCGACATTCACCATATTATTTGACTTTTCTATGTCAAATATGGTGAAGCTGCTTCTAATATTATATTTCCTTAAGGTAAGACATCCAAATTCTCAACGTCCATACCATATTTACTTAAAATTAAAAAACAACAGCGCGTTAGAAATGGATTTTCATACAGTTTTCTCCCCGCTTAGCACGTTAGAAATGAAATTTCATACATCTTTTCCTCCCGCTTAATTGGTTTGTAGCAATGACGTACTTTCTACCTCGTTTTGACAAAAGCAAGAGGGTACTTTCCGAGCGGGTGTAGTATAAATATGTTTTCATTTTCAACCCGCAGCTCATATATCAAGTTTCATGGCTATAACTTGAGAAATTAAGGACTTTCATACAAACTTTCAACCCCTATTTCACCCCTTCGGGGGTAGAATTTCGGGATAAAAAGTATCCTATGTCCTACCTCGTAGTATAAGCTCAAATCGTGCCAAGTTTCGTTTGAATTCATTCAGTAGTTTCGGCGTGATGCGCGGCCAAGATACAGACAGACAGACAGACAGACAGACAAAAATGAAAAAATTACAGATTTGGCTTCAGTATCGAATAATGAGTGCCCTAAAAAAAAATTTTTCAAAATATCTTCAATGTACAGAATTGGACCTGTTACAGTTTTATTATAAGTATAGATAAATGTGAAAGTTTGGATGGATGTATGGATGGATGTTTGTTACTCAATCACGCTCCAACGGCTGAACGGATCTGGATGAAATTTGGCACAGAGATAGATTATAGTCTGGAATAGCACATAGGCTGACTGATGAAGACATGTTTCGCCTTAATAGGCATGCAAAAATATTAACTACTAGCTGATGCCCGCGACTTCGTCCGCGTGGATTTAGGTTTTTCGGTTTCCGCGGGAACTCCTTAATTTTCCGGGATAAAAAGTAGCCTATGTGTTATTCCAGACTATAATCTATCTCTGTGCCAAATTTCATCCAGATCCGTTCAGCCGTTGGAGCGTGATTGAGTAACAAACATCCATACATCCATACATCCATACATCCATCCAAACTTTCGCATTTATAATATTTATATATTTGATAGTATGGAAGTATGGATTATTCAAATACTAGCTGATGCCTGATACTTCGTCCGCGTGGTTAAAGTTAAAATTGCTTCCCGCGGGAACTCCTTAATTTACCGGAATAAAAAGCCTATGTCACTCTCGGTCCTTATCTATACACATGCCAAAAATCACGTCTATCTGTTGCTATGTTGCGGCGTGATTGAAGGACAAACCAACAAAAAAACGCACTTTCGCATTTATAATATTAGTATGATCATTATTCCTTACTCTTATGTATTATAAATAGGAAAGTGTGTCTGTTTCACAGAGTTATAAAGAGAATATGTCTGTGGTCTGTTTGTCTGTCATTATGGCTGTCTGCCAATCCGTCTGTCTGCTACCCTTTCACGGCCTCTTGGTAAAGGGACAGGTTGCATCCAGAGGTTCATGGGCGGTCAGATAAGGTTGTGGGACTATGAACTTTGAACCCGACATTCTTTCACTATTGGGCAAAATCCATTGATGCAGCAAAAATACCATAAATTCAGCCAATCAAAACTGATTGAGACTGTAGCATTGATTGATGCAGGCATATTCGCCCTGCCGAATGCTTCGAACGAAAATAAACCACAATCTAGATATATCAAAAATAACTGTGCTTGTACGGAATCTAAATATATAAAAGGCAAAGGTGACTGACTGACTGACTGACTGACTGACTGACTGACTGACTGACTGACTGACTGACTGACTGACTGATCTATCAACGCACAGCTCTAACCACTGGTCGGATCGGGCTGAAAATTTTCACTCAGCTAGCTATTATAAGTTATAACGTAGGCATCCGCTAAGAAAATTCGAACCCCAAAAGGGTTAAATGGGGGTTGAAAGTTTGTATAAAAGTTCGTGATACACGAACGTTAAGGAACGAATCGGGATGGACGAGATTTTTGGCATGGGTATAGTTGACGACCTGGAGAGTGACAGGCTACTTTTTATCCCGGAAAATTAAGGAGTTCCCGAGGGAATCAAAAAAACTTAAAACACGCGGGCGAAGTCGCGGGCATCAGCTAGTCTAAATATATAAAAGGAAAAGGTGACTGACTGACTGACTGATCTATCAACGCACAGCTCAAACCACTGGACGGATCGGGCTGAAATTTGGCATACAGATAGCTTTTATGACGTAGGCATCCGCTAAGAAAGGATTTTTGAAAATTAATTCCCTAAAGGGGTAAAATAGGCGTATGAAATTTGTAAAGTTCACGCGGACGAAGTCGCGGGCATAAGCTAGTCTATTATAATTATTACCTACGATTTGTTACAGAGAATCTCGACAACAGTTATAAGTAGTTAGGTGTATGTCATCTAATTGTGTCCCCTTTATACCGATTAGTGCTGCCCCGCAGACAAGTGTTAACGGCCGGAGTGCATAGCCGTGTAGACGCCCGCCGGTGACGGATTGTAGGGGGTCGGCCGTCTTGCCGCTTGCGACACCTCTAGCTGGGTACTGGTTACTGGGTAGGCGACGACCCACTGTACAGGAAGCTTACAGTTGCAAAACAATTGGGAATTTGACAACTAGTCAAGTCAGCAACTTTTTTCAAACGTCAAAACGTGCTTAGCATGGGATTTTGTATGAAGTACCTACTGAATTGCGACGTCATCAGAGTGCGACGCACTTTTTAGGGTTCCGTAGGAAAATGGGAAAAAACGGAACCCTTATGGATTCGCCATGTCTGCCTGTCTATCTGCCGCACAGAACATTTAATAAGAGGTTAGAAAGGCCCTAGTGCAAATTTTGTACGGAAACCGCTGTCGCCGTTTTGATCCCACCATTCTTCACTACTACTAATCTAAACGAATACACACGAGAGTTCCCATGTGTGCGTGAGGCAGAAAAAAGCGCTGCGATTGGCGAAGCTACGCAACTAGTGAAACTTTAAACTTGCGCGTGTTGTCGTGCAAAACAGCAACGTACGCTAGGGATTGACTAAAATATTTTTTATCGATGTTTATTTTTCGTACGGTCGACAGCATGTCAATATTCATATTGTTAACTTAAGTTGGACTCTATGTCTGTAGATTTTACTATTTTATTTTAAACTAGCTGATGCCCGCGACTTCGTCCGCGTAGACTAAGTTTTTTCGATTGCCGCGGGAACTCATTAATTTTCCGGGATAAAAAGTATGTATGTATGTATGTATATTCTTTATAGCTGATGCCCGCGACTTCGTCCGCGTGGAATAAGTTTTTCAGTTAATTTTCCAGGATAAAAAGTATCCTATATTACTAACCCACGGTATAATCCCCCTATAATGGTGAAACAAGTACTTCTTCATATTTTAACGAAAGCCCAAATGCTGTTTCATGGCTATAACTTGAGAAATTAAGGATTTTCATACAAACTCTCAACCCCTATTTCACCCCTTCGGGAGTGGAATTTTGAAAAACTGTGAAACACATATGTTTTCATTTTCAACCCGCAGCTCATATACCAAGTTTCATGGCTATAACTTGAGAAATTAAGGACTTTCATACAAACTTTCAACCCCTATTTCACCCCTTCGGGGGTAGAATTTCGGGATAAAAAGTATTCTATGTCCTACCTCGTAGTATGGGCTCAAATCGTGCCAAGTTTGAATTCATTCAGTAGTTTCGGCGTGATGCGCGGCCAAGATACAGACAGACAGATAAAAATGAAAAAAATTACAGATTTGGCTTCAGTATCGAATAATGAGTGACCCAAAAAAAAATTTTTCAAAATATCTTCAATGTACAGAATTGGACCTGTTACAGTTTTATTATAAGTACAGATTAAAAAATGTATGGAGACATAATGATATTTCTTTTGCTTATAATTTCTGTTTCTTTATAAGAAATAAATAAAATAAAAAAACAGCTATGGTTGGTAACAAATGGTTTTTATTTGAATACATCAACAATATTTAAAACACACTATACAACAAAACCAACAAACACAAAATACTATAACAATATTTCAAACATTTATGATTAAAATCTAAATCTGTAACTATCATTAAAAGTTCATAATAATAAACTCAGAAACAAATAAACTATTTATCGATACGGTGGAAAAACGCTACACAGCCCTATCGACAAGTTACTCTTATTGGGTAATACCAGGTAATAAGTGGAGTTGATCGTTCATACGCACTACGCTTTACATTGCCGCTCGCGTACATGACTCTGTTGGAGCGCGTTGTTCGCACCAGCGATGTACATACAAATTTACGATCCAGTCACACTAGTGAAGGAAAACATAATGTCTTTAGTATTTTCAATTAAATCATTTAAAATCAAGGTTTAATGTACTTACCGATGCAAAGATATCTTGCCATTAGTCACATTGACATTTTGGCTTCTAGCTCTGCAGGTTATTACCGCGCAAGAAGGCATTTTAAACACTTTTTTGCGCGTAAAACTTCCCAAGACAGTCCGCGGCCGACTGAGGTGTGTTTTTGGTACGTTTGAACCTTAAATGAGCGTTCGCTCAACATAGTGGCGCGCGTGACCCGCCCACATCGCCTTTCTAACCTCTTATTAAATAAATGTTCTGTGATCTGCCGTATGTCACAGCCACTTTTTTTCCGAAACTATAAGAACTATACTGTTGAAACTTGGTAAGTAGATGTATTCTGTGAACCGCATTAAGATTTTCACACAAAAATAGAAAAAAAACAATAAATTTTTGGGGCCCCAAAAATGTGTCCCAAAATTCAAGTTAACATTGACAAATGCTCTTGAATCATCAATCGATACTACCACTGGTTCGGAAAGGCATTCCTACCGAGCAGAAAAAGCATGAAACTCGGCGATTGATCTTATGAAAAAATTGATTTCCGATTACATCAATGTAACAATATGTATCAATGTAATACATATGTAACCGCTGTCCTTAGCATTGGTTAAAATGGTTGTGCAACATAAAAGTTACATAACAAGGGACGTGGATATTACGTTTACATACTTTTGGGAGATCCTCTATTTAATAATCTAAAAAATAATTTATTTGACTATAATATGTACTTATTTAATTATTATTATTATTATTTATTTATTGTGTAATTCACAGGTGTAATTTATTTGATTTATTTGACAATTACCCCATTCGAACTCAGTAAAATTGGTGTAAAGGGCTAAACTTGTAGTGGTTAAAACCAAAAAGGTGTCGTAAATAAAACCTCTAAAAAGCTGTGATAGCCTAGTGGCTCAGACGCCCGTTTTCTCATTTATTTTCGGGTGGTCGGTGGTTCGATCCCCCGCCGCACCCCTAACTTTTTCATAATATTATGTTGTTTGTATTTTATTGGATATCTCTAAACAGATGGGTATTGTCAATTGGGATTTGTGATTTTTTTTCCGTAATTCCCCATTATATAGCCGAAGTCAATGGGGATTTGTGATTTTTTTTAAGATCCCCATCAATGGGGAAAAGTGGAATAACCGAACTTTTCGAAGGTGATGTGCGTTTTATAAATTAAAATATCAATATCGCTTGCATTAACGGTGAAGGAAGACATCGTGAGGAAACCTGCAAGCTGGAAAGAACTGTACGTTTTTTAAACCGTGTCATACGTCGTTTGTAATGGAGGAATGAGCTCTCGAGTCTTGTGACAATTTATATTGATTCACTCAAGCTGTAGCGACACACAGCTCGCGATGGCAACTTGTTTGAAGCACAGTAGGTACTATTATACCTATGTTCGGAGACTGTATATCTTCGCGGTTGTAGCCTATAGTGCTTAAGACCTCTGCTTTCTATTCGGTGGGACAATTGGGAGATCCCACGACTACGTCCACGTGGATCGAGGTTTTTTTAAGAGTCATCATTTGTCTTTCTTTGTATGTATGTGACAGAAGGGCTGGCTCATTTTTTGCGCAAAGGATCAGCCTGGCTGTCCAGCATGGAAATGCAGCTATCATTCTCGCCACCATTCCACATCGCTACTAAGCGATAAGGCCGCCTTTTTGTACCTATTCTACTTCCTTCTTAGTGTACCTATTCTGTGTATTTGTGTTCTTTTTTTTTTGTTGTGGTGTGCAAATAAAGAGTAATAATAATAATATTAATATTCCAGACCATAATCTATCTCTGTGACAAATTTCATCCAGATCCGGTCAGCCGTTCTGGCGTGATTGAAACAAACATTCATCTATCCATGCAAACTTTCGCAATTATAATATTAGTAGGTATAGATTTTAACCAACTTCCATGGTTTCATTTATATTTTTTTGCACAGTAAAAGCTCAATATATTTGTTTATTAGAACAAAGTTCTGCATTTAAATGTATGAATAAAGCAGCCGCAAAGCGCAAACATCTCTGTCCATACATTAACAACACTCACGGGCTCCCACAAACGCATTCTCTTACTGATTAATGTCGACACACCGTATAAAAGAACCACTAACGATATTTCATATCAGTACTCTGCGCTCTGACCGATTAGAAATGTCCGAATGCTTTTAGTTCCTCTTATTGGCGCGTAGCAGAAGACTAAATAGTCAGTAAAAAACAGTCTATTTTGTTAACGAAAAACTTTGTACAAATTCTTTATAAAGTCCAGACTACAGTGCCATATAAGTTATAACCCACTTTGACTTAAGTTGTTTATTTGACGCGAATTTGGCTTACACTGAAACTGATATAAAAAGGAACTCACTTCAAGGTCACTTTTTGTAAGTAAATTCCTCTATGAATATTATCCGGCCACCAGAATGGTGGTTATTTCAGACTCCTATCGATTACTGCGAAGCGAGCGAAGTCAGCATTCTTTTGTGAGAAAATTCCTTCATGGATACCTCAGTAGCAGCATGGTGGTAATCTCAGACTCCTACCAATTAAAACCCTTAAGTTCCGTACTTCAAATCCGAGTTCTCCCGGTGGGCCACAGAGACCACAGATGAGAACTTTTATGTCTGCACTCTGCAAAAATTATTATTAAAAATTATTATACTAATTAACCGTAATATTGAAATTTTCAATAATATTCTACACCTATTTAAAAAACAAATTTATACAGTTTTTCCGACTTTATAATCAAGCATGTTTTTATTATTATTATTCTTGACTACTGTAATTACTTTAAATTTTGACAATAACTGTATTTAAACCGATATATTTTAGAACTGCACTTTAATTTTTAATTTTTACGTAATATTAACTAATTATGTACCTACCTATCATTGTGATTTAAATTTATATTGTTTTTTTTCTAGATAATGTTGTGTATACATAATTAGGGTTGTTACTTGGATCCTGTTTTGAATTGCTTACGTGTAACCGTGTGTACCTTTTTAATAAAAAAAAAAAGCAGACCCAGAGAACTTTTCTTGCGACCGAAGTTGCCGGTGCACGTGGGTAACCTGTTTGCTATTTCACCTAACATTGTGTTAGAAAGTGCGTGTCGGGTGCGAGGCACGATGATTTTCACCGCAATCAAGCGCGCGAAAAGGGTTGAACAGTCGTTTGGGAAACCCGTTTGTTTGTAAAAACTATTAAATGTATGTATGTTTACATAGTAAAGTTATAATTCAACTAATTAATAAATAAACTATGTTTCTTGATAAATTGTTTTTATTATTTTCATACTTCTAATCTTATTTATTTGCGCCCAAAGTTGTCATCAATTTAGTGTGAAAATAGGAATCTTTCTAGGCTCGTAACTTTAAAATCAATATTTTTTTCAATATTTTATGTATATAATGACGAGAGAAATCGAAATAATACTTTTGATCGTTCAATATCGAATAATGTAGTAATTACGAGTTTACGTTTGTATGAAGAAGGTACCGGCTGGAGTCCCCTTAAAGAGTGTAATAGGTCGTCCAATATACCTAATAATGTTTACATTTGTTTACACTCACAATCGGAGATGATGTATCGCAATCTTGTGGTAGGGGAGGCGATGATGCTAAATGTGGATTTACTCGAGCGTCGTGGAGACCTAATGGAATTTGAAGATTAGATGGTAGAAAGAAAATAAGGTTATATGATGAGGTGATATCCTTTCACCGGTGGGGGCAGCAGCTTTTTTTTTCAAATCATGAGATTAAGAAAATTCCTCGAGATAATCGTCAGATTAAGGGTCAGCACGTTTGGGACATGAAGCTGAACCGTCTGTATAATAATCTGACGCGCTCGAGTATTTCAAAATGGCAATTTTCTTTGCATTTTCAAAAAAAACCGCAGACTTTGCGTTACGTCAGTCTTTTGAATAGGAGCTTCCTTTGGGTCCACTTAACATCTCTGAATATCTGACGCGCTCGATTTTTTTTTTTGTTTTTTTACCAATATGTTTATTCCGTACGGCCAACCCCACCATGCAAACCGGCAGACAAACATACCATTCGATAACAGAGACACATGGTGCGTATACGCTATCAATATATGACGCGCTGGAGTAAATCCAAAAAATCCCCTCTTGGGCTCCCCTACTATTGATTGCAATACCTACACACAACTCGGACGTCGGCAATGGTCATTCAGTCACCGACACACGTCACTTTAATTTATACTCCTTAATTAGGTACTGTATAATGCATGCCATGCACGCCATATTAATTTGAAATTGCGATAGAAAAGTATTTTATTC